>LNAC01000013.1:2246008-2460810 GCA_002007465.1 Ailurus styani | reverse complement strand
CCCCCCCCCCGATGCAGGGCTCAATCCCATGACCCTGAGATCAGGACCCCAAGATCATGACCAGAGCAGAAGGTAGACGCTTAACCCACTGAGCCACCCAGGTGCCCCATCAGTATCATTATTGAGCCTATACACCTGATAGGAAGATTAAATGAAAGAATATATATAAGTTACCTGATAGAACATCTGACACATAGTACGCACTGAATAAATTCCTTTTTCTGTATTCTTCCTTTTTTTTCCTGTAAGAGATTATGCACATAGGTTGCTCAGAATTGGAAAAAAAAAAAAAAAGAGTTCTCACATTCATTGTCTTCAGAAATACTGTTGGTTGTGGATTTTTGCCTTTACCTAGAGGGGTGCCAGAAATCTACATAACACTCCTAAACTTTTAACATAATTTTTACCAAATTTACAAATTTAGTTTTCCAATGGGGAACACATGTATTCCTTCCCTGCACTCATATTGTCAACTGTTCTTTGTTCCCTGCAGCAGTTTGTCAAATTATAAAATTTAGCCTGGAAGCAAGAAATCACATCTGTGCTGATTGGGACCATGGAGAGAGGCTGGACAGCTGTACATCTGGGGTTTGTTCCCACAGATCAGTAAAATGTGTGCTATAATTGAATCCAGTAGCTTTTCTGATATTGTTAAATGGAATCAATAAGCAAGCATCTATCAAAGTCCTACTATATGCAATAGGACTTTGATTCACTGCCTTTAAAGAAAAACAGTGCCATCCTATCTGCTACTAATCCAACGTAGTCTCTCTTCCTGTTGTGGTGAAGGTCCAACTACCATTACAATTGTGTTTGTTTGTTTATGTAAAGATCATGGGAAAAACAGAAACAAAGTAAGAGTAGGAATATACCACTGGCACTTTATTTTACCTTCATGTTATCAAGGATCACACATTGTTTCACAGCCTTGTCCAGTTAATGGTGGTGGGACGGAGTGTCCTTGAGCTGTCTTTTGACTCTTTAAAGTTTCAGAACACCTTCATCCCAATGTATCATTTTCCTGAAGAATCTAGCAAATTTGTTTCTGCTTTTTATGACTAATAGCAAGATGTTAAGGAGGAAGATATGGAGTCAAAATGATACACGGAAAGTTATGAATATTTGAAAGTTATAATCATTGAAGAGCATATTTGAATTATTAACTAAAATTAATCTTTAATTGTTAGAATGTGTGAAGTCGAGAACTTAGCAATCTTCTTATGCATATTAAATTTTACTCATTCTATCCTTTCCTTCCCCCCGCCCTTGAATCCCAACCAAAAGAATGAGTTAGCAACTTTCTGACTTTTCTGAAAGTAAATTCTTTAAAGACTTTTCTCTGTTTAAGAATGCATTAAAATTATTAGTGTATAGTAATAAAATTAAAGTATACTTCAGATTAGTTTGAATTAGTTTCAGTTGTAATCTGTTATTTGTCTGGATAGACAGTTAACTTATTTTTACTTAATAAAAATTCCTGTATTAGTGAATCTTTTTTTTCCTATATTAACTTTAGGAATTTGTAATAGACTATGTACTCATTGACCCCTGAAGAGTTATTTCTCCTGGAGAATCAGTCTTCTTAATTACTGATGAGAATACCAACCAATATGCCCATCTTCATTGTAATTATAAAATGGCTGAGGGGAATGACCTTAAAGACTGTCTTTCAGTTTAATAGTGTGACTTTATTTTAAAATATAAATAATAGAATAAAAACATTTTCCATAAAATTTCTGATATCTAATTAATGTCTTCCAGAGTAACTGTGGTATCAAACATTGCCTCTAATTATATTCATTAGTGGCTTCTCCCAGACAAGTTTTAATTAAGTTGTACAATGAAGATCAATACTCATTGTGTATTCATTGCAATTTACAACAAGCATATATACTGTTCAGAACAATTTAATTACTATAATTGTTGCACAGAAGATACTTAGTGATTGTGCTCCATTACTGCCAGTCTCCCCTTTTAATAAATTCGGTAATGAAATTGGGTAATGAACTTCTGAAAATTCCCATTTATATATACCCTATGTCTAAACTTCTGGTTTTTATGTCACTAGCTTAAGTACTGGAGGAAATGGAGGCATTTAATAATATCAGTGTCATAGTGTTTTTTCATGCATGCCATCATAAGTGTTGAGAAATTATTAGACCATAAATAAGAACACTTATAATAAGTTATATTAGTTATATGAAAAATAATTTAAGGGTGTTGGATAATAAGAATAATCTATTTCCCCTTAAGTATGATTTCAATTTTTATTACTCTTATTTCCTTAAATAGTAGTGTTTTAATTTATAAGGAATGCCTCTAAATATGCTAACTTCTATTAATGAAAATCATGCTATTACTGTACTGCACAAAGAATGTGATAGTAGATATTTTCTGGTAACATCATAGGTATATACTAGGGTTTCTTAACTTTGGCATTAGTGAGATTTAAACCAGATAGTTCTTTACTGGGTACAGGGGAAGTTTTGCCAAACATTGAGAGATGCTTAGCTGCATACCTGGTTTCTTCCAGTGAGAAGCCAGTAGCAAATATTCTTCCCACTCTCCATTTTTTACAATCAGAAATGTCTCCAGACATTATCAGATCCCCATGTTGAGAACCACTGGTGTATGTTGATTCAGACACACCCTCCTGATCTGCCCACTGACCAAATGATTCATTAATAAGACAAACAGCTATTCAGCTCTTCTGAGTGCAAGCTAGGTTCATAGGCCTGAGTCAAATATGGTATTCTTTTAAGGAAACAGTATAATTCAGCATTTTGGAGATAATAATTGGGTGCTAATAGAATATTCAGTAATAATGCTTTATCTAGATTTAGGAAAGAGGGATAGAGATGGCTTCCTAGAGGTAACAGTTTCTGAAATATGTTTTGTTGGATAAATGAGGTTAGCAATTCAAAAGAGGTGGGAAGGACATTTGAGACAGCTAAAGCAGCATGTGCAAAGCTTGGAGGTATAAGAAAGCTCACACTATATCTCTGTATCTATACATCTATGTATCTATTTCTAGCTCTATGTAAATATCTCTATCTATCTACCTGTCTAACTATAATTTTAATTATTTTTCCTTAGGCATCCAATTCCAATTTCCTCTGAATTATATGACCAAAGTTATAATATAGTAATCTGCAAGTAATTGTCTGAAACATCTAATTTTACTTTCTTTCAATTTCTAATTTAGTAATCATATGTATAAGTATCTTCTTTGCATTGTGAATTTTATGAAAACATCTGTTTCCAAAACAAAAACAATTTTAGATAGTAGTGGAAAGTGACATACGTGTATACCTGATAAACTTAAGAATCTAGTTCTTTGAAGAAAAACTTTTGACAAGATCATCATAAGAAGGATAATGTACATTTCTTTTGTGGGTATTTTCATGTGTTTAGTAATATATGCCAATATTGAAAATTCCCAATAAATGTATTAACAGCCCAGCTAGTATTTTGCATTCATTAATTTCACATACACATATATATTTTAAGCCAAAAGAGAGTTAAAAATAGTAATTTAGACTAAAGTTAATTCACGTGAGGGTAACTAAATTTAAGACAGACATCTGGAATTCTGTTGGTAATAATGAATATTTGAAGATCCAAATATTACTAAGAGGTCTACAAGGAATGTTGTGTTTCTCGTGGCAGGCTAGTTATGAATTCCTAGAATTCCTATTCACATCAGTTTGCCACTAAAGGATTAAGTTCAGTTTGACTTCCATCGTAGTAGAAGGACTTTAGCTTGCTGATTTGCTCTACTTTATCAGGTCTACACAGATATGCTGCTGCTCAGTATCAAAGGTGAATCAAATGAATCGTAAGGATGAATAAACACAACGATTTAGGTTCTGCACTCCCACGGTATTTAGTCATGTCTAGACATAGCCCTAGTGTCCCAGAAAAACTAAAATGAGGACAAGGACATTTAAGTTTAATGTAGCTTTATTCCCATGGAAACTAGAAAAGCCAACAATAGAGTAACAAGAGTATGGATCTAACTAAAAAGTTAGATTTAGTGGGATGATTTAGATTTAGTGGATTTGCAAGGTCAGTGGGTAGTGGAATAGTTTTGGTTATTATTGTTTTAAACAACAGTTTTTCAGCTAGACCAATTTCTTCTAAAAAAGAATAATCCAACAATTATTTATTTTATTATTCTACAAAGCCACTCTGATATATGTAGGGTAAAGATGATTCAAACATTCTATAGGCATGAATTTATAGCATTAAAGAGCTCAGAACCTAATGAGAGAAATAGACAAGTACATTGAATACACATATCATTGAAGGGTGCCATATATATGTGGTATTGAGTATATTTCTGTGTTTTCTACAACATTTAAAACTTTTGATTTATCTTTATATAACTAATATTATTACAGACTGCTAACTTAGTGTATAAGATATATATGTTTGCATATGTTATATGAAAGAAAACAGTGGGATAATAAGGTTTAAATGCACATAATTTCTATAGTACATAGAAAATTTTTATTTCAATTGTGATCCTAATGTCCTTGGTTGTAATAATTTCTTCTTATATTTTCTTTTTTTTTTTTAAGATTTTATGTATTTGACAGAGAGAGACACAGCAAGAGAGGGAACACAAGCAGGGGGAGTGGGAGAGGGAGAAGCAGGCTTCCCGCTGAGCAGAGAGCCTGACATAGGGCTCATACCCAGGACCCTGGGTCATGACCTAAGCCCAAGGCAGACGCTTAATGACTGAGCCATCCAGGTGCTCCATCACCTTATATTTTCTTATAAGAGCATTGTAACACATTTCTCAGTCTATCAGCTATTACTGCTATAGTACTCTAGCTTCACACTTACAGATGGAATCTTTTTTATTTTTTTCTTTTCTTTTCTTTTCTTTTTTTTTTAGATTTGGTAGCATTTCAAGACAGTGATTCTTGAATGTAGTATAAGGAAGCTTCAGTACCTCTGATTAAGGATAACCCAGTTGTTTCCCTTTTGGGTCCATATGCCAATGTCATTCAAACTGATTCCGCTGCCTGATGGGCCAGGTAGATCACTTGGAATAGGCATAATCAGCTGGAAGGATGATCATCTGTGACCCAGGTCTGAAGCAGTTTGACATTTTGACTACTCAGCATCCTGTAAGCCAGTTAAATTTGGGCTAGGGAAGGGAGAACAGTACATAAACCTTTTGAAATATAAACACTGTGTGTGTGTATGACTGTGGTTGCATATGTGTGTACACACTCTTTCATGGCTTCCTTTTGTAGTAACGATATTCAGGCTTCCATTCTGGGAGTTCCAAATATTTTAGTATATCCAGCCATAACTGAGGTCTGCATTTCAAAAATGTAGCTAATAGTTCTAGAAGAAGCACATTGTCGACTATGGTTATTTGTAAGTAGAAGATATTTTGGGAAATGCAGTGGACACTGAACTCTAGCAACAACCCTGAGAGCTGCTGTAATTTTCTTGGCTTAGTTATGGGTGTGTAGATTTATTTCCTAATTTAACTTGCAACTTGGATTATAGATCTCAGTTGATATCACAAAAAAAATCTTACAAACTTGGGGATAGCTTATTTCTGTTTAATGTAAATTATTTGTTAATTGCTTCATAATAGCTTTCCAGGAGAAAATACAATATGTTTAGTCACAAATTTATGGCAGCTTAATCCCCAGATTGAGAGCCTTTAAAGGAGTGGCATAGTCCTTACAGTTTTCTGTGGACTTTCATTTTTTTTTCTTTTTACTAATTCTTTTCCTTTATTCTTATTTAACAAAAAAGAGCACTTAGAGTAATGACTTGTTTATGTATTTTTGCTGTAATTGTTCTCCAAATGTTTATTCAAAATCACTTGTTCTTGTCATCCAAATAATGTTTTCATTAAATTACAACTCTCATATTCATGATGAATACCTAATTTAATTTCAGTTATGTAAGAAATAATGCACTTTAATAGCACTATGAAAATAGTGATACTTTTTTATGCATTTGACTCAATTCTGTGTTCTTTTTCTTTCAGTGAATTTATTGGATTCACGTACTGTCATGGGGGACTTGGGATGGATTGCTTTTCCAAAAAATGGGGTAAGCCTTTATGATATTTTCCCTACAACTTAAGCTACCTGAGTAGACATCATGTTAAATGTCACAAAGGAAAATAAACTGAACATGTTTTGATTTGCTATTATCCTGGTTATATTGACTAGAAAATAAAAGTTAACATGTCAATGACCAGTGTTGATTCAAACACAATTTATTTTGTGTTTTATTTGCTATGTTAGGGAATGAAAATGATTTAAGAAATCCCTTTAAATTTTACTGAGATTAAAATTTTCTCAGACTAGCAATTCAGTAATCAAAGTTTTCTTTCAATTCTTAAATTTTTCTTCAGCGAAAACTTTCAGAAAGGTGTTTCATTGGAAGATTTTTATAATCAGCAATTGTTTTTGCTAGTAATTTATTTTACTGGTATACATTAGAAATAAAGATTTTGGGTGAAAATTAGGTAAGCTATCTTTAAAATAATATGCATATTCATATATAAAACTAACAGTCTTAATACATGGATTATATTAAGAAGTATTCCATTATCTTCTGCTCAATTAAAAGTATACTATATTATCAGAAGGAAAATTCATGTAAGTAAAATATTGTGACAAAATCATTACACAGAAAATATTAACTGTATTGTATGACAGTTTTATTAAAAACAATTCATATTTTGAGAGATTTTTATTTATATATAACTTCAATATTTAACTATTTTATAATTTTCAGACTCAAACTACCCAAATTCATTCTAGAACAATATTGTGGCAAGGTCAAATAGTATTTTTCAAAACTCTATTTTGAGAAAATAATTTAAACAATTTGAATATTTAAAACTTTACAGTATAGTGTATATATGTAATTCATTTAGAAAATTATTCACACTAATAATAGTTCCTATGTCTTCCAAAGTTAATTTTGGTGTAATTAAGTAATCTAATATTATCATAACCCAAATAGTTAAAACTTATTTTTTTTGCATCTGATGAAAAAATCAGGTATGTTATTCAGTCTTTTACAAACAGAGTTATTATGGAGGTAAAACTAGTGGTATTAATTGTTCTAATTCATAATTTATATGCTAACATCCTAATCTCAGTGTGATTTCTTTCATTAACTTGGTATTTCTTTTTGGTTGTTAAAAATTTTGGTTGCATTTAGAGGCATACTATAAATAAAGTTTATTAGCAGATTGTTAAGCTATTAGGACATAAATATAAGCCAAAGGGAAATAGTACCAACCAAATACAGCCAGTGACAACATAATGGTGTATATTCTCTTAGTCTTTTATCTTTCTTATATTCTTCCTTCTTCCTTTCTGTTTTCTTCCTCCCACCCCTCATCTCAAATATTTTCTTTCTTTCATCTGTCATCACCCCTGTACAAGTAAATGGCTGGTTAATATCCATGTATGAGAACCTATAGCTATATTTTGTACTCTGAATTTTTTCACACCCTAAAAATGATTTGTTATGTAAATATTTTAAATTGCCCTTTCTGGGAAGATGGCCGGTAGGTGGGGTTGAAGTTGATTTTTTTAAAAACCTGTGAAAATTTGTCATATTCCCTTTGAATTTAGTTTTTTGTGTCTCCTCTTTCTACCCAGACGTTATTCAGACAAGGTTTGGCAGAGTGCATCTTTGAGGGTAAATCTGATTTGTAGTTGCTTTTGCAGTTAAAATTTTGGGGGAGATTACCCAATTTTGTACATGAATTTTGTATAAAACACACTTGTTTCCTTTATAACAACGCAGTCCCTTCATATCCAGAATGAGCTCTTTTCATTCTAACAACTTTATGCTTTCTTTTTCTTTCCATTGTAATTGTTAGCATACTGTTGATTTTGTTTAGTTTTTAATTCTTAAAAATTTTTAAATTTAGATATATATATATATATATATATATATATATATATATTTTTTTTTTTTTTTTTTTTTTTTNGCAGAGCCCAACACAGGGCTCAATCCCACAACCTTGAGACCACAACCTGAGCCGAAATCAAGAGTCCGGTTGTTAACCCACTGAGTCACCCAGGTGTGCCTTATTCAGTTTTTTAAACAATGAGCTTCATTTTCAACATTGTTACAATGTTTTGAGTTAAGTTTCTTTGACATAGCTATGCCTGATGTTAATATAAAAGAAAAAAGAGTTAAGGTAGAGAAACTTAGTGAATATGCATTTGTCCCAGTATGTACTTGTCCACACTTGTCCAATGTGTACAGAACATAGATGTTTTATTTTGTGTTATGTCATTCAAATACAAAATAAAAGAAGTTTTTAAATTACACTTTAAAGAAATGAGTGTTCAAAGTGGAATCAATGAATTTATTACTCTATTGTTAGTAGGCTGTTCCATTTATGATTAGATAAGCGATCTAATTCTAGGTGAAATATAGATCGAAAGTGATGTCATCAAAAATTTTGGAGTAAGGACCTCTACAAATAGTCTTCTCCATAAAAGCCATGAGAAAATGGCAAATATTCTCAGAATCAATATTCCAGAACTCCAGAAATTAACCAGTCTTGTAGAAATGCAGGGACCATTTATGCAAAAAAAAAAAAAAGATGGAATATTATTAGAACAGCAGCACTAACTTTAGCATTTAAAAAAAGTTAAAGATTAAATTGGGCTAAAATTTTTATTATTTATTGGAACTGGATTTTTTTCTTTCTTTCTTTTACTTCATTTTAATAACTTTAGCATTTTAAGGTGCCTTACGTCCTTTCCTGCTTCTCCAGCTGTGAGGTAGCCTTGAAAAACTGAAAACCTGCCGGCAAGGTAAAAAGCAGCAGGCTAGCAGTCAGTGGAGCATCAGAGTGGGACAGGGGATTCTTCAAAGACTTGATCCCAGGGAATTATCATTATTTGATCTGATAGCTTCATGGAAGACTGTTTTTGTAAGGCTCTCTTGATTTGATCTGACTCTGAGCTCCCCTAGTCTGAAAGCCTTTATTAAACAAAGTAAATAAGAATATTCTCCTTTTCTGAATATTTTTTGAACTTCAAACCTTAAGAATGAATATTTATTTACCCCAAATCCGCTCCTAAGAATTAGGCAAATATTTAAGAGAAACACTGTTATCCATCCCTTAAAGTCATGCACATGTTCCACACACTTAGAAACAATTATTGGTCCTGTGATACTTTTCTATGCTTGTCAGTGTCTGGGCTTCTTATAAGTACCCTCATATTTACCATTCTGCAGGGTTTCTACAAGTTGGCTTAGGTCCTGGCATAGAAGAGAACTTCCGTAAATATGTATTAAAATGATAACTTACTTTATTGTTTTAAAATTTATAAAATGGAGCACAAATTACTGAGATATAGATTTACATCAAGATTTAAATAGTGGGACTGAGAGTAGAACTTGGCACAGTGTTGGCACTCAACAAATATTCTTTCTTTGACCTTCTACTGCGTTTCTATTCTCCTTATACCAAGAGATCCAACAGTTTTTTTTGCTTATTTTTCCCTATAAGTATATCCATTTGAATTCCTCATCAGCACTTAAAAATTGAGAGATTTCAAATAAAATCTGAATTTCCGGCTTGTCTGTTTAGTTGGAAGTTTCAGAACTGGAACTAACAGCCTTCTATGGCCTCAACAGCCCAAAGCAGAATAAAGGTAGATATTTTGTGAGAGTCAGCAAATTATCCTCTTTGACTCAATTTCCATCTAATACTCTACTGATTAAGTTGCCAGTCTGTAATGTTAGCAGTTTTTTAGAGTCATTTTTTAATATTGTACAGTCATTCGGACACCTGGGTGGCTCAGGGGGTTAAGTCACCAACTTTTGATTTCGGCTCAGGTCCTGATCTCAGGGTCCAGAGATCTAGCTGAGTGGGGCTCAGGACTCAGTGAGCAGAGTCTGTTTGTCCCTCTCTGTCCCCCCTACTTGTGTGCCTGCACATGTGTGTGTACTCTCTCAGATAAATAACATCTTTAAAAAATATAACCATCATGATTTCTCTTGTTTCAGGAGGATCTTTAAAAAAATCTCTGATTATTACATGCTGAAATAGTTTCTTCTTAGATTTTGTTTGAGTACTTCACCTTAATCAGGAAACATCATTTGAATTTGGGCTTCAGCATATGCTCTTTAGCCACAGTACATGAGAGAGACCGTATGTGTTTGTCCAGGCACATCACGCACACATACTTTGTGGTAGTAACTTAAACTCTCCTTCCCTTTCTTAATCTGGACAAATCTATAAGTACTATGTTACAACAAGGTTTGCTTTTTATGCAAATTTTCTGCATTCATTCATTCAACAGGATTGAGCACTTAGTATGTGTTCATGAGTTTTCTAGGCACAGTGAGTTTGGCATTGAAGAAAGCAAAAGTCCCTGATATACTGGAGCTTGAGGCAGCATTATTATTTTTAGAATGAGTAATCATAGTGTGTTAGAACAATGTGGTAGATGAAATGCTTTCTAGTCCTATCTTTTCTTTCTATAGATGTACAAAAGTGGCAGAGAGGAGACAGTATTTACTCAAGGTCATTCTGGTAATTTGTGCCACACTGGGAAGAGGACATGTATTATATTTGGCACATGTAGTATCATATCACTGTTTCCAATTGTCTTTCCATGAAAAATAATTTAGCAAGTATGTAAATTCATTTAATACTAACAATGACAATGCAAAAAAATAAACTTAATATTCTTCTTATAGATGAGGAAAAGGAGGCTTAGTAAGGGTAAGTGAATTGCCCAAGGTTAGGCAGCTGGTAAGAGACTGATTCTATTTCAAGTCCAGGTCTTCCAGGAGACTGATAATTTTAAACCAGAGGCAAAGTCCTCCAAACAGTTAGGTCTCCAGAGACATGACTGGGTTCTGGATGGTGCCCAGATTTCTAGTTTATATAAAAGAGGAATTGATACTGAAAAGGAAATTCATCTTAAATAGTTTTAAAGAAGCCAGAGTGGGTTGCATTCTATTCATTGCCGGATCATAAGTATTTGAAAAAATGTATATATAGCACACAGGTGCTCAAAAGTATGATGTGTTTGTTATATTGTGTGTATGTAATACATATATACACACACATATATTTAATTATATAATAGATCATTAAAAGGATGAATTAATTTGACTCCCAGCTATACCTGTAATTCCCTATTGTTTTGGGGACCTCTGTAAATTTTGGCTGTCCTAAGTGCTAGGTGGAGTTGTGTGACTATTATGTCATTTTGTCCACAGAGTTGTTTTTAGGATAAAATAAGATAATGTATTTTAATGCACCACTTGATCACTAAACTATCAAAGAAAGAGAGAGGATGTTGCTTGATTTAAAAGTTGCTTCTCCTTTGCTGTTTCCAAATATATCCAGGAAGCAACATTTTAGTAGTTAAAAGCAATAACCAATCACCTATGTCTCTGGCATTTGACAAATGAGTGAAGTCAGTGAACTTCTAGAATTTTCATATTTCAACACCCAGACTTGAGACTCAATACTCTAATCTCACATTGGATAAAATTAAGGAGAAGGGTCGTAAACTTGATTTTTTTCCCCAAACTGGCTTTTAATTGGAAACAGAAACAAACAAAAAAAAGGAAAACAAGCAAAACACAGATTGACTTCTGGCTAATTGATATAAAATATGCATAGTCATCTTCAATTCTAAATTTTACTCTCTATTTGAGTAATTTTTTTCTCCAGAGCACCTATCATTAATATTCTATATTGAGGTTCTCAAACTTTTTCGGTTTCAACCTATTAGGACATAATTTAACAGCAATAATGATTCTTAAGAATGAGACTGAGGGATAATAAAGAAGCCCTGAGTTTGTTGATTTCATGATGGACTCTATTGTTATCCCTGCAGTTTTTCTTTTATGTTTTCATAAGATTTTACTTTAGAATACTTTTAAATTGGGACATCTGGGTGACTCAGTGGGTTAAGCGTCTTCCTTCAACTCAGATCATGATCCTGGGGTCCTGGGATGGCAGGGATCCTGCTTCTCCCTCTCCCTCTCAGCCTGCCACTCCCCCTACTTGTGCTCTCTCCCTCTCTCTCTCTCTGGCAAATAAATAGATTAAATCTTAAAAATAAAATAAAATACATACTTGTAAATTTTATAACTATTTTAATTTTTTTTAAGTAATAGACCTTATTATCTTCACTTTCCCATTAAATGGCATGTATAGTAGCACATTCCACATCTAGACTGTAGAAAAAGATAAGTAAAACCTACAAGAACATATTTTTCTTTAAAGGTAAAAGCTATGTTGTATAAATCTCACTTCAATTAAAATTATGAAAATATTTAGAATAAGATGAACAAACTTTATGACAATACATTTGTCCTAATTTTCTGATTGAATCGTTTGGCTGAATAACAGTAGAACCAATAGATTCTTTTCAGATAACTATTTTCTAGAGGCACCTGGGTGGCTCAGTTAGTTAAGCATCTGACTCTTGGTTTCAGCTCAGATCATGATCTCATGATTGCATGATCTCAGGGTTCTAGGATCGAGTCCTGTGTCAGGCCCCCTGGGTCAGTGGGGAGTCAGCTTGAGATTCTCTCTTTCCCTCTTTCCCTGTCCCTCCCTCTCTCTCTAATATAAATGAACAAATCTAAAAAATAAAATAGGGTGCCTGGGTGGCTCAGTGGGTTAAAGCTGCTGCCTTCGGCTCAGGTCATGATCTCAGGGTCCTGGGATTGAGGCCCGCATCGGGCTCTCTGCTCGGCGGGGAGCCTGCTTCCTCCTCTTTCCTCTCTCTCTGCCTGTCTCTCTGCCTACTTGTAATCTCTCTCTCTGTGTCAAAATGAATAAATAAAATCTTTAAAAAAATAAAAATAATAAAAAATAAAAAATAAAAAATAAAATAAAAAATAAAATATCTATTTCCTCACTTAAGGCTTTCCTCTCTATCCCTTTTTTTTTCTTCCCTTAAATCTTCAATCTTGTATCCATAGCTTTATTAGCCTATCTGTAGACAACCTGAAGATGTACTTTGCTTCATTTAATTACATTTAATTTATTTTAATCATCTTCTGGAGCACTTAATATTGATTAATCTATATACTCTAAGCGTAGATGTAAATAACATTGTTTTCTTAGAAATTTTAGCAAGTCTTTTCAAGGCTTATTCTTGGGAGAATCAAGTTAATGGTTGTGATGTTTGTTTAGAGTGGATTGTGCTCTTATGTCTCAGAAATTCCACTATTGCTTTTTTTTTTTTTCCATGTGTTGTTCTTACAAAAGATCACAAGGTACACCTGCCTCCTTTGCTTTGGTGGAGCCTGCCATTTCCCCACTGAGTTCTCTGTACTTCCTGGAACACACAATGGGCAAGCCACCACATTCCCCAGGGCATCACTTCCGAATTGTCCTGCAAGCTCTTCTTTTATTTGTGCTGTCTTTTCTTTCAGTCAAGTCAAGTAAGCTTTATTGTGAAATCTTTTCCTAGCCTGATCGTAGGGGCTATTAGCATCATTTGCAATAATTTATTCATTTGAGAAAGATTTCAGAATATTGACTTAAATCATCTTTGTAATAAAATAGAGACAGAGTAACTGGATCTTTGCCTGGGGGAGAAAGAACAAGCAATAGTCTTCCATTCAAGACACTTCAAAACAGGAGTCTTTGGCTTTTCTTGTTTTAGTGTCACTTTGTTCTATTTTCTGATTTCTTTGAGCTAGAGAATCTGTGTACTTACTTTTGAAGTTGAAAATAACTCAGGTTTAGATTATTTAAAATGGACTGTGAATACATTGTTAGTGTGTTACGTGTATTCACTCGAATCTGGAAGAACTTAAACTGGATTTTCTATTCCGATACACAGATTTACCAAAAGTGTGTGTGTGTGTTTGGGGGGGGTGGGTTGTGTGTGATTCACTTTCCCCAAAATTAAGGCAAAGGATGAGGAGAAATATTTGATCACTGGTAATCTCTTACATCTTGGTTATAATCAGGGTAAGTTTTGCCAGAATCTTATTTTGGCTTTGCTTTCCAGTAAAGGAGAGGAGAGATAATGACAAGCATTGAGGCCCGTACTGAGCATGGAGAGGCTAATAAAGATTAACGTAATGCTGAAGAGGGTAAAAAAGAACACATTAGTGGATATAGAAAAGCACTTTATTTGGACAGTGATAGAAAATAATTCTAAAGGGAGTGGATATTATACTATATAATGCAAATGCCAGTATAATGAAGAACAATCCTGTTCCAAAGTAGCTTTGTATTCATTATTTTTTAGAAAAACAAAAAGAACACCCAACCTGTAAGGTAATTAAGATAAATAATTTAAGGAATTCAAGATAGTCATTAAGCATACACTGAAGTTTAGAAGAAGCACAATTTTGCATTTAGATTTCCCACATGGAAACTTAGCAATTATGAAGAAAGTTCTTTAAAATGTCCAGCTCTGCCTTGGCGTATGAGGCAAATGTTGTATTTAGTCTTTGATATATGCAATTATATGGAATGAACTAGCAATAGTCACAGTATATTCCTGCAAAGTGGGGTTGAGACATGCTTGTATTATTTATTTATTAGGTATCACTTTGTTTATTCAAAGTCACTGTAAAATATTGTACATATTTTCTTCTTTAGAGGCTCTCAAAACACTTCCCCACATTATAAAGGATACTCACAAATATAAACAGGAGAATGACCTTATCCATGAAATCCTTTTGTTAATCCTTCCTCCTTAACCTACCTGTAATCACCTAGCTAGAGGCTTCATCCTTCAGACCATAGTTTAAGTCCTACTTCCGCAAGAAAGTATGGCTCCAAGACTAATTATTTTCTTCCCTGTTTTCAAATCGTGCTGTGAAATTCTTCTTCCCTCCATCTCAACCCCTATCTCTTTTTCCCTCCAGATTGCAATGTGCACAGCTATGTTACCCATTCTCGACACCTTGCCTAGTTTTCTACTGAAACACTTAATTCTTCCCTTTCATTCCTTTTTTGATGGATTTTTCCATTGGTCTCTATAACAAGCAGGGAGCATAAATGTGAACAGTTTCAGATCATTTCTAAAGAGTCATGTACAAGTTCCTGTCACCTCGTCTGTGATGTGGAGACACCTGTGCACACACTTGGATCAAACAGTCATTTCCAAAGATCGTTTCCACCTGTTTCATATTGGGTCCTCATAGTTCCCTTTTCCTCATTATGTATATGAGGATTTCTAGGTTACTGTCTAGATTTTCTTTGCCAAATGTTGTGGTCCATGTAAAATCTGGGCCTGAAATCCTTTTCCTTTTAAAAAAAAAAATTCTGTTCTCATTGCTATTTGTACCAGTTTCCACAGGTGAATATGATGATTATTTTTTCATTCCCATCTTCCCACTCATTAATGAAGATGTTAAATAAAATTGGGCCTTGCAGAGGTCCCCAGGGTCCAAACACTAGGTAATTTTCTGAGTAGTTTGATTGCTGTTTATCATAATCTTTTTTTTCCTCCTCTCACCATTCTTCAGCTGTTTTCAATTCATGTGACAGTGCTCCCATGCAAGTCAATTTGAATTAATTTTGCAAGCAAAATGCTTTATGGTTCTGAGTACATAATCTCCCTCTCCCACAGAGAAAAAATATACTGTAATCATCCAGCATTCCTGTTGATTATTTCCATTAAAGGCAGCAGGGGGAGAGAGAATGCTCAAGATTCCTCTTGTGTTTGAAGTTTTTGAGGCTTTTGCTATTCATTGCCTTATTCTTTCTCTCCCTCTGTTTCTCTCTCTCTCTCTCTCTCTCTTTTTTTTTTTCTTTTATGCTATTCATTGCTTGCACTAATGCAGGAAATGATGGTCCAGACCGCTCAGCCTGGAATCTCTGTCCTTTGGAGCCTAGCCGCTGTGATCTTTGTGATCTTACACCCTACCACACTTTCCTCCAAATGAACTAATTCCTCTCTTTTTAACTCCTCAAAGGATTCATATAAATTTCTACCTCTAGCATTTTGTATAGATTGCTTGAACTGCTTCCCCTCCCACCCTCCATATAACCCATCTTACTGCTCATCATATTCTTCGAGGCCCAGCTGAAGTTGTAATACATTAAACCTTTCATTACCCCCCAGCAGGCTGACCACTTCGTAGGCTGAATCAATATAGCACTTACTGTGTATTGAACACACTAAAATTTAGATATTTTAGATTTACCTATTGTTTGTGTGACTACTGTAAGTTTCTCCAGTGTAAAGATCTTTTTGTCTTTACCTCTAGCATGTCACCCGATGCCTTGGATGTAGATTTACATTAACTATATCTGTTACTGGTTGATAAATAACTAAACATCTAAATCTCTAGGAAGTGGTAGTTGTTTGGAACCAAAAGACTTCACATTTTTGGCTAAAAATAGAATAATGGATAGCGACATCAAAGTGTTCTAATTCATTTTGTGTCATGCAACCCTGAGCCAGGATTATTTAATTTTGCAATTTATTTTTACCAAAAGACTAATATAAGCCAAGCACTGAGGTTACATTGATAAACAGGACTCAGTTCCTCTCCTGGGCAGACAGAGAAGTTGAATGACATCACCTAGAATTGTGAAATATACAACCTGTACAAACATATACACAACTCTGGGGTCCCCTCTCTTTTGGGCCCAGTCCAAATTACTAATTTATTTAAATATTGACCTCCTTAGAAACAGTGTGGTTGACATGAGACTTTGAAAACAGTTAATCTGGAGTATAAATCTGTTTCCACCCGTTATTACTAATGTGTAGCAAGTTGGTTAATCTCTGTATCTCTATTTCCTCATCTATAAATTATGTATGAGACTACCCACAGAACAATGTTCTTATAAGGATTAGGATGAGGTAACACTGTAATATTTAGCACGTTGCCTGTCCTTTAATAAACAGCGTGTGGGGTTATCTTGGTTTCTGTTCTTGGTTTTTGTTCTTACTTTTATTTTCCCCAGGAGATACTTAGTAACTGATACAGTGTCATTATGTCTTGATCATTATTTTACTGAGTATATTTACTTAAAATGTAAAGATGGAAAAATGTATTTGCTTGTTAAATAAAGCATCAAGTTTCTTTATTAATGAAGACTTAAGAGGGTCTGCCAAAAGTCACCTGGCCATTTACATGGTGGTACACATATAAGGGTTTCTAAAATATTTTTTTTTCCCTGATGAACAATTCACTTACACAAAAGCAAAACAGGAATGTGCCCTAATTGTAGCAAGAAGTGAAAAATTGCAGTGAAAGGAGAAAACCATTTACCAAAAGCAGAATGATCATTTTGTAGACTGGTGGGTGCTATGATTGGAATGTTTGTGTCCTCATCAAAATTCGTATGTTGACATCACAGGGCCCCGTGTGATGGTATGAGGAAGTAAGGCCTTTAGGATGTGCTTAGGTCATAAGAGTGGAGCCCTCATGAATGGAATTAGTGCCCTAATAAAAGATATGCCAGAGAGCTAGCTAGCCCCCTTCTGTTATGTGAGGACACAGTAAGAACTCTGAGACCTGGAAGAGGTTCTTCACCTGATCATTCTGCCACCCTGATCCCAAACTTCCAGCCTCCAGAACTGTGAGAAATGCATTTCTCCTGTTTATAACCTACCCACTCTGTGGCTATTTTGTAGTAGCAGTTTGAACAGATAAAGACAGTGGTCTCAAACAAATCTGTGAAAATTTAACACTCTGAAAATTTAAAACTGCCAAAATATCTATATATTTTTACTTTAGAGCAGGAGTACAGTTTCTGCAATACACATGAATTTTACCCAATATTCTGTAATTTTATTGGAGTGGTCTATTTGATTTATTTAAATTCTATTTGATATTTAATTGTTCTATTTGATTTATTTAAAATTTTAGTGTTATTTGTCCAACTGTTCTTATATTTTGGGCTTCATTGTAGTTACGGATTCCATATCTTTTGGTTCTCATCATTCTTTATATTTTAATTTTTAATCGAAGTATAGTTGACGCATAGTATTAGATTAGTTTCATCTGTACAACATAGTGATTCAACCATTATATGCATTTCAAAATGCTCACCACAATAAGCATATTACACTATTATTGGATGTATTCTCTATGCTGTATGCATCATTCTTATCTGTAACACAAATATCTCTGTAGCTTCCAGGCTACTTTGGCTGCATATTTCTGTCTACATCTAGTTATTATGAGTAGGCATAAAACTAATAGCATCCTATTAGCTCATTGTTTCCTTAGAGCCCGAGAAAATCACCCTTGTGATTGGTGACCTGGTTCTGAAAGTCCCTGTGCTGCATCTAAAGCCAAGTCTCTTGCTTATGAGCAAGTTGCAGATACAAAAATATGAAAACAAAAGAGGAAGCCAATATTTACTATCGATTAATATTGTTTCTTTATGTGGGATTTCCTTATGTGATTTTAACACTTCCAAAATGTTATGATGACTATATAGTACCATAGGTTATGGATCTGAACTTATTTAGAAAATACATTCTAATTCAGCTTTATTTCTCAATATTTGATCTGGAACACAGATAATGGAAATAATGTTCCTTTGCTTCGTGAATGTCTAACTTAATCCTTCATTTATTCCATTCTACATTATATACATCAGGACAGGATAGATGCCAAGGATGTTGGAGAAGTTTCATTTTAAACAGGGGTTTGCGTATTTGGGCATGCCTGGACTTTTAGTGGATTATAACATGCAAATGTGTTAGAATCCAGTGAATCACAAGCTCTGCTGAGATTATAAATTATTCAGGTAATGCAAGATTACTCAGTTTGTGTCACAAATCCTTCCAGTCTGCACAATTAAAGGCATAACAATAAGTATAATCCTGAGAGATGAAGTCATTCCATTAAGCAAGATTCTCTGGTTTACTGTTTGCTTTGTTTTGATGCCAGATTGAATAATGAGATTTTTGAAGGTAATTAATAGCAATGATGGTATTTGGTATTTATATCATCTTATAATTTTGGAATACTTTTACATTCTTAAAATATACAGGTTGAGGTTGTTATGATAAAAAATAGCATATATGATTTCAGCACTAATATTAGGAAAATTAATGTGGTTCCAAAAAGTACTGTTATTATGTCATTAATCTGGAAGGTGAAAGACAGCTATCATGTCATCAGATATTGATAGTGCTTTCTAGCTAGCCAGTCATCAGTGGTTTTCATAGTAGCATTATTCTTTAGTTCACTGAAGTTCATTCCTGACATTTACATATCTATTATGTTGTTCTTTGAAAGTAGAAATGATTATGAAATACAATATCACATACTCAATCAATAAAATATTGAATTGAATATTCTTTTATGCACTCCACTTCCTCAGATGGAAACTTTAGGACAAGTTGTGTAAAATAATGGATTTTATAGTTGTGGTTCTTCGTAGTATTACACAGTGTGGTCAGATTTCCAATACAATTTAAAGGCTGTTCTTTAAAATGAATTCATATTGCCTGAAACTGTGAAAACCACCACCACAAAAACAATGGCAAGAACAGTACAGCAAACAATAATGATGACAGTTTGTGAGTTTTTCCAAATTTTAATTATCTCAGTTTACTCATGTAGTAAAAAATGATCGTTGATAATTTTTAAGATTCTTTTAATGCCCACATTTTATGCTTTTATAGTTCTGACTTTGATCTGAAATCTGACAGAATAAGTGATAATAATGTGTACAAAGATATTAGCACTAAGAATTAGTTCAAAGTTTGTATTTGTGTAAATATAATGAAGAAATCAATTCTATGGTTCTAGGTGGGGTGGTCAAGTCTGAGAACTGAGATGTGCATTTGTTGAAGTTTGATAATTTAGGTATTGATTACTCTGTACTGAATTTTTGGGCCACCTCCCTCCCATTCATATGTTAAAATCATAATGTGATGATATTAGGAGATGATGCTTCAGGGGGTAATTGGGTCAAGAGAGTGGCCATCTCTGGGTGGAAATAGTGCCCTTATGAGAGAAGGCAAGGGAGAGAAGTATGTATCTTTGTCTTTCTATCTTCTTCTCCTTCTCTGCCATATGAGAATATAGCAGGAAGGTGTCCATCTGTAAGCAGACACTAAATCTGCTGGAGCTTTTATCTTGGACTTCCCAGCCTCTAGAACTGTGAGAAATAAATATTTGTTGATGAAGTCACCTAGTCTGTGCTATTTGGTATAGAACCTGAACTAAGACAGGTGCCAATTTCTATTTTTCTAAAGGAGTATTACGTTATTATGTGGTCAGACCCAGAAAAGGCAATGAGAATCATTGGAGATCGATCTCTCCCTCTCCCTTTCTCTCTCTCTATTTCTCTTTTTCTTTTAGTCAAACTTTGCATTCCGTTAAATGAATATGTATTTACTAAACAAGACAGACTTTTAGGCAAATAAATTAAGAAAGGCTAGAACTCCTGAATTGATACCCAATATTTCTCAAAGTGATATTTTATTAAATATTGAAACAGGAAATAAATGTGTAAAGCCAAAGGAGTTCTATACTCAAGTAAGTTTGGGAAATTTAAATTAAATGGAATTTAAACAGTTTTCTCTACCTGCTGCATTATACTAAACCTTTAACATGTTAATGTCCATGCAGGTTATCCCACGCTTGATCAGGAAACATTTTACCCAGTATATTTAGGAACATCTTTGTGAAGAACTTTCAGTGGAACACAGTTTAGGAAACATTTTATTCAAATATAGAAATTCTTCCTTTAAAGCCTATCTGAATGCAGTGGTACAGAGAACTAGGAGTAAAGGAGTATGTTTTTCTCCTTTAGCATAATGGCATATGGAACAGTGCCTATGAACCACTTTCCTACATGTCTGGAAATTTTGTCTAAGGCACCATAATAACAACTAGCTAGTCTGCCACTGAAAATTATAGCCTGTACACAGTTGGATGGGCCACATTAGGCTTATCCTACATTCATATTAAAGAAACGCAGTCAGTTCAACAAGCAAGCTACTGTTGGAGATTTCAGATCTACTTTTTCCAAGGGTCAATGAAATAAATTCCCTTTTCATTTACATAAATGAGAAACTGAATAATTTATTTAGCTCATGCTTTAATTAAACATCTATATAATCTCATCTATTGCTCCTTGATAGGACAGAGAAAGAAACTACAAAATCCCACAGAAGTTTCTATTGACTTCATGTCATGTGAAAATAGTATATCTTATCTAAATCTACTGTATCACACATGCACAAATGGATTTTCTTAATAAAACTTTGATTTGAAATTATGTGATCTTGCATATAACCTTGAAATTATGCTCTTGGACTTAATTTCTTGATGTAGTTGTGGGTTTATATATTCATTGATTTGTCCAACAAATATTTATCCAACAAATCTTTTGATCTTTTAGAATTATACTAGGCATTCAGGATACAGAGGTGCAACAGACATTGACTTCTTAAAAACATGTTTTAGGACTGGAGATTATATCATTATACAACTGAATACATAAAACAATTCAAGTCTTATAAAGGATTTTCACAATGAAATATGAAACTCTAAAATCAGATAAATAATATTTAAATATTCTATCAAAATAATGAAGTAGATAATAGTGATATTTCCTATGGACTTTGGGAAACATAAGGAGTAAATATTATATTTAATGATATGTTAGACTTTTACTGTAGTATTTAACAAACCTCAGAAATTCAAAAGTGTTTTTTGTTATTGCAGTAAATTGATGTTTTATTTCTTCACTGCCAGGGACAAATTTAAATATTAAGCCATGTTTTACAAAATGCTGCTTTTCAAAATGTAAAATTGTTACTCAAATATAACAGTTATATGATACTCAGTTAAATTTATTGACGTACATTCTTTAAATAAAGATTAAAATAACTGCTAACAGACCCATATACTAGAATCCAGATGCTGGGTGCATCCATTGGTGATTCGAAAATCAGTTTTATTCACTTTTATCTGTAAATTGAATCATTTATTGTAGACAATTTCTTATCATGTAGTCACAACCACAGCAACAAGGAGATTTTTAAATTTAGTTCATTCTTTTGCTTTGGCCTCCTTTTATATGAATTAGGTCAAGTAGGTCAATTACTAAATCTTTCTAGAGATGAGAATATTGACTTACCTCATAGGAGCGGGAGACAAATATTAAGCACTTTAAATGCTTGATATCTTAATATTTCTGAATATCATAGCTAGCATCATTTGATGACTAGAGAACATAACAGCTTGCTTTCTTTATTCTATACTGTATGATTGCATCTGTGCATGAAATGAAGTGCATATGTAACATGAAAATCTATGAAAATTCATAGATGTGTGTTATCTATCTAGTTATGTAGAAAGGCAAGTAATCATTTTACATATTTTATATAATAAATTGGCAATTTCAGAAAAAGATTCATGAGGCACATGCATGGTTTTCTCTTCTATTATTTCAGTCTATTGCTACATTTAGTGGATTTTCGCCTACAACATATCTCTACGTACTTCTTTTACATTCTATAATTTATGTAGGGGAGCACATATGATCAAGCTTACTTAGTTCCATCATAAGGAAAAACCTTTAGTCGTCTAAGTCTTAAATACTATTAGAGCTGTAGTAATCAGAGCAATCATGTATATTAAACATTGAAATCTGAGGTGGTCATTTCATCTATGCCAATTCCTATTTTTAAATAATTGTTGTTTTTATTTAAAAAAATTAAAAGATTTTATTTACTTATATGAGAGACAGAGAAAGAGCACGTGCACATGAGGTGGGGCAAAGGGAAGAGGGAGAGGGAGAAGCAGACTCCCCACTGAGCAGGGAACCCCACGTGGGATTCGATCCCAGGACACCAAAATCCTGACCTGAGCTAAAGGTAGATACTTAACTGACTGAGCCACCCACCCCAATAACAGCTGTTTTTAAATGACCATTTTATCTATTGAATTTGTTAAGTTCCTTTAAGGATGAAATTATCTTCAGTAATTTGTGCCCTTAAAGACATCTACCTTTGAATTTATTAAACATGAAGAGAAAGATAACAATGGGAGTTTATTCTGTTACAATTTTAAAAAGAAGTGCAGTTCTTTATAGTAGTAAAATGAACATTCTTGTCCCATCTGTACTCAGCAAACTGCACATCCGTTGATGTGGAACAACCACCCTCCACAGTAAATTTGTAAATCATTAATATGAAAAGCATTGAATAATGACAAGTAAACTTAAAAGCATTCAATTTTTGGTTTTGAAATGTCACCAGGATTGTCTTTGTATTTAAACTAATTCAATAAATTTTTTATGTAATTATATTATCTCCTATTTAACTTTTCCTGAAGCGTAATTATTCTTTCCACTTTACTCTTCCTCTATTATCATAAATTTCTCCAGGTTTTCCAGCTGATTTCTGTTTTCCTAGTTTCTGATCAGTATTATAATTTATAATAGTGAAAGGTTTAATTTTAGTGAAGGGTTTTAGTATAATAGTGAAAGGTTTTAGTTTTTTGTCCATTATTCATTAATTACTGAGGGATAGACATTTTCTGAAATTTTACACAGAATTTAGTAATTTTGTCAAATAAAACCCTAACTTTTCATTATTAATTATAATAGTTGCCATACTGCTATCAAAGCACATAGTTCATTTATTTCTAAGAATAAAATACTCTATCACAATCATTAATGTAATTTCCTTAGGAATTTTTGTTACATTGTCCTATGACACTGAATAATAGATAGGCTCTACCACCATTGTATGATAAGGATGAAATAGTGCTGTTCAGATAGTCACTCTGGGGCCACTTACTCCAAAGTTTTTATGCCTCAGTCTCCATGGAGAGGCTGTTTTGAGTACACCTAGAATTCCAAAATCCTGGTGCCTCCTTCTTCATATAGCCGTTGTGGAAAGCTATAACAGAGACTTAGTATTTCCTTTCTAACGCTTATCAGAAACCCAACTTTATATGGTCTGATATCTTACTATTATATACCTCCTATGAGAGTATCTTAGGTATAAATATAATGTAAAAAACATTCAGTTGTCTTTCTTGTTCACTATTGTGTCTCCAGAACCTGCTACATGATCAATATAATTGTTGAATGAATGAACAACTAAATGAATGTGTGGTTGAATGGGGAATTTTTCCTTATTTTCAGAAATATGGATTCAGATCCTTGGGATTATTGTAAACAAGCTATGAGTACTAGGCATCCTTAATTATAACTTTAAATGTGCTTCTCATAGAAACGATATCATATATATTAATTATATATTGCACAGATTAATAGCTTTATGTGAGACTTATGGCCCAGGAACAGAACTTTCTTTAATAAAAGTGTTTTATTGTAAGAATATGATTTCTAAGATTCAGATAGGTTAGTTACAAATAATTTGGGAGTGCTACCTTTTCATAAGTTAAACTACCTAAAGTCATGATGTCCAAATCAGTTGATAATAAATTGTTATATAAAGAATACCTACCCTTAAAATTAAGTGTTAATACAATATTTGACAGTACCTAGCCTTGCTGAATCTCTAACACAACACAGCAACTGCTCTGCTCTTATTAATAATTGAAGCTATATAAACTCCAAGTTCAAATACTGTGCACAGTTTTCTTCTAAAGCCAGACCAAGTTCATTCTGGGAGACATCATTCATTTCTTCTTTTTCATAGACAAAACCCAACAAGCATCTCCAAGAACTGTAATTATGCTGTTCACCAACCAATGATTTAAAAATTAACTCAAAGCCTTCCCTAAAATAAAAATTCATTATCACTATTATGACTACCTTCTATTATCACTATTGTTTCATTAAAATACCATAAGAGAATCTCATGATTCTTAATCTCATGAAACAAACTGAGGGTTACTGGGGGGTGGGGGGTAGGGATAGGGTGGCTGGGTTAAGGACATTGGGGAGGGTATGTGCTATGGTGAGTGCTGTGAAATGTGTAAGCCTAATGATTCACAGACCTGTACATCTGGGGCAAATAATACCTTATATGTTAATTTAAAAAAGTGACTTAAAAAAAAAAGAATTCTTGGGACACTTAGGTGACTTAATCGATTAAGGGTCTGACTGTTGGTTTCAATTCAGGTCATGATCTCAGGGTTGTGAGATCGAGCCCTGGTCACCGAGAGTCTGCTTGAAATTCTTTCTCTCTCTCTCTCTCTCTCTCTCTCTCTCTCTCTCTCTCTCCCTCTGCTCCTCCCACCAACTCCCTCTTTCTCTCTCTCTGTCTCTCTCTCTAAAATAAATAGATAAGTCTTAAAAAGAAATAAAAATTTGGAAGTAGTGAGAAGCATATAATCCCAAAAGAAAGAATACTTCATTAAATTGAATAAATTTGGTTTTATAGAAATACTTTTGTAAATTTTTCTCATTTTCTTAAGAATTAGTAAAAACTTTGTCATGTTTCATTGACTAACATTTGGGAATAAGGTGAAATTTGTGTCTTCATTTACAGACTGGAACATTTGACTTCTATCTAGAGTTTTTCCAAACTGGCCTTGTTATCTCTGCCTTGAACACACTTTGGTAAATTCAGGATATGTGTGATTCAGGTCCACATGTGAACAAATAAACTAAATTAAAGCATAAGTATTTTTCTAGAAAACCTTTACACTGCTATGATATTTACTGTTATTTCTAATTCACTAAAAATCTACTTGGTAGATTTAATCAAAACTGTAATAAGTTTACAGTTCATCTTTAAGGACTATGCCAAATGAAATACTATTTAGAGTTGATTTTAAACAAAAAAGAAGGTACTTTTTTGTAGAATAAAGCAATCTGAATAGAATACAATTACACAGGGCTAATATAAGGATGCCTGGAGCATGTTAAGCCTGACTGAATAATTTTAACCTTAAGACAGTTACCTAAGGTTTAATCATACTTCCTAGGCTGCAGCAAAATAGAAGCTAAGTGAAACTTTAATCTGAGAACTTAATGGACTGCAACTTTTCCTTTGAAGCCAGGGTACTCATGGTAATGTTCCTTGCCCAATACACCTACCCTATGTTTTCCCAAATTTCTAACATGCTCAGAAACATATCTACATACAGACACACAACCTAGTATTGGATATAGAAAAACACCCAGAAGATTATTCCAGGATTAGATATGCCAACACAGTAGAAATCCTAATAAAAACATCACATGCTAGAACCTGGTGGAAGAGTTTTCAGGGAATACCTCAATATTTGAACTCATATTCTTGTCCCTGAACACATGATTTTATTTCTAGTTCTGGGTCTTAATTTTTCTCATGGATTATGATTTTTGAACCCTTTTCACTTTGTTTTTGGTACCTCCATTCATTTGTTCAATAAAATAACATTTATTATAAGTCTTTTTTATACCGGTACTGTGTACATTGTAAATGGAGAAATGAAAGACAAACTTTAAGCTGCTCATAGTCTAATGGAGAAAATAAGTTGTATATATTAATTCATAAATATAATCTCCCACTGTTATGTTTCAGTGACTGTAATTGACATTGGAAATCAAATATAGATATCTTATCTCCACAAAGTTTAAAATCTACATTCATTATATCAACACATTTTTTAGCTTCCCCCACTTCTGGCCATGGTAGTATTTACCACTTCTGGGTCCAGGTGTCTTCTGGGGTTGGTGCATATTGTCAGAACTAGCATATGTAAAGAAGGAAGCAATTTGTGAAAACAAGTGATATTCCCCAATGTTTTTATTTCAGTTTTTGTTCTTTAACCTCATTAAACATTACTGCAGTGTTCATTATTCAAACTAGGCTCTGTGCTGATTAAGGTGAGAATCGTTTTTCCAAGACCAATGTCTGAGGTTAGCAATTACTCCATTGCTTTTCCTAATGAGTTTCAATATATCGTGCAAAAAATGGTGACTTCATTCCTAGAGATACATATGAATGTCTGATACACATGGAAGTATTGAGCATGCTATTCCCTGAATATTCATTGCTCACTTCCTGCCCTTTCTCCTGCCTGTTTGTAAGAAAGAAAGAACATGTCACCTTGTGTTTTTCCACTTCATTCCCATGCATGGGGAAGGCATTGAGGCCTTTGTATTTATGGAAATCCATTATTTTATTCTTCAAGTTACCTGGATTATTTTTCAAGTACATTTATTTCCCTTTTCTCTCAGAAAGTCTGAATTTCTATTCTGTTTTAGCAAACTTTTAGCCAAACACAATTTCATGGGTTGTTTTCATTTCATAGCCATATATGTAATCCCATTTAAGAACTGAAATATTATTTTGACTTTTATTCTTATAGAAAAGTTTATATCGATCTACAGATAGGAGATTTTGAATGATTGTCCATTCTGTGTAGCTACCATAAGCACAATATAAGGAAGGTAGATTAAAAAACTAAAAAAAAAAAATTAAAATGTAACATATCTCTGTAAACAAGCTAATGAATGGCAATCACTTGCTCTCAGAAAAACAAAACAACACAAAACACTGAATAGGTTTCCAGTATAATGAAGGAACATCATGTTAATTTTTAGTATGTTTAAAAGAACAGTGTGTATAGAGATTATACTTTGAAGGAAAGGGCATAAATTCTTTTTAATCCAACTCAGTTTATTTTTCTGTGCTTCCAGACCTGAAACCTGGACTTTATCTGGGCCACCTACTAAGAGGAGGTATAGTTTTGGCCATTTCATTTAGCTTTCTAGAATGTCAGCCACAGACAATCTCAAATAGTAAATTTAGGAACGTAATAATGCTTAAAATCCTAAAATAAAAAAAGTCATAGCTAATGGTAACAAATGGAGTTTTAGGACTGTTAAGAAATGGGCTTGGAACATTGGAGAAAGTATTTAGGTCAGATGATAGAGTAGGCTGTATCATGAAAAGAAGGTTTGCAATATAATGTTTCCTCAGTGCATATGATTTTGGTGATTTCTACTTGGAGGATTTGAGAAGAAGAATAAGTTCAACAAATATGTACCAAGAGCTCAAGTATTTTGTGAAGGATCCAAAATATGAATATGTTCCTTCTTTGGGGGCTTTTGTTTAGTTTGAGAGGTAGGCACAGTGTAGCTAGCTACCTGGGAGGTTATCCACATTTATTGGATATTTTATAGAAACCTAGTTAGATGTTAGACTCACCCAAAAGAGGCTGTGTAAGTGACAAGAGATCAAGAACTAGGACTCTAAAGTGACACAACCAAAACCATAGCCCCACAATTAATTAACTTTCCTAGTTTTCCCATCTAAATAATAATAGCTTTCCCAATGGATCATAGTGAAGATGACCTGTGTTAAAATAACCTAGAATACTTAAGAAAATCCCAGACACATTTTAGGTTGTCAACACATTTTAAACTATTATTAATTATCATATATTATTAAAAAACATAGTCCTGAGTCCCAGGATTCTGTAGGTCATGTGCCTACCCTAAAATCTGCATTTTAAATAATCACTGGAGGTAGCTCTGATTGACAATTAAACCAGTGGTTTTTGTTTTTGTTTTTGTTTTCCTTTTGAGACTTCCTGCATGAGTGAGGGGGAGGTGCAGAGGGAAAGAAGAGGGAAAATCCTAAGCAGGCTCCATGCCCAGCGCAGAGCCCTACAAGGGGCTCCTTTTCATGACCTGAGATCGTGACCTGAACTGAAATCAAGAGTTGAGCCATCCAAATGTCCCTAAACCAGTGTTTAGAAACCTCTGTTGTAGGTCATCTAAATTGAGCCAAGGAATAAAAAAAAGGTAGGAACTCTGCAATAGTATTATTAATTAAAAGAGAGAGAGAGAAGAGACACTGGTATAAATAAATATTTTAGGAGGAAATAAAAAGAAAAAAAGGATGAGTAGGGTTTACTTATATAAATAATAAGCTAAGGTTTTCATTTGTATATTTATGTAATCATGACCCCTTTAAATTGAATGGGAATTCTGTACACATAGGTATTACCTAGGAAAAGCTAAATGTTTAATACTACCACATTTAAGGTATTTTAGCTGAGGGAAAAAAATGAGTTAAGGTGGTTTAAATAAAAAAAAATTACCTCGGGACACCTGGGTGGTTCAGTGGGTTAAAGCCTCTGCCTTCGGCTCAGGTCATGATCCCAGGGTCCTGGGATCTAGGCCTGCATCAGGCTCTCAGCTCAGCAGGGAGCCTGCTTCCTCCTCTCTCCTCTCTACCTGCCTCTCTGCCTATCTGTAATCTCTCTCTGTCAAATAAATAAATAAAATCTTAAAAAAAAATTACCTCAGTCTTTATTCATCTTCCATTTAGAGGTACATTTTCAAAACGAGGTTGCATAAGTCAAATTCAAGTATTTAATATCAATATATAGTTCTTGTAGTTATATATTCTCTATGGTTGGTGATTCTAACTTAGATGATATTTCATATTCTATTATTGAATACCAAAGCTCCTCTTTTAATAGCTTTCTTCTGACAAAGATAGTCCAGATTTTTTTTAAATGCTTAAAATTACATATATTTGTATGCTTATCTAATACTGGTTTATGAAACTCTGAAGAATATTCACTTCTCAAATAATTTGTTAAAGACATCATTTTTCAGTTATATAGAAAACATTAAACTGTTTATAATAGATTCTTGAAAATGACTGAAGTAAAGTGTTATCAATGAATGTACATAGGCAAACAGCTGGTAGGTTGTCAATGAGATCAGTTTATTTTTCATGGGCCTCTTTGTGACAAACTTCTGTGACTAGAACACGTATGTATTTTACTCATTTATTAGCTCTACTTAGTTATGAATGGAATGTTTAAATATGGCAACTTGTCAGAATTATAAATGCAATCATCTCATAAATGTAAGTGTATACTTGTCATTGAATCTGAGAAAAACATTAAACTAGCATATTTGGGGCTTGTTAGTTATTCTCTAAAAATCATTGCAGGAATGAACAGTGTCAGTAGTAAAGTTGTATGAAACTATAAAGTAACTACTTAGAGATCATCAAGAAAGTATTTCTGCCTTGATGCTATAATGTGGTTAGCTCTAAAGTACGGCTGTAAATTCTTGTGAGAAGTACACTGATACCTTCTATTAAAGCAAAAAAAAAAATTAGTTACACATATTGAGATCTATAAAGCTTTTTTCTGCTTTTTAAAAATTTCCAGTAAGTACTTTGATATATTTTAGAATAATTAAATTTTAGCATTTTCTTTTGATATGATGTACTTTCTAAAAGAGTTGTAATTAAATATAATTGAAGACTTATTAAGACTCTGTATCTTGCTTCTCAAATATATATCAAAAAAACTTCTCATTTTAGTCTTGCAACTTACTTTCATTTGGGTCAAGTGAACTGGAGTGTATGAATATACATATATAAGCCCTAATGATCATATATACACATATATGAGCCCTCATGATATATATACACACACATATATAGTAAGTGAATATAAATATATACACATAAATTTATATGTCTATATATATTTATATTCATTTATTATATATATGTGTGTATATGTATCATTATATACATATACAATACATATGTATATATGGGGAGGATTGGGGTGAGTGAAAGAGAATCAAAGTTCCAGCATTCAAACTTTACATTTAATTACCCCAATTAATTAGATCTTGTCACAATAGAAATTTCAGATACCATCATATAAATTTAGCATCTTTTTTTATGTGAAAAGAAGCTGGTTGGAGCAAGCATCAACATCATATGAAATACAGTGTGCTTTTCTTTGCGTGAATCACTGAAGTTTTTAAATGTTACGTTTTGACCATTTAATAAAATTTATAATCTTCTGAGACCTCCATGGGCTTGCCAACTGTCACTTACCAGTGATAATTAGGAACAGAGATACACAGATAAATGAAATTCACAATGATTCAGGTAGCCTCTTTTTCCACTAGATTCAATTCTCTTTGGTATAAAACCTTTCCTGGAGCTGCCAACTCTTAACAACATTTGACAGAATTCAGTTTAACCTTCTCTTTCTTTCCTTGCCATTCTTCTGGTGGGACTTATTATTGAGAGGAATAAAATAGTGGCCAGAGCAAAAGGCTGGCAACATTTCAGGGTTGACATGCCAAGTGTTCTTTGACTAAATTGCTTCTAGAAAAAGGAGAGAGAAATCACTCACTTGAAAGTTCTTTCCATTCCCTTGCTGTAGATCCCAGCACATCACTGAGTAAAGCAGTAAAAGTAAATCAAATGGCTGTTTTTATTTTCATTCATTTATTCTTTTATTCACTTATTCATTCTTTCATTGTTATGTACACACACTCAATAAATATGTATTGAGTTTATACAACTCTCCTGGCATAATTCTAAACATTGGGGATACACGAACAGTTGACAACAGGTTTCTTTGTCATTGAGTGAATCTGGTGGAGGATATAGACATGTAAACTGACAATGGAATATAAATTAGGTACTACGAAAATGTATCGCAGGGGAGTAGCCAGAATTTAAGACATCATTACATGACATTCCATTAAGTAGCTACAACAAAGCAATTATCAGTCAGCACCATAACTAGAATTTCCCAAAATATGTGCTGCAAAGTATTCAGCAAAATGCTCATATGTGTTATGAATAAATGAGTTCTCTGGCAATGCAAGTGTGGAAAATAGTAAACATATAAAACTTAGTGGGATAACTTACTGCATAGCTTTACTGTACAGATGTGTATAATATGAGATTACTTTATACATGTGTATAGGATTCTCAAAGATTTTTATTTTAATATCTTAAAGAAGAATACACTAGGAAGAGCTACATAGCTATCTTGTTAAAAAACATTTGTTTTCACTTATTCAAAAAGACATATGCACCCCTATGTTTATAGCAGCGTTATTTATAATATCCAAGATATGGAAGCAGCCCAAGTGTTCATCGACAGATGAATGGATAAAGAAGAGATGGTTTATATATATACAATGGATATTAATCAGCCATAGAAAAGAAAGAAATCTTGCCATTTGCAGTAACGTGGATGGATTCAGAGGGTATAATGCTAAGTGAAGTAAATCAGTCAGAGAAAGACAGATACCACATGATTTCACTCATATGTGGAATTTAAGAAACAAAATGAATGAACAAAGGAAAAAAATACAAACAAAAAATAGACTTAACTATAGAGAACCAACTAGTGGTTGCCAGAGGAGAGGTGGGTGACAGGAGGGGTGAACAAATGATGGGGATTAAGAGTACACTTATAGTGATAAGCATTGAGTAATGTGTGGACTTGTTGAATCACGATTTTGTGTACCTGAAACTAATATAAAAGTGTATATTAATTATACTAGAATTAAAATATAAATAAATAAAAATAAAGAACATTGGTTTTCCATGAAATATTTAGGGGGATTCTAGTTGCATAGAAGGTACTCTGAGTGACGATACTTTAAAAATTAGTTTAGCTTTAATTCAAAGTTAAAAAGAAAAAAAATAAAGTACAGAATAGAATTTTGGGAATAAAAAAATATGGCTGTGCTTTGAAAAGAATACCAGAGAGTGACTTTATTTATTTCATTTATTAGTTTGCCTAGGAATGACTATTTTCACATAAACTTTTTGTTTTCCTTTGGGAGACATCATGGCATAGTAAATTAAAACATGAGCTTTGAAGTCAGATGCATCTGAATTCCAAATGTTATTGATATTTTTCATTAATTGTGTAACATTTTCTCCTGGTCTTTCATCCTTATTTCTCTCAATTCTCTCCCCCCCCACCTCTCTTCCTCTCTTTTTTATGTGTGTGCATGTGTGTGTGTGTATTAAGTTCTATACAGATTCATAACCTGTTTAGGTTTATATACTCATCATCTTTACAATACTAAGCAGAGACAATACCACCAAGATCTCTTATATTGCCCTTTTGTGACCACCTTCATATTTCTCCTGCTACATCATGTTCCTGACCCTAACCTGTGGCAAGAACCACCTCAGCTCTTCTCCACTTCTAAAATATTATTTTAAAAATATGATATAAATGGACTCATAAAGCATTTAACATTTTGAGATTGATCTTTCTCAGTATAGTTCCTTGGAGTCTCATTCAAGTTGTTTTTTGTATCAATAATTTGTTTCTTTGTACTGCTGAATAGTATTCCATAGTACATTACCACAGTTTGTTTAACCATTCACCCACTGAAAGTCTTCTAGGTTGATTCTGATTTCAGGGACATTAAAAAAAAAAATCTGCTATGAACATGCACATGCAGGTATTTTTGTGAACATGTTTTCATATACTTGGGACCAATGCTGAAGAATTAACTTGGTACATTATATAACAATTACATATTTAGCTTTATAAGAAATTGCTTGTATTACAGAGAACTGTACTATTTTACATTCCCACAAACAATGTATGAGCAATCCAGTTTCTCCACATCCTTACCAACATTTGATGTTGTCTCACACACACATACACACACACAAATTAATGCATTTCAGATAGGTGTGTAGTGATATATCATTATGGTTTTAATTTGAATTTCCTTGATATTTAATGACATTCAACATCTTTGCATGTGTTCACTTGCCATCTGTGCATCCTTTGCAGTAACACGTCTGTTCTTGTCTTGCCCATTCTCTAGTCGGATCATTTGTTTTTTTATTGGTAACTCTTGAGTCATTTGCTATATATAGAATTCTTGGTTGACAGTCTTTTTTTTTTCATTCAACATTTCGTATAAATCATTCCACTCTCTTCTGGCCTGCATTGTTTTTGCTGAGACATTATATTATTGAGCTAATTATTATATTATTGTTCTTTACTTGATGAGTAGTTTACCCCTGCTGCTTTCAAGTTTTTTTAAGATTTATTTATTTATTTATTTGTTTGTTTATTTATTATTTCAGAGAAAGAAAGAGAACGCATGTGTGTGTGTGTGTGTGTGTGTGAACTGGAGGAAAGGGGCAGGGGGAGAGGGAGAGAGAGAATATTAAGCAGACTCCCCACTGCACATGGAGCCTGACACGGGGCTCTATCTCACTATCCTGAGATCATGACCTGAGCTAAAATCTAGAGTGGGACACTTAACCTATTGAGTTTAGCTACCCAGGTGCCCCCCCCCTCTTTTTTTTTCCCTTAACATTTTGGCTCTCAATAGTGCTACTATAATATGTCTAGGCATGGATCTTTGTGCTTATACTAATTAGGTTCAGTGGGCATTTTGGATTTACTCATCAATGTTTTTCATCAGATTTAGCAAATCTTGGTAACTTATTCAAATACCATGCTTCTCATTCTATTCTCTCGTCTTCTTTTTTGGGACTTTCATTACATATATGCCAATATGCTTTATCTTGTTCTAGAGGTCTCTGCAGCTCTGTCAATTTTTTTTATTCAATCTTTATGTTTCAGACTGGATTCTTTTTATTGATCTATTCTCATAAATTTGGTGAATTTTTCTCAGTTCATTTATACTTTTATCACCATATGACTATATGGATGTAATAAACATAATTTGTAGTATCCTTTTATTTATTTTTAAAGATTATTTATTTATGTTTAAAGTATAGCTTTGCTGTTTAAAAAAATTCTTCATTTTCCCTATATCATGTATTTGCAATCTTTACATAAAAGAAAGAATGTTAACTCTTGTTCAATGATGTATAGTCTCAATATAACACTTTTTATCATTCTTATTGAGGGCATGTATGTTGTTTCTAATGTTTGGCCAACAATGCTGGAGATAACATCTTGACATACGTATTTCTAGTCACGTGTGACAATCCTGGTTAAAAAGTAATAATTTGCCATGTATTGCTAGATAGCTCCACAAATTTGGCTACTAATACATACTTCCACCAGCAGCATAGAAGAGTCCCTATTCCCTATAGCCTTTCTAAAATTTGATTACATATCTGCCTACATTTTTCCTAATAAACACACATTTAAATGTATGTAGATTTACTCTATATTAAGTATAACTAACTAAAATTGGAATGGAGAAATATCATCAAAGAGCTTGAGGTGCCCAGCAACGCACTGAGCCATTTTACTGGGAACTGTTAGTTGTAAACCAGATAAACTATTAGCTGTATAACACACAAAAAAATAAATGGATGTCAGAGACAATTACCTCTTGTAATTATGAATATATTTTTTATTATGAGTCCTCTTTGCTCATCTACAAATAGATATGAAAGTATCAAATAACATCTAAGATTATTAGGTTAAAAATTATGTATTTCTTTATCATAACTAGACTTACCTGTTTTCTGTATTTACTCTATTTATGTTTCCAGTTACCAGAATATATTGGTAAAGGGGATTGTGTTGATAAGCAGAGAAAAAGGCAGTTAATAATTTGTTTTAATTTTAAGGTTAAAATCACACTACAAAATTAATTTTACTATTCCCATTTATGGTTACTAACCTAAGGCCAAATTAAATTTGCATTAAACTAATGATCAAAAACATGTAAAAATAAACACTGGAATTTTGAAATTGTCATTTTAGAAGTATCACTAAACATTTTAAATGTCCATGTTAAGAAATTTGTACTTTTTCTCGAAGAGCTATTTTTTTGTTGAGATCCATGTCTTAGCCAGACAAGGCTCAACAAATGCAGAGGAGGGATTTGCAATGGACCTATGGTTGTTCCTTCTTTTAGTTCCATATCAAAGAGAGCAGCACTGGGATTCTGAAAAAGAAAACCATTCCCTAGGAAGTTCCAGCTCCTGACTTGACAACATGCTAAACGTAGATGGCCTCCATTTCTACAGAATTTCATTAACACAGCTGTGGCAAGTGAATGCAATGGACTTTAGTCCATATTATGGCAATACAATCACTTAAGCTTGGATAAGCTCAAAGCTCCAATGTGGCTGTTTCCCAACATAAAAGATGGAAATTTGTGTTGAATAGCCACTGATTGTAAGAACATGATTAATGTGAAATATGGAATTGATTTATGGGCACTTTTGTCAAGGCCTACACCACAAGTGCAATATTATCTATTGAAAAATGAGGCCAGAGTAAAGACTAGAGAGCACAGACAACATTAAATTTTCTGGTATATCTTATAGGCTGGATAAATAATCCAGAGTTGCAAATGGTTTACTGATTATTTTTTCTTGCCAGAATAGAAAGGGTATAATTGTATCTGTTTTGCCTGAAACATTAAGTGCACCAAAGATTAATATACTTTATTTTCATTAAATTGGATCCCAAGTAAAATAGCTTTTTTCCCATCATTTACTGAAGCTTTCATATTGCTCTGAAAAGAAAGCTTCCCTACAGAATTTGTAGCTATCTGTAAGAGGACAGTATTTATATTAAAGAGAATAGTAATGTCACTCTGAAATTTTAAGTGTTATTGAGATGAAATGCATTTAAATAGCACTGGGAGGATCATTTCTAACATCTCACAATGACTGTCAGGAAGGAATTCTTTACAGTGTGTGTGTGTGTTTGTGTGCATGCGTGCGCACTCACGCGTGTGTATGTGTGTGTCCACAGTGAAATCATGAAACATAGAAACGTATGATTTCTTAGACCTTAAAATGTTCGTGGTAAATATGTACTCTTGTTTAAGTAAGTATGGAATTGAGATCACAATGCTTTCTTTAGAAAGATAGAAACTAACAGACTATGTGAACTTTTATTGTTATATAAACTCTTTATAGTACAGGAAAGATTATTAATATTCCAACAGTTTTACATGTTATCAAATGTTGGATTGACCATCTTTTAGTATATAACATGATAGAAAATATACAGTGGTAAGCTACTTAAGCTTGGTGTCCTGATATACAGTGTAACTGATATGGAACTAAACTAGATCAATGATTTATAAATCTATTTGTTTTTAGCTTCTTCTTTTAAAATTAGAACTCTATAGCACAAAATCGCTGACAAACTAGATAAAATATAATATTTAATGGGACTGCTTTTTAATAAAATACTACTGAGCTCATTTAAGATTTTAAATCAGTTTATTCATTTGTTAATTCCAGGCATACTTATCCACTTAGCTCATGCCACCTTTTAAATACCGACCATTTGATAAATTTGAATTGGTTTTCCTAAATGGATTTTTCAAGGGAGAAAGCCAGATTTTAAAACTTGAAGTATTTATGACATATTTTATAATTTTATGTGAAATTATTTCTTTTATGCCTTCTTAAACATGGAATAACAGTAAATGTATAAACAGTTGTGATATATACATTTTCTGTTTTTGTTTTTAGAGCATGTTCATCACAGTTCCTTACTAGGAAATTCCGGTTTTGCTAAAATCATGAACTTCTCTGTGCATATTTCAGTTGATATGGTCCTTTTGATTTTCCCCATGTCCAATTCATTTCAACTGCATTTGGATAATTTTTTTTTAACAAATACAAGAAAGAATTTATTGTTTCCTTTCTTTTCATTTATTCTTTACTTATTCAAAAAAAAAGTTTACTGACTTCAACATAAAGAAAAAACTATGAATTGTTTGTTTAAGGGGAAAAAACTTTCCTCTTTGCCATTCATATTTAGTGTTGTAAATAGATGCTCCATTGTCTATGTCTGTGAAAATATTCATATAAACTTGAAAGCTTAATTTATGTCTTTCTTGAGTGTTTTTATTTCATGAATTGAATTTGAGCATGTGTAATTGACTTCACCTTTATTCATACACAGAAAATTAACTGAGTTATCTCTAGTAATATTTCTAATCTCATACTCATGAATTTTAAAGATGTTTTAAGCAACTCAAATGCCTATCTGATGTAATCTAATGTATTACTGAGGAAATGGAACAAGATTGTTGGTTCAAATTATTTTTGTTGAACGTTGATATATTTTGTCATATTTACTTTACTAAAGAACCATAGCTATTAGAAAGACTGAATTTCTGAAGTAGATAACTCATGCTTGCTCACTGTCAAATAAGTAAAAAAACAAACAAAAAAAGACTTTAAAAAAAGAAAGAAAAACACAATAATTTTATGTAAGCATAGTAAGTCTTAGAAATGTTATGGGGAAGAACATTAGTATTGTTTATCATGGATCTGGGGAAAAAAAGAAAATAAGCAATTCAATTGTCTTTATTTGCCTGTATTTTACCTAATTTTAATCAGTATAGCAAAATAGAAAAAAAATGACATGAACTAATGAAGATCTTTGTTGTGTTTGAAATTTATGATTTTTTACATTGTATTCCTTTTTTTTTTTTAAGGTTTTATTTATTTATTTGAGAGAGAGAGAGAGAGTACTAACAGGGGGAGTATCAGAGAAAGAGGGAGAAGCAGGCTCCCTGCTGAGCAGGGAGCAGAGGCAGCACCATCTTGACCTGAGCCAAAGGCAGACCTTAAACCAACTGAGCTACCCAGGCTCCCCTATATTGCATTTCATCTGATTTTTGCATAACAAGAAGCTTCCAGAATTTTAGACTTTAGGTAAACACATTATGAAGAATAATTGGAATGTGTTGCTCATTGGATAAAATGGGTAAAGTGCCTTACTTCCAAATTTGAGCACGTTGTCAAACTATTTTCTAGGGACTTTCTAAGGTCATGCAGTGGTACTGCTCTTTTAAAAACAGCAGTTAACTAGTAATTTGAAATCAGGATACCTTCGGTGAAGTTAGCAAACATACAACATACAGATACATGCACACACATACATACATACTGCAGATCATAGTAAATGACATCTAAAAGTATTTTAAATATAATGGGAAACCTAGAATTAATTTCTTTTTAGAGCATTTCAAAAAAGTATTATACAAAATATTGTGATATTAAAGGATAATGGGTTATCCCTATACTCAAGTTATCCCTATATTCAAAGAATCATTTATGTAGTAAATAAGGTCTTGCTACAAAGTTATGCTTTGGGCATTTCAGAGTAAAACTGAAAGCAGTTGATTCTTAGCTATATTTTTCTATCATTCTGCCAAAGAAAATCACTAAGAAAGTCCTAATGTTGTTTGACCGAAATATGAAATATAGTGCCGCTAGCTCATATGCTATATTCTGAGCTTTTAATCTGTACAGAATAGTGAGTAAGAAGATTAGTGGGTAAAAAGTGAAACTGTATTTTTAAACATGGTCAAAAATAACACTTAAACTAAGCTATAAGTTAAAATTATTAAAATGTAATATTAATGCAAATTAGTTAGCAAATACACAGAACTGAACTCCAAATAATTGTATGGATTAGTGAACTAAAGAGAATATCTTAAATGCTTATAACTTTTTATTGTAGAATAATTTTAAAAAACCCATGAATTTATAAACTTTCCTTTTTAAATTTATAAAATTCAGACAATTTACACAAGAAAGTTTATCTTTGCGTGAACAAACACAAAAGACAAATCCTACAATCATTTATTTACCATGTTTGAATTATTGCATATTTTGAATTAACAGATCTCTGGACTAAGGAGGAATGTGTATATATTTGATATTATTTCATTCATATAAAATATTTATCAAGTACTTTAATCTGTGCCCTGTGGCGTCAAAGTCTGAGATACAGTAGAGAATATTGCAACCGTGCCTTTACTCTCAAATCTGTATTTCAGAGTATTAAAATGTGTGTGTGTGTGTGTGTGTGTGTGTGTGTGTGTGTGTGTGTGTGTGTACATAGAGAGAAAAAGAGAGATGGGAGGGAGGGAGGGAAGAAGAAAGGAAGGAAGAAAGGAAGGAAGTTAGGAAAGAAGGAAGGAAAAGAGAGATAAAGAAGAAAGGTTTACAACTAGATGATGCTGGAAAAAAATGTGAATTTCATTTTGACAGAGTTGGGTAGCAACTGATGGCAGTGAATCAAGGAACCCCACACCGAAATACATTATCAAGGACAGAGATGTGCCAACAAGAAGACAGAGGTAGACACAGGCAGATGGAATGCTCAGATGGAAAGGGTTGTCCTCTGTGAGCTTGGGAAAATCTTTCCTTTTGTCTCGTCTTCAGTTTCCTCTTTTCTAGTATGAATGGTAAAGCCAGATCTTTTAAGACCTTTTCTAATATTTTATATGGGATATTTAATGACTAGAATAGAGTGAATTATGGGTAGTTCTGGTTTGGGTAGGAAAAGTTAGTAAACCTAACTTTTGGATGTTTATCATGATTCACACATAGATATGAAAAGAAGTCTATTTTGTTTGCCACTGCTCTAATGACTATAGCTGGCTTGCAGTGCCTCGTCACGCATAGGATTTGAATACAACTTAGAGTTGTCAGTGTGCAGCAGGAAAAGGAGCAAGCTTAAGCATCTGGGAAAGAATCAAGCCAGCCCAAGCTGACTGTGTAAAACCAGTTCTTTAATCTTAATGATATAAGAGTAAGGAGGAAATGAACAGAGAAAAGCATAGGCCCAGAGGGTGGTCCTTGAGGAGTTGCTAGACTTGAAGAAAAGAGAACACCACCATATTGCATTCAGTGATCACATTTCCAAAATGCCTAGGCACATTGCTTGTGGTAATCAAGGAACAGCAAATACTTTTATTAAACCATGGGGTCATAGAAAATCCTACAAAATTGCACCAAAAATATTATGTTTTCTATCTATGCCTTCATTAAACTGCTATAATTTCCTTGACATGACATTTGCAAAACTGTCTAGGGATATACCTGCCATATTCTTAAGTTCTTGGTAAATGTTACTTTCTTTTCATCCCCTTTGTTTCTTCTTTATCTGTATTATCTTTGCCGAGGATAGCAAGATGCCCACTTTGTATTAAAAAAGAAGAAAACTTGGAAGAATTCAAAGTTTTAGTTCAACTAGTCAATCCAAAATAAATGAATATTTTTGTCTATTTCTTAGCATATTCATCTACATAGTAGCAGTTATTCATGGGAAATGTGTATGTATTACCTAGTTGATTCTCTGAATGGCTTATGGCTATAATTATTTAAATTAAAGTATTTCTATTCACTCATTAAAAATAGAAAATGTGAGCCTTCATTTATATTTTGGACACTTGAAAAGAAAAATAAATAAAATTTCACCGTGATAGATTCTAACATCAAAGAAAATTATAGTTTTTCTTGTCTTAATTGAGAATATTCAGAGAAGTAAGATGCTTTTGCACATACTTTGAAATTATCACCTGAAGCAGTAGCTATTAAGCTGTCTTCTCGAGTGCTGCTTGGCTTGCATTTTTAATAATATTTGTGGTGACTTGGACTTTTTACAAAGGCTGTGAATTGCTTGCCTTATAATCTTCTTGGAAGATGCTGTTGCTCTGATTCCTTTTACTTCTCTAATTCCTTTGACTTGCTAGCAGTGTCCTATTGGAATTATGATGCAAAGATAGTTTTTTTAATAAATGAACTAAGTTCAAGGATTTGAAATCTCTTTGCGTTTTGTATTGGAAGACTTATAAAATAAGTCTAAAACAGAGATAATGTAGCATTTTGACTTTCTTTTTTTAGAGAAGAAATTTTTTGATGTTGTTTACATTTTACTAATTCAATAATATATATATATAACTTAATAAGTTGATCAGTTGTATGATTTTCATTTGGTTAGTTGAGGTATTATTTTACGTGATGTGTTAATAATGGCATTCAGTGACCACTTACAATAAAGAGATTGATAGCTGGATCACTTCAGGAAGACCATGTAAACAGTTTAGTGACACCCTGCTGAGATAGAACGCTGTTCTGGAAATCTGAAGCTGAGTAGAGTTTATGTACATTTTGAGAGAGGACAAAACTGAGATTAAATGAAAGAACTAAGGCTTCCTTCACATAACACCATGATGTGAAAGTGGTTAAGATGAAATCTTGATGTCTCTCTCTTGTGAATTTAAGGAGCTCAGCAGTTTTCCCTCATTAGCACTTTTTACTTATGTCTGTCTGATGGCAGCTAGAATTTTGAGAGGGACCATCTGAGGTATACAATTTATGAGCGTCCCTTGTGACTCCACATTTTTCACATCTGTGTCAGTTGAACAAAATCAAGAAATAATGCTCTATTTAATTTCATGTCTAAAGAGATGAAGTTCTATGAAGTTTATTATTTATAATATTTAATGTCTGAAACCACATTCTGGATTTATTGGAAGTCAGTATGATTTCACTGCTCTTTGTGTTTAGGGTCATTTTTAAAGATTTAAAACAAAAAAATATATATAGCTTTGCACACACAGATTCTTTATGAATCTCAAAAACTTAAATTATAATGTCTTTATGGAAAATAAAAATTTGCTTCTGTACTGTTCAGAAAGTGATTATGTACAACAGTAGTCTTAAAACTGGAATATTTTATTGGGAAAGAGAAAAGTTTAGCTCTCTCTGGCTGAATATTTTGGAAGCTATATAAATCATACTTAATTTTTTTCTGTATCCTATATATTCAGAACTCTTAAGGTCATTGTACATGAAATAATGTGTTGGTAAAAATAATTAATGCATTCCCAGGATATACCAAAAGCTCAGGATTCAAATGGCAAAGCTATTCATATATAATTTTTATCTCTAATTTATATCTGTCTTTAGGTATATGTTTCATAGATATACTTAGGAATAAACATTTAGCAATCCAATTTGCAAAAGAATCCTAAACAGATTGGGTCAATGAAATAAACAACTACTATTACTTTTAAACTAATGAATTTTCTTACAAGTATTATTACTTTGATGTGTTATTTATAATATGCCAGAATTAAATATATATATTAAATATAATAAATATATTAAATATAATAAATGTGAATTCACATGTTACATTTTTCTCCCTTTTTTCACATTTACTGCTTTTTATCTGCTGTTATCTTTTTAAAAATGTACTTCCTTTTTTCTGTCACACTTTATCTACTCTGTTAGCTTACATACTTACCTTTCTTCCAAATATAATTTCCTTTCACTGCTCCTTCTTGCTAACTGCACCCACATTCAATTTACTTCTACCTTTTCTCTGAAATACATGTTTTGTTTTGTTTTGTTTTTTGGCATCAAATTCATTTTTTTTAAAGATTTTATTTATTTATTTGACACAGAGAGAGAGAGATTACAAGTAAGCAGAGAGGCAGGCAGAGAGAGAGGAGAGAGGAGGAAGCAGGATCCCTGCCGAGCAGAGAACCCGATGTGGGCCTCGATCCCAGGACCCTGGGATCATGACCTGAGCCGAAGGCAGAGGCTTTAACCCACTGAGCCACCCAGGTGCCTGGCAACAAATTCATTTGTGTTAACTTTTGAGTTATGTTGGAGACAATGAAAAATGTTCTATTAATTTATTTAATTTAGAAAGATATTTTTTTAATTCTCATTGTAGAGCTCCTTCTCCCAATACCACAGATTAAGGCTGAAGAAATTTCTATATCTGAAATAGTTTTCTTTGATAATTTTTGCCAGTTATTTTCTAAATATTATAACATTGTCTTTCTATTTATGCAGTGGGAAGAGATTGGTGAAGTTGATGAAAATTATGCCCCTATCCACACATACCAAGTATGCAAAGTTATGGAACAGAATCAGAATAACTGGCTTTTGACCAGTTGGATTTCCAATGAAGGTGCTTCCAGAATCTTTATAGAACTCAAGTTTACTCTGCGGGACTGCAACAGTCTTCCTGGAGGACTGGGAACCTGTAAGGAAACCTTTAACATGTATTACTTTGAGTCAGATGATGAAAATGGGAGAAACATCAAAGAAAACCAGTACATCAAAATTGATACCATTGCTGCCGATGAAAGCTTTACAGAGCTTGATCTTGGTGACCGGGTTATGAAACTGAATACAGAGGTCAGAGATGTAGGACCTCTAAGCAAAAAAGGATTTTATCTTGCTTTTCAAGATGTGGGTGCTTGCATTGCTCTGGTGTCTGTGCGTGTGTACTATAAAAAATGCCCTTCTGTGGTAAGACACTTGGCTGTTTTCCCCGACACAATCACTGGAGCTGATTCTTCGCAATTGCTTGAAGTGTCGGGCTCCTGTGTCAACCATTCTGTGACAGATGAACCACCCAAAATGCACTGCAGTGCTGAAGGGGAGTGGCTGGTGCCCATCGGGAAATGCATGTGCAAGGCAGGATATGAAGAGAAAAATGGCACCTGTCAAGGTAAGAATCTGCCTGCAGACCTGCAGGAGCTGTCCGCTTCAGTTGGATCATGTGTATATATTTCCCCCAATGATTATGAGCAGATGACCTTTTGCTTTGCCAATTTATGGAGATTATTTCTCTTCAAGTTAAATCAAACTCTGAATTTTAAAATTTCTGGCAACGATCAAAGATTTAATGTAATATTTTGCTGGATATACATAATTTTCAGGGAGTGTCTTACTTGCAGTGTAGTATTTCATATTCATTTTTCTTTCAGAAGTTTTATTTTTGAGCAACTCAAACCAGAGGATTTTTTCTTTGAGCATTGTCTGCTACTCTATGGCTATTTTCTCTTCATGAAGAGAAAATAGCACCCTTACCTTAGTATATAAAATTCAAATGCAAATGTTAGATGAGACTTGTTTGGCAAGCTTTTGACTGCCTTTAAAAAATTCTTCAGAAATAAATTCAGTCATATGAACTCCATATGAAAATACTTGTCAGCTGACAGTACTTAGTTTACTGTGTTGTTTACATATAATTGCTATTACATGTTTGCTTTTAAAAATTTACAAGTCAATATTGAATGCATAATAAGTAGTACCCAAGAAAATAATTCTGGAGACAGAACCAGTACAAAAAAAAAGTTATTTCAAAGCAATTTACACATGGGGATTTTTTTTTCTGTTTTAATTTTTCTTTTAAATTGAAATTTGATCATTTGTATTTCCCTCTTCATTTGAAAATACCCCCATTTTGCCCACAGTGTGGTGAGTTAAACCTAGATATTTAAGAATGGCTTTTTGGAATAGGTTAATACTTTATGTTAGAGTAAAGAACCGCTTATGAGGAAGAAAACATTTTTACTTAAAAAAAAAATCATTCATCCTTATGAACCTGAACTTCTTTTCACCATGCTGTGCACATGCTAAATAGGCAATGAGAGTTACTATTCACTGAAGAGAAAACTAAATGCTGAGAAGTCCCTAATCCCACCTGGTAGCCTCAGGTGCATGTTTTTTTTTCCTAAATCCACTATATTATATGAATCAAATTGCTCAAGTTTGTTCAGGCCTGACTATAGATTGATTATAGATCCAGGGAATCAAAACTAGGGTAATGATCAGTAAATAATCGTGACTTTGCTTAATTACTTCTCTCTAGAAATAATTGCACTATCTTTAAAATTATTTCTCAGCATCAGCTTTTATTTTGTATTCCTACAATATCATCTAAAATTAAATTTATGGTTGTCTTTTTATGTCGTCTACAACTCTCTATACTTTTGTATCTATATTTACACATATATAAAGTTCTAGTAAGTCAAAATTATGCTTTGCAAGTAATTTCAAACTTTTCAGGGAAATGAACCATTTTTCATTTAGGATTGGATTTAAAGGAACATTCTAACTAACATTATCTTAACTTTTCTTCTTGAACAGTCCTTTTAGTGTAAGGTGAAGATATATGTAATTGTAGAATCAGAAGCAGGAGATTAAATATAATCTGTTGAATACATTTCATTATTTTGTCTAAAATATTTACAATATAAATCTTACTATTTCTAAAATTTTATTTACCAGTATTATAAAGCAAATGTTCTGTTTAATTACTTAAGTCACTTAAAAGATTAGTATGTGGTCACTTCAGAACAAAACAACCTTTGTCTTCATCTAAATGGACAGAGTATATAGAAGACCTCTGCATTTATTGAAGATAATTTTTGATTGTTGCGGGGATTAAAAGGTTCTGTGCATGCTTATCATGAAACGTCTTGGGGAAGTAGTGTTCTGATAGAATGTTTCTTAGTCCAGGTACTCAGTGCGTATCTTTCTCTTCTCATACTTTTAAAAATTGAGGAGTAGAAACCTAACTGAGAGGCAGTGGGGTGAACTAGAGAGCCTACATTGTAGAAAACTTCACTAAACTGGACTGTCTAAATTAATTTATTACCCCACCCTGGTAGTAGAAATAAAGGTTTTGGGGTCATGAAGGCTGTGAGCTACATAGCCCCAGAGGGTGTTCTACACAATGTAGTCTCTATGAATGGTGCCTTTCCCCCACAAAATACAGAAACTTTACTTTCAAATATAATGAATGAGTTTATATAATAATATTTTGATTTTTGAGTCATGTGAAGATATGCCTTTACAAAAATGCAAATCTCATTGTTTCGCACACCCATCCTTCTCTGTCACCACTTACCCCCATCACAAACTTTAAATACTTCAATGGTTTCAAGATAAAATTTTTACAGTAGTTTAAGATTCTGCTTGATTTTGCTCCGACACATCTTAAACTATGTTTCCTGCTCTTTGTGCACTAGTCACACTGGTTTTCTTTCACTTTCTCAAGAGCTCACTTTTACTACTTGTTCTGTGATTCTCTTTCCTTGCCCTGAAATATTCTTCTACCTACTTCATGCCTGATTAATTCATACTAATCTTTCAGATTTATCATCCAGCACCTCTTCCTCAGGGAAGCTATCCCTGAGTCTTCAAGATCAAGCCTCTCTATTATTTACTTATATATCTCCCCTTCATAGAGCCATTTGGATTTCTGATTTTGCATCTTTTTGTCAATTTATTATTTGATTAATGACTCTCTTCACCCCCACTCGATCACACGCTCCTTGATGGCAGGGTTGGTGAATGTCATTTTAAAGAATGAACAAGAAATCAAAAGCCAAGAAGTAGGGAAATGAATCAAAAGAGGGTAGAATGGGCAAAAGTATAAAAGAATGTTGTGCTTCAAAATTGCAGTAGTCCTTCCTTATCTGAGGGGGTTATATCACAAGACCCCCCAGGGATGCCTGAAATTGCACATAGTACTAAACCCTATATATACTATGCTTTTTCCTATGTGACAGCCTAATGTATAAATGAGGCACAGTAAGAAATTAACAACAACAAATAATAAATGTAACTACTCTAGACTATAATAAAAGTTATGTGAATGAGGTTTCTCACTCTCAGAATAACTTGTATTGTGCTCACCCTTCTTGTGATGACGTGAGATGATAGCATGCCTACATGATGAGATGAAGTGACGGGAATGACATAGGCACTGTGACCTATCATTTGGCTACTATTAACCTTCTGAGAATATGGCAGGAGGATCATCTGTTTCTGTTATTCAGTTGACTGCAGGTTACTGAAACCGCTGGAAACAAAAGCGTAGATAAGGGGAAACTACTGTATTGATTTCTTTTTTTACCCTTAAAATCATCTGTAGAAAGTCTTTTTGGTCACAAAATTGACAAATGTGTCTCTTAAACCAGTCATTTCTTAGTCCTAAGATTCTTAGGCTGAATTTTCAAGTTCTTTGTGTTAAACCATATATGGTTGGCATATGACATATTAACTGTTACAGAGACCGTCTTAGTGATCTAGGCCTCAGAATATCACATCCTGAAATGTATTTATAATGTACACATATTATACATTTACATTTAATTACTCTTTCTTTGATAATCAAAATATGTTGGGATTTAAGTAAGGATATGACTATATAAAGAAGCTGAAGTTTGAGTAAATCCGTTGTAATGATTATCATATGTCAATATTTACTAAATCTGTACTAGGATTTGACCAGGTAGTTGCTGTCAGATCATGCTCATGTGACCTTATATATGTGCATCATGGAGTTGACCCAAGGTCTTCTAGAGACTAAACATTCAGGATACAGAATGCTGGGCCGCTCATTAACATATGCCTTCAACCCAAAACACAATCAAGAAGTGATTCAGGAGTCCTTGTCCATTTAGCAATTCATGATCTATCATCTTTTCTTTATGTCCCCTTATTTTACTTCCTTTAAGAGAAATTGACTACCTTTCCCATAATAACCTGGTTCTAATGAGGTAACAGAATACTCTGGTTTCTATTGTATTAAATTATAGAATGCATTTCTTTTTCTATGGCTTACTTATGTGCCCAAATTTTCAATAATAAACTGTTTTAAGTATACAAATTTATTTCTTTGAAATATTTTTATTTTCAGAAACTAATAATGTATTAAATCCATTTATACAAGTATGTTTTCCTACTTGTTATTTATTATTATTTCTGATGAAATTCATGATATTTTTTGTCCCTTAAGAGTCATACAAAATTTTTCTTGAGTACAAAATTATTAGCGAAAATCCATTTTGGAAGTTTTTGCTTTTCAATGAAGTGAATGTGTTTGACAGAAGTAATTGAGTTCACATGAATCAAATGTTGCCTGCTGAGTTCTCTTGTGATTATGTTGCTGACTTACTCAGATGCAAGGCAAGACCACTAATCTTCATCAGTTGCTAGTGGAATGAAGTAGTAATTTGAAATTACCCCTAGATAATTATAGTTTCACTTATATCAAATGGAGGAAAGAGATTTAGATTGTGGGTCACTGCCAAAACCAGTCAGAGTGAAGAAGGTATATAGTGCATGCTAAAATACAGGGTAAGCGAGGTTACATGCCAAGGGCTGTGGAGAAAAAGCACTTATTAATTGTCCAACTGGGAGATGATTGCATAGCAAGGAAAATGTAGCGAAAATACTGAGCTCAAGAAAAAACCTTGATTCGGAAACAGTACAGATACTGCAGGGAGTAGTATGTCGATCATTCATACTTCTGGTGCATATTTATGTTTGAAACAAAATTGACTGGAAATATAGTGTATTAGGTGCTTGTGTAATTATGCATTGGAGAGCCTAGTTATTTTTAATTAGGCACATTACCAAAGAACATCAAAGGGGGTTGAACTTTTGGTTCTATTTGGTATGCTCTTTTATGCAACAAAAGAAAACTAATTTTAATTTCAAAATTTTAACAAAAGATAGTAATTATGGAAGTACAGGGTGTTAGTGGTGCAAGTGTGTGTGTGTGTGTGTGTGTGTGTGTGTGTGTGTGTGTGTGTGTCCTACTTCTGAGAACTACCACCAAGATTATTAAGTGGTTAAATCATTTCATCCATTTGCAGGTATTATGCATGAAAATAATAAAATAGATTTTTTTCTTTTAACTCCTCCTTAATACTTTTGGATTAATTCTGTTGTAGTTTTAGAGCATACCTTGCATTCATTTTTGCTTTTGCATTTTTTTTCTTTTCTAAATCAAGGTTTCTCAACACTGGTACTATTGATATTTTTTTGTTGGGCAATGCAGTGAGCCTTTTCACTGAAGGATATTTAACAGGACCCCTGGCCTTTAATCCACCAGATGCAGTAGGATATTCCACTCCCCATTTTGGTAGTCAAAAATGCCTCCATGGACTACTAAATGTCCCCTGGGAACAAAATCATGACCAGTTGAGACCCAGTAGTTGAAATATTACTCTTCCTATCCATGTAAGTAGGTGAGATGTGCTGCTAAAACTATGTTTGTAGACTGATTACCTTTGCAAAAGCAAATATTTTTCTTAAATTCTGCAAAATTAAGGATGTGTACATTTTTGAAACATGATTGATTTAATTAGGATATCGTGGGGAATATGCTGCTTTTGAGAGGCAGCATACTCTAGTGGTTTGAGCACAAATCTATATTCAGGCCAGGATGCGTAGATTCCAATCCTGCCTCTGACATTTATCAGCTCTATCTCCCTGTGTAAATTATTGAATCTCCCAATTCCTTTCTTTCTCTGTCTCTAAGTCATAACAATGCTATGAGATGATATATGGACATTACTTACTGCCTAACACACTGTATTTATTCAGTGCACATTAGCTACTCCTCATATAGCTCATTAAAAATGAAATGTATTTACAGGAGTATGTGCCTATCTATGATAAAATGCAGGGTAGTTTTGGGTTAGAAAATGCTCTCGTTTTCTCAAAATAGATATATTCTTGAGCAGTATTGTTTATTAAAGGATAATCCTACATTTGTATTTATTAGATAATTAAAACTTTGCAAACATATTATAACTGCCTTTAGAAAGAAGATTTACTCTCTGATTAGCTATTATCACTCATTCTTTAAGTTATGATTATACTGGGCACTGTATTACGTGTATACAATTCCTGTATCCTAGGACTGCAGACACATAGGTATACAAACATACATATAGACTCACATCTACACTAACAACTTATGAGAGTTACTAATGGCAGTGCGAGTGTGCAAGTTTAGATAGGGCAGGAATAAAATATTTCTCTGAAAAGGTGATGTTTAACATAGATATGGAAGAGAAAAAAAGCCATGTAAAGAGATTAGGAAACAGCTTTTAGCAGAGAGGAAGCTTTCGGTGCAGAGATCCATTATATTATATTAATCAATTTTGTGTATATCTCTTTACTTTCTAAAATTCTATTTTAAGATGTATTTGCATAGTAAAATTAGGGTTATAAAAGAGCTTTAGTTCTTGAAATTACCTGCTGGGTCTATACATATACATATCATGCTATCTTAAGGATAGAGAATTCCTAATAATATCTGTGTTCAAACACAGGTATATCAAACATGAAACAATTCAGTATTTTTGAGTAGTATTGTGGGTGGCTCCTTGTAAGTTATCACACTCATTGAAAGAATGAAAGGTTTTTCTTTTTAAAAAATTTAATGTTTCTTTGATACAACAATGGCCGAATCTTCACATAGGTATCCACAGTCACACATTTATGAAATGGAAGAGTGAGATTCAAACTGAGGCCTGCATCATCTTAAAGTGTTAATTTACTACACATAAAAACTTCTGGTGACTTTACAGTTCACTTTTAAGGTTTTAGTTTACTTAATGATTTTATGAAAGGGTTGGCTACTCTTTTTCTTACCAATTGCATTTATTTTTTTTTAACTTTTTGCTCTTGAAAATCTGAGAGCAGACACAGAGATGTTTGCTGAATTATACTCTGTGAGTTTTAAACATCAAATTTCTCTGTACATACAACTTTTCCTATGAGAGCCATACTGATTTGTGTTATCAGACTTCATGAAAGTACTTTTTCTGCTATCCAAATAATAAGAAAAGAAGCAAACAATAAAACAAAAGGGACTATGTTTTGTTTCCTAGCACATTTAAATGTTATGGATTTTAAATCAATTCAGAATATAGCAATTAAGATATGGCCTTTGTAAGATCTGTATCATTAATTTGTTTAATAATTATCATTCTATATTAATTTATTATAATAAAAGGATGCTATCCAGTGCATCTCATTTTAATAAGTGTTTATTGTCAAGAGGTGTTTTGTATAATATGAGCCACTTGAGCATAAATATAATAATTAATTCAATATCCATATGATCATGATGGAGCTCCAGTTCATTAATGTTACAATCTATTTGCATAGTAACAATTTAGAGTGTGTCGTCATCATAATAAAGCATCCTAGAGACTTACCCAAAATATAAGTTACAAAGTAGTTATGAGTATTACTGTAAATATGAGGTATAGCATAGAGAGATGGGGGTAAGGAGAGATAGAGAGACTCAAGAATTTCACTAGTATACTTTCTTTTATGAGTGAAAAAACAGGAGTGCAAATCAAGATTAAAACTTTGTCAGCAAAGCAAAGTATTTATCCTAATCACTTTGGATATTTGTCAAATCAGTTTTCACTATTCGTGTTGATTTGGAACTATTATGCATTACTTATATCTTTATCTCCTCCTCCAGATGTTCCTTAATATGTTTTTTTTGTAGATTGTAGTTATATAACTTTTGACAGTATTAGATCTAATGATGCTATTTTTTTTTCAACTTCTGCTAATTATGTCTTGACTTAGGAATCCCATACTTACTGCCTTCTACTTCTTTCTACTATTATAATAAATAGGCAATATTGGAAAATTAGGGAGAAAAAATCAAACCACAAAAAAGTAGAGAAAAAAGTACAAATGGCACTCATGTCCTAATCACTCCAGTTTATGAATTACCTATTCATTTTGTGGTTGCTTCTCTTTTTTCATTGACTCATAGGAGTTCCTCATATGACTTAGCATTTCTTCTGACTGAAGAAGTTTAATTGGGACCAAGTTTTATCTAAGTCTGCTATTCTCAACAACTATAGTGCAATGCAATAACATAAACCATAGAATTGCTGGGTTCTGCAACAGTAGATTCTGATCCATTGTGTAGTACTGGCCAGGCTGTCACTATTTCTTGTAATGGTCCTTAGGTGACAGTAATGTGCAGCCAAGATTAAGAAAGATTATAATATTTAGTATTAAGATGTTTTTTGGTTGCTAATGTAAATTTACACACCAAAAGTTTACCCAGGGAAGTCTACAGGTTTTGATTCTTTTTTTTATTAAGATTTTATTTATTTATTTGATGGAGAGAGAGAGATCACAAGTAAGCTGAGAGGCAGGCAGAGAGAGAGGAGGAAGCAGGCTCCCCGCCAAGCATGGAGCCCCATGCGGGCCTCGACTCCAGGACCCCGAGATCATGATCTGAGCTGAAGGCAGAGGCTTTAACCCACTGAGCCACCCAGGTTTTGATTCTTGACAATTGATTTCTTCTCCCCGTCAAGAGGTCATGCACACAGAAGCCTCTTCACCTGTCCTTGGGCTCATGCTCTTTTGAGGGTGTCCAGCTAGTGTGTCAAGGTTTCAGGCTTTCTGAAGGGGTCCCCACTTAACAAAAGGCTGTGGCTCTTTTTCCTGGACCTTGGAGCAATAAAATCCAAGTCTCTGGGTTTCGCACACCCCACCTCACGCCACCTGGCCTGCAGAGCAGCAAGATCAGCTGGAGCAGGCTCCATGGCAAACCATGCTTTAGCTCCCTTTTGTTTCCATCCCCTGTGAACTGCTCGTCCCAGACTTTAAAAAACATATCATACTTTTCTTCCAACTTCCCTACTTTAAAACAAAATATTAACAAATTAACCCTAATCTTTATTCTGTTTAATTTAACAATTCTAGGTGTATGTTGCCAGATCATTTCAGGTTTTCTTTTACCTTTTCACTGTTTAGACCTGGGATTAGAATTGTATGTTTAACTTTAGATTTTTTTTATCCTAGTACTGTACTTTGTACAGTATATAAATATGTTTAATTAGAATGATTGATTTGTAGTTTGTAATCACATATAGCATCAATGATGATCCCAAATTAAAAGCACGATTTCTTTTTAGGACCATATTTCTATTACAATTAATATGTTAAATGTTTTGTGCTCTAGATGTATAAATTTATTTAGTGCACCTCCTGTATGGATTAGCCTTGAAAATCTACTTAACCACTTTTAAGAGTTGCACAGAACACTAACTTTCTAAGTAACTGAGAAGTTTAACCTGTAGCTATCAATCTATCTAATTGATTTATTAATATATCTAGTTTCTGCTCCCTTGCAGGAGAAAAGGCAAGGAGGTATTTACCTAAACTGTATAATACATTGCCTTTCAGTTTCATTTATACATTTGTTGAGAAGGACATGCCAATTATCATAAAACAGGAAGGCATGGAGCAACTAACCCTGGCATAGTTCTTTCTACAAAGTATATCATCCACTAACTGTAACAATAAAAATATGAATCCGAAGCTACCCATGATCTCATAACTGGTTTTTATTACATGAAAAATGCTTTTGTATCTTTTATCATTTCTGGTTATGGATGTGGGTCACATGTTGCCTTTTAGAATTTTATTCTCTTCAGTGTTTAAATGTTTTGTCAGCGTTTAAGGCTGGCTAATAGGAATTGCTGTACAAGAACTGAAGTGATTTGTTGATATGCTTTGATCTCTCCTGAGCTTGAAGATATCCTGCTCATTTGAGAGCTGTTAAGGTATAGTTAAAAAAAAAAAAAGGAAAAGAGAGAAGGAAGAGCCACAGTTTGGGGGAAGTAACAATTAGAGCAAATGATAATTTGACTGATGGATAACTCCATCTCTTTGATGGAGTTGTTAGCAGGAATCAGACTTGGAGAATGAATGCTTCCAAGTTCCTGCTGTGTGATTGTGAAAGAGAATAATAACATACTACTCCATATGCATAAGGGCTTTGCCTCTGATGAATTCAAAGCACTTTGAAAGGATTCCATTAGGACATTTCCTAAATAATGGGTGGGGCTATCAGAATTTTGTTTTCCATTTTGTGGGTTGGAAAGTGATGTGATATGATCTGACCAAGGTTTTCCCTTTCCAATACTATACCTTTCCAACAGCTTACCATCAAAAGGGAACATAATTTCTTGCTCCTGTGAAGGTTTTCTGTTATTCACTTACTCCCACTATCTTCCAATGCTAAAAGCTTCTTTTTTTAGAACCAGACTGACCTGTATTATTTATTTATTTAAAATTCTCTTTAGAAGGTTTTGTGTGTCATCTGTTGTTGCTCTCTTGGTTCAAGCATGATTTAATATGTCAACCCTGGTTTGCTTAACTGCTTGATTGTCTTCCATACTTTACATAGATCTAGGCAGGCTCCTTTCAAGCATGATGCTGCCCAGATAAATGAAATGTCACAACAGTGAGTACTCCTTGCTTTGTGACAGCAGTAGCTTTCTTTGACACTGCCAGCGGTGGCAGAGAGGGATGGTGGGGGAATTTAAAAAGTAATAATAAAGCCAACATAAGCCAGGTCAGTTACTGCTCAGACCCACACAGACAAAAGCAATAGATAATGCACTTAAACTTGGGGGAACTCGACTCTCCAGGTGAAAATGAAGTTAAATCCAAAATAGGAAATTTTTCCTACAACAGACAAGAGGAAAATATCGATTAGCAGTTTTTTCAAATACTCAGGGATAGCACTTTGTTTTTATAGGTTGATTTCATCCATGCTTTGTTGCCAGGCCAGAGATGTCACTACTCCCAGCATATATATGTATATATGTGTATATATATACACACACACATATATATATATACACACACACATATATATACACACACACATATATATACACACACACACATATACATGCACATGGTATATATATGTATGCATGTGGTATATATTAGAAACTAATCCGTAGGAAAATTTTTTTCTTCACCATCTCCCACAATAAAAGTATGTTTATGATTTCAAAACCTTGATTAGATTTTAAAGATTAGAGGCTCATGAAGCTTAGTACCCAGTAAAAAGAAAATCCTCAATACATGCTATTTAGCTTTTAAAGTAAAAAATAATTTCAATGAGAGATAACCCTAGAAAAAGTTCTGGAGTTTGTTTTTGTTTTGTCATTTGTTCTGACATGTATTGGTGTTGCTACCACGACTCAGGGATGGTGACCTGCCCTCCTAGGACACACGGAATATTGAGAAGTAGGAATATTCTCTGTGCAGTTCAGTCTGCATCAGGTTAGCAACTCAGGTCAGGGCCTTATTTAAAGACTGAAGAAGTTCTTAAGTGTGTTTGTATGAGTAACTGTGAAAATTTTTATCTCACATTAAGGGGAAAATAAACTGGACCAACTGGGCATGTTGCAAGTAATTAAATAAGTATTACAGGATGGAGAGTCCATGAATAACAAACAGTGCTCAGGGACTGAAGAAAGAAGAAAGTTGCCATTCAGGAAGCACAGAGTTGGACAAATATCTGAGTTTTGAAAAAGTCTGACGAAGGTGAAAGTTTTAATCAAGGGCATCCTGCGTCTTCAATGAAAAGATTGGTCTGAGTATTTCCGTGATCAGATCTCAGGAGAACTTGTTATTTTCATCTGACGTTAGAAGGGAATGGAATTAAAGTTGTGGAGAGAAGGAACTTGCTCCTAGAAAATACGAAAGTGGGCCAAAGGGAATAGTTTGACTTTCAAGTGAGTGTCAAAGCTAAAACTGGAAATAATAGGGATCCCCAAAAATAAGGCCTAAGATTCTGAACACCAGGATACCTTAATTGTGATGGTAACGCGTGAAGAAGTGCTGATATGATTGCAAAGACCAACTATATGCCAATACTGTTAAGTATCTTATTCACTTTCTTCTAAGCTGACAACATCCTGTGAGCTGTAATTTCTAGAGCACCTGAAATTCAGAGAGGTTAATTTTCTTTCTTTCTTTCTTTTTTAAGATTTTATTTATTTATTTGAGAGAGAGAAAGTAAGACGGAGAGAGACAGTAGGAGAGGGGAGAGGCAGAGGAAGAGGGAGAAGCAGACTCCCTGCTGAGCAGGAAGCCAAATGCCCAGCTCCATCCCAGGACTTGGGGATCATGATCAGAGCTGAAAGCAGACACTTAACCGACTAAGCCACCCAGGTGCCCTGATTTTCTTAAGATCACTCAAACTAAAACTAGAAAGTGCCTAACTGACATTTTGACCCAGGTGTGCTTGTTCCAAAGTCTGTGTCTTTCCACTATATTGTGTGTTATCCGTTACAAACAATTAAGCTCCATTTAATTTTGTCACGTTGATTCAAATCACACATGTGCTTAGCCTGTTGTCTGTGTCAGCTGCAGTATACTGCACACAGAAGCAGTGGCACCCCAGAGAGACCTAGGAGCCACCATCATCATCTGGATGAGATTCTTGTTCCTAAATCAGACCTCAAACTGAGAAAGCACAAAGACCATTTGAGGTGGATAGAAAGGAGGAATAACATGGGGTCCGGAGAATGAAAGACATAAAGCAAAGCAAGACTGAATGAATGAAGTATGAGTGCGAAGAACATGTTAGGATTCTGAGGGATTTATCCTGAACAGTGGAAGCCCTATCAATAGGCTACACAAATAAATAATCTGGAACTAAACTAGAAGTTATACCATGTTTTCTATGCAGACATTCATATGGGAGGGGAAACACCACCTTTTGGAATAGACCCCATGTACATGTTGTATTTGAGAGAAAATGTGAATCAGTGGTTTAAGATCTCTCACTCCATTTATGACATTTTTGCTTTCTGCATTCTCGCGTACATAATTTTTTTTGCCTTGCTGGTCTGCTATAAACAGCATGGGAAGCTTTTTAAAAAAAATGTTTTAGCATTGGAGTATTGAACTATCATTTTACCCATGTTTTGTTTTGTTGGTTTTGCTTTGTTTGGGTATGTGGTACAGAAGAAAAAAAACTGGACTATATAATGTAAGTGCAGAGACTTCTCAAGATTCAGACTTGGGAACACCATTGGGAAAACCCTTTGTGCCTCCTGGGACCGATTGGGTCTTCAGATTTTCACCTCCACCATAAAGAAACTAAATGATTCTTCATCTCCCACCAATCCCGAGGTCATACAGTTAGCAACTGTGACGTTTCTGCCTGGAGGAGACTTCCATTTTAAAGTGTTTTCATGTCAGTCTTGATTCAGAGAAGTTGAAAAGGGACAGGATACAAAACAAAGCAAAAGCAATTTAAAGCAAAAGAATGAGCAAACAGAGCTCCATAAACAAAATAGTACAATTAAGATAATTTTCATTTTTCGTTTGACTGATCTAAATTAAACAATCAGCCTGATTATAAGGGGAAACATCCTTACGCTCTAATGGATTAAACAGAACTGTTGCAGGAAAAAACCAAAAGCAAAAACAAGTCCATATCCATATATTAGACCCAGCTATATGCCAAGTAGATGGAAAGCAAATCAATTCTCACAATAACCCTGCCAGATCTATACTGTTTCTATTTTATATTTGAGGAAATTGAGGCTTATCTAGATCAAATATGATTTCCAAGAATCCTGCATTAGTAGTTAGCTTCAAATACTGTTTTGTTTGGCTTCGATGTATATTAATTTTGAGAAAAAAACATGTTGGCTGTCCTTAGTCACCAGAAGTTGCCACATTTTATTTTTTAATTAAAGCAGAGATGAAGTTTAATTATTAAAGTTATGTGGGGAAGAAGGGACAAATGTGGAGAAGATTATAGCCCTGATGTGGAGAAAAATAATAACTGAGACTTATTTTAATAATAACTGCTATTTGATCTAAAATTGGTCACATTCAAAGATCAATATTTGGCAATAATTATGGGAAAAGGTATAAGTAGAACTAATTCTACTTAGATATATACTTTTAGTAATACTAAAAGAATCATAACCAGAATCAAGATGTATAATTATCACATAACTTGGATATGTGATTTACTTTTGGCGAGAAAAATTATATTAAAACAGGTACAGTTATAGAAAACTGCTGATGTGTGACCACTCTGAAAGTATAAAGATGTAGTTTCATATGATCTAAAATAATATTAATTTATTAATAATGCTCCCTCATTGTTTACATCATGAAAATAATCTAGGAATCGAAGAAATATGACTGGAAACAAATTCCTTTAGAATAAACCCCCCCATCTTTCTCTCTTATTCATTCTCTCCCTTTTTCTCTTATTTCCCCTTTTCTGTCTTTGTTTTTGGGAAACAGTAGTTTGATCTTCCAAAGATGATAACTTTCATATTTGTCAGTATATCTCAAGTAAAAAAAAATGTTTGAGGTCTTTCCTTTTTTTTTCAGTTTTAGAATTACAAATATTAGTTTTTCATGATAAGGTCTAAAAAGGAAGAGAAATGTGTCCCTGGTTGCTATAGAAAAATATATGTTCTTTTTCTATATTTTGTCCAATCACTTTCTAATTCAAAACATAGTTTTTAAATGCTTCTTAGAGCTTGTAGATTTATAACAGCTAATTACAACAAAATGTTCCATATTTTCTGAATGGAAAGGACAGACACAAACCAAATGTAACTGGTTTCCATTAAACCTCACATTTCCCTGTTTTCTCCAGAGAAGTCTCACTTGCTTTGGTCTCAGAGACAAAAACATTTGTCTTTTTATGTGTTCTGTGTTTTATGTGTTTTTATGTGTTTCATTTGTCTTTTTGTGTTCTGTCATTTTAGCTTCTCTACTGCTAAAGGGAATATATCCTATTTAAGCGCAAGAAAGTACTGACTACCTTAGCTTTTATGGTTAATTAAAACCCACTTGGAAAAAATAAATAAAGAAATGAGCCCCAAAATAGTAAAAAAAAAAACAAAACAAAACAAAAAGCCACTTGGCACGTATTTTTCCTCATGAAAGTGGTATTTGACCATGAAAAACTCTGAGGCCCAACTCTCAAACAAGATTTAAAACCAGGTTGTGAGGGGTTTTGTTTGTTTGTTTGTTTGTTTTCTTTTCTCCAGTTCTTAATTATTCTTTTCTAAAGCCACTTCAGTCTTGCATTGTTTTGATTACTTCTATTTATATCCTCTCTTAATTTCCTTCTTTCCTCCCATTATTATAAATTTCTGTTATAAATTATTCCCTTCAATTAAATGTCTACTTTGTGAGAGAAACTTAATTCCTATTTTTGTGATTGTTATTTCTTAAGCCTCTTTCTTTCAAAAGAGGACACTTGGTTCTGTTTACTTGGTTCTGTTCACTTGGACAGAGAAGAAAACTATTAAGATATGTAAAGACATAGCTCGACTCATAAATATTTGTTAAATGTAAGAATTTGTACAATAAATTCGTTTTTTCTATCATTAGAGATAAAGACTCAAAGGTATTGATGATGATATTAACATTAATAATAATTATTATTATAATGACAACATGCCTCATACTTCAGTATCAAGTTCTCTGTGCCACACTCTTGTAAGCACTGCATATTTATTATATAATTTGGCCTTCACAGAAAAATACACAAACACTATGAATCAAGTATAATTTTTAAGTTTTACAGAGAGTTTATGTAACAAGGGGCACAGTCAGTAGTTGTGAAGTCTCATAAAAGCCTAGGCCATTTGTTTGAGAATCTGTTCTTACCTACTATATCACGCTGGCAATGGAGAGACCAGCATACTTATAAGCATTCCTTTTGTCCTCTCTACAAGCTTTTTCTTGATTTTCCCATCAAGAGATAACCAGTTAAAAAAGAAAAAGACCATATGTGTAATCATTATATGTGTGATAAATAAATATTTAAGTAGACTTCATAACAATATTCTCGTAGGATGTTCTTTTGATTAAAAATCTCTAGAATGCTTAGGCACTTGATACTTTTTTTTTCCTATAAAGAGAATAATTCAAATTCAAAGAATTTCCATTAAGAATGACATTTACATATATGTAAACTCTGTCTAAAAATAAACACAAATTGTTACAAACTAAGATAGCAGTATTTTCATTCAAAAGTGTATAACTAAAAGTAGTAGATAGAAACCCTTTTCTACTAGATAGTCAGTTTTTGCTCACACTCAGCTCCTCCTGTTTCCTCTGCTACTTTTAAATGCAATAGAGAAAAGGCTCATGTGTATGCGTGTACTTTGTCACATTTGAGCATTTTTTTGGAACAGGCATGGGAGCTATGTCATGTCATCCGAAAATCTAAAAAGATCTTTATCATCAAGCTTTTGCAAGAGATTTTTTTTAAATAAGGATTTGAAATATTATTTTTAAACTTAAAAATACACAAATAATAGCTTAGATAATATAATTAAAACATTAAAAATTGGCATTGTCAGTCCAAGATAATTTACCTCTTCTTAGGCATCATTATGACTGTTCCTCCAATAGTGATTTAGTCACAAAAGAGAAAAGCATTATATTTTGAATAAATTGGTAAGTGTTTATGCTGGAAGAAAATATTCCCATTACAGCTTCTATATAGACCTTGTCCATTTAATTCATTTTATTGTTTTAAGAGAAAGAGGGACACTTAGTTACATGAGTAGAAGGATTGGGTATAAACTATAGGGCTTTACTGTGTCCTGTTGGAGTGACTCATATATTGATATTTTAGCTGATTTTTCCCCAAATTAATATGTATTGTTAATATGTTATATAATTTACTTATAAACACTATATATTTATTTATATTAAGCATATTTTATTTATACTTGTCATATTATATATTATATACATTGGAAATACATGACATTTCTTTATTTCATTTTTTCATTATTTTCATAATTTCATCATTTTATATAAAAACCAAGAAATATATTTTTCTCATTTAACAAATAAAATTTTACAGTCTGAAGGGTGATAACCACAAGCCATAGGGAAAAGTGCTGGACCACATTCAAATTAGCCTTATTGTTCTATAATATCTTACTGGAGTACAAGGTTAATTAGTACCATAGGCAATATGCATTATTCATCACTGCAATCAGGCTTTTATTCTGCTGGGTTTTTATCGACTGCAAATTGTTGTTCTTCCCATAACAAAACCTTGATAAACTATTGTCATATTTAATTTTACTGAAATATATTGGTGATACATACATTAGTTCTTGTACTATAAATATTCCAAAGATGCCATGCCATCCCCTCTAGAAAAAAAGAGTCAAATTAAAAACTAATGTCCTCTTTTGTAAGAGGACATAAACTTTCAAGACAATGAACGTAAATTATTGGTCCTTATAGTAAGGTTTTTTTAACTTTTAGTTCATTTTCTCTGCATATAGAGAAAGCTTTAATAATATTATAGTGGCACTAGTTTCTCACTAGATATTTATTTTAACATACATTTCCTCATATATTTATAAAATTATTAATTAATTTTCTCTCTCTCTCAGTAGAATATAAAATATCTGATACCAGAGACTTTGTATATCAGTAGTACATGGAATAATGACTGACTATTCCTTAAACATATTTTTAAATGAATTTAATAACTATGTGTATACATTTGCAAATAAGAATATATATCTGTTGGACAACAGTGCAATATGACTTCAATTGTAAAATTAAGAGCAAGGAAAGAACATCTTGTCTCAAATCTTGTTCCTGTATGTCCCCTTCTCTTACATAAAGGAGACAAAGATAGAAGAAAGGAAGAGAAGAAGTAATGGGAGAGGGCAGCACAGAAAAGATTATCTATTATGTAATCCAAAGTTGTAGAATCAAAACTTGGTCATATAGCATGAATTCCCATTCTCATTTTCCTTAATTCTATACCACTGCAGACTGAATTTTCGGTAGGTATAGGTAAATTAATAAATTTCTCCTTTTCTTCTATTTTTCAGAAAATCCGATAATTAAGATTAACCACAACAGCACAAATGCCAGCCGGTTCCAATAGATGTTGGAATGCAGTTTTAACTTTTTCTTTTTCATCAGGGACTATACACGTTACTTTCAGAGATAGCTTTGTAACTTTCACTTACCTAGAGTTCAGTTATCAAAAAATTTTTGACTGCAACAAGACACTTCGATTTATTGCTTTTTTGATCATTTGTCCATAAACAAATTCGTTTTTACCCCCATAGGTATGTTTAGGGAAAATTTTGAGATTCTTTCCTCTTCTTTTGCAATCACAAGTCATTTCTGATATTCAAACAATAGTGATTTAGTCTTTGACTTCCAAAGGAAGAGAATATTATTTACCTAATGCATAGCTTTCCATCTAATTTAGTTAAGTCTAAAATTTAAAATGGAAAGTTGTACAAGGTTTAGTTAAAAATACCTACTCCCCTGTTTTAGCCTGAGAATAGAACTCTAATGTGGAAAATTAGCCTTAAATTGTTTTCCTCGTGGAAACTTCTACAATAAGTGACCATGTTAACAGTGTTGATTTAAATCTACTAAATTATTCTTTCCTTCAGAACACACTGAAAATTTTTTATTATTTTATTTTTTTAAAGATTTTATTTTTTTATTTATTTGACACAGAGAGACAGCGAGAGAGGGAACACAAGCAGGGAGAGTGGGAAAGGGAGAAGCAGCCTCTCTGCTGAGTAGGGAGCTGGACACTGGGCTTGATCCCAGGATCCTGGGATTAAGACCTGGGTCAAAGGCAGGCACTTAACGACTGAACCACCCAGGAGCCCTAAAATTATTTATTTATTTATTTATTTTATTACCTAAATTAATAAAAAAAATGCGTAGGGCAATCCAGGTTCTGTGTAGTTGAGGAGGACATTTATTTGTAGGAAAGAAAAAAAAAAGGTTTACACTCACACCTGTACACACTTCCATATACTCAAACATGGGTACTTTTCACCTTCTCAGTTTAATTTTATTACTCAAATGATTTTGTTAGAATTTTTTTATTTTGTTAGAATTTTAAATGTCTAAATGTAAATAACTATAAACAAAACATTGCTAAAACTGTTGAGGGGCACCTGGGTGGCTCAGTGGGTTAAAGCCTCTGCCTTCGGCTCAGGTCATGATCTCAGCGTCCTGGATCAGACCCACATTGGGCTCTCTGCTCAGCAGGGAGGCTGCTTCCCCCTCTCCCTCTGCCTGCCTTTCTGCCTACTTGTGATCTCTCTCTCTCTCTGTCAATGAAATAAATAAAATCTTTTTAAAAAAATCTGTTGAATATTATTTTATGACTTCAGCATATAATATAAAGCCCCCATAGAAACCATCTATTAAACTGGTATGAAATAGCCATTATGTCAATGAATTAATAATTCCTAGCCTATTTTTTTACTGAAGGAAGGAAAGTGCATTGAAGGCATTTTTAACTCCAAATCTGATACTGAATTTTAGCATACTGCAGTTAAGACAAACATGAATTAAAAATATCCCTATGGGGTGCCTGCGTGGCTCAGTGGGTTAAGCCTCTGCCTTCGGCTCAGGTCATGATCTCAGGGTCCTGGGTTCGAGCCCCGCATCAGGCTCTCTGCTCAGCGGGGAGCCTGCTTCCCCCTTTCCGTCTGCCTGCCTCTCTGCCTACCTGTGATCTCTGAAATATAAATAAATAAAATCTTTAAAAATAAATAAATAAATAAAAATATCCCTATGGCTGACGTATTTTAGAACTCATTTCCTTTAGTCGACATAATCTATACAAATCCATGGAAGGAAAGATAGCAGTTTAAGTTTGAAAGAACCCAGATTTATGAATAAAGACATAGATAGTTAATGATGGTTCAAAAACTATCTCTGCTGGAAACATGACTGTGGTCAAGTCACTTTACTTGCTAAAGCCTCCATACAGTCTTTGAAAGACGAATTGGCTTAGTAGAGTGCTTTTCAGCATGGGTTTCCTAGACATAGTCCTCTAGGCCTTAAAGATCATTATTGAGATATTTATGTTTTATATTTTAATCTCCATATAAGTATCTTAAAAATATGCCTTAGTGCTTTCGGTCTGCGATAAGAAAATACCAAAGACTGGGTGATTTATAAAAGGAAAAAAACACATTTATTTCTCTTAGTTCTGGAGGCTGGGGATTCCAGGATGACCACGCTGGCAGATCCAGTGTCTAATGAAAGCCCTTTTCTGGGTACAGACTGCAGATTTCTCGCTGTGTCCTCATGTGGTGGAAGGGACTCCCTCTGGAGTCTCTTTTACAAGGCATCAGTCCTATTCATGACTCAACCCTCGTGATTTTAAGACCTTTCGAAGACATTACCTACGAATACCATCATCTTTGGAGGTTAGGATTTCAACACACAAATTGGAGGGCAAGGGTGCAAACATTCATACCACAGCAAAAAGTAATATAAGCATTTTCTAAATCTGAGTACTGGCAGAATATGCATTTTCTTTAGATCTACTCTTGCACTGTTTCAAAGTGACCCCTTTTTCAGATTCAATTTACTTAAATATTAATTATTTAGAGTAAAGATAAAAAATTGGAATCAGAATGACACATGACTAAGTAAATTTCAAATGAAAACAGTGTTCATTGTATGAATAAATGTTTTACAGCCTTTAAAAATTCAAAATAATTGAATTGTCACTTTGAGTTAAACTAAAAAGTTCCCCATGTAATGATAGGTAGTATATTTGAGCACAGCATTTTAGTTTCATCTAAATAGCATGATGTTTCATATTAATTAGTATTATTAATTTGAATTTTACTGGTTCTGTAGTTTTGTTTGTATTAACTTTATAAAATTACTTGGCTTTATAGTTTATAGCAACTGTAAACTAATAAGTTTATTTTTAGCTTTATATTTATATAGATAATCTCTGACTTAACAGTGGTTTAACCAGCTATGATGTTTTTGACTTTACCTTGGTGTATAAGCAATTCATATTTAGTAGACATCATACTTCCAATTTTGAATTTTGATCTTTTCTGGAGGTATGGATATATGATATGGTACTTTCTCATGATACTAGGCAGGCACAGTTCACCATAGCTCCCACTCAGCCACACCATCATGAGGGAGAAGAACTGATACATTTATAACCATTCTGTATATGCAACCTATCTGTTTTTCACCTTCAGTACAATATGCAATAAAATACACAAGATATTCAATACTTGATTATAAAATAGGCTTTGTATTAGATGATTTTGCCCAACTGGAGGCAAGTGTAAGTGTTCTGAGCACTTGTAAGGTAGACTAGGCTAAGCTATGATGTTCAGTAGGTTAAGTGTGTTAAATGCATTTTCAAGTTGAGGAATATTTGCATATATTAAGTAAGGTTATAGAATTTTTTTCAAAAATTAAGTACTGAGAGAATTTTTTCTTTTAAAAATTGAACATTACTCACATTTTAGAATTCTCTCTTTTTGAAAATGAAATCGTTAGGTTATTATCAGGCATAGTACTTTATCCACATTTACCATCAACTGTATACTCTTTAGGATGTTTTCTGAAAGATTAATAGAGGGAATTAAGTTTTTAAATTATAGAAACAATCTTATAATCTTGTTGCACAATCAATATTGCATTTGTCTAAGTTACTTGTTCTTTAAATGAGAGTCACTAAAGAATTATTTTTAACACTTCAGTGTGTGTCTGCATTGGTAAGCAAGAGGTCCTACTGTTGGTTTGCAATTACTCTCCTCAGAAAAGGCAAAATCTATCATTTCAGTTTTAATTGATATATAGTTCGTTAGACATCAACGCTTGAAAAGCTGGAAATGATCAGGTTTGAAAAACCTGAACTTGAAAAAATGGAAATGATCACATGGAATGGAACTTTTAAGTTCATGTATGTATGATCAAATAGAGCTAAAGAATCTTTATGAAATATGGGGAAAACAAATACAATGAGTAATAAGAGGAATTCTATTTCTAATTTTATAATTAGAAATACTTTGAAAGCATCAATTATATATAGCAAAACTTTATAAATGTAATGGGACTCATTTGTTTCAATATTCACATATCTTACTTTGAAACCTAAGCTGCACTGCCCTATCCTGAAATGGCAGGGACATATACATGTCACAATGGCAACATACTAAATGAACATGCAGTAGAAATTCTACATTTTCACGGCAGACTGCTTATTTATTTATTTTGTAGTAGTGATAGAAAGAGGAAAAGGTTTACCCATAAGAATTTTTGAATAATCTTGAAAATTTTTTAAAGTCTAAAGAATGTACCATGGGGCATCTAGGTGGCTCAGGTCAGTTATAAGCCTCCAGTCTTCAGCTCAGGTCATGACCTCTGGGTCCTGGTATCCAGCACCACACTGGGCTCCCTGCTGGGCAAAGAGTCTTCTCCCTTTCCCTCTGCCCCTCCCTACCTCTCCTGCTTACTCTCTCTTTCAAGTAAGTAAAAAACAAAACAAAACAAAACAAAAAAACCTTAAAAAGTGCCGTATCTGTTGGTTATAAAAGTATGCTTCATATAGCAATTTCTTAGATTGACATTTCAAAACACTAAGTACAGTCATTGTTTTTTAGATTAAAGTGCATTTTCTAGTTTAAGATCTAATTGAAGATCCAGGGGCATCTGGGTGGTTCAGTCCATTAAGCGTCTGCCTTCAGCTGAGGTCATGATCTCAGGGTCCTGGGATGGAGCTCTGCGTTGTGCTAGGAAGCCTACTTCTCCCTCTCCCTCTGCCCCTCCTACCCGCTCATGCTCTCTCTCTCACTTACTCAGTTAAGTGTCTGACTCTGGCTCAAGCCATGATCTCAGGGTGCTGGGATTGAATTTGGCATCCTGCTCAGCCAGGAGCCTGCTTCTCCCTCTCCCTTTGCCATTCTCCTGGCTTGTGCTCTCTTTCTTTCTGTCAAATAAATAAATAAAATCTTTAATTGAAGATCCAGTTAGTATAATATTTGATTATTTCCAAAAATATACTTTTACAATTTTTAATTGTAAGCTTTAGTATTTTATATCAATATGGAATTCTCTACATAAGAAAGCTAAAATTATAGGCTCTGGAAATATGCTAGAATAAGTAAAAGACAACATTAAGTGTACCTTTGTGTAGTTTTCCTCAGATCATTTTTTAGTTTGTTGCCAAATTATTGGCTAAGCCATTGTTTTTGTTTTTTTAAGATTTATTTATTTGACACAGAGAGAATATAATCAGGGGCAGTGGCAAGGCAGAGGGAGAGGGAGAAGCAGGCTCCCCACTGACCGAGGAGCCTGATGTGGGGGCTCAGTTCCAGACCCTGGGATCATGATCTGAGCCAAAGGCTTAACCACTGAACTACCCAGGTGCCCCAACCTAAGTCTTGATACTAAATAGCATCCATGTATTTGTTGGTAAAACTCAAAGACCTGTTTTCTAATGTGTCTTTACTGTACCGCCCCTTTAAAATAATAAAATCAAATAGCATACATGCTTTTAACTGCAAATAGTAAAATATTTACCCATATAAAACTATAAATGCATTCCTTACATAGAGGAATTCTCTACAAGTTTGCACTGCATTAATTATTGTCAGCATTCTGCACTGAAGATATACTGAGGGCTTAGATCATGCAGAACATGTGCAGGTGGGACAGTGATCTGACCTGTATATCTGTGTCCTTCTGCTTACTGGGACTGCCCAGGCCCATCATTCCCTGGTTCCTTGAGGATGGATTTCAGTTGCCCCAGCTTCCTGATGATGGCAGTAAAGAGGCGAGCACTGAGTCCATGGCTTACCTGTGCCTTTCCAGCAGGCTCCTCCTCCACCCATGGTCTCTGTTACTGACCTTTCTATGCAGGAGAGGGAGGAGAAAAATTAGGAGAAAAAACTACAGCCATCAGGGTGCCTGGGTGGCTCAGTGGGTTCAAGCCACTGCCTTCGGCTCAGGTCATGATCCCAGGGTCCTGGGATCGAGGCCCACATCGGGCTCTCTGCTCAGCAGGGAGCCTGCTTCCTCCTCTCTCCTCTCTCTCTGCCTGCCTCTCTACCTACTTGTAATCTCTTTCTCCGTGTCAAATAAATAAAATCTTTAAAAAAAAAAAAACTACAGCCATCATTCTTCTGCATGTAGAAGTTTGGAAATAAAAGACTGCATGTTATGTGCAGGATGCATGTATAAAAAAAACAGCTGGGGTGGGGGAAGAGTTATATTAGGGAGACTGTTATTATGTGAGAAAGTTAGGTTATCCTACAAGACTTAAATTACACATTTGCGAAGGGTGTGGAGATTAGATAGAGATAAGGCTTAGAGATAAAAATTAGATATAGATACAAGTACATTGATAGAGATATTCTAAGAAATAACCCATTTCATGCATTAAAAATTTTTATAAATATCTTATATTTAGTTTTCCATAAATTAATTTAGGGCAATTAAGTACTAGATATTCTACTACTAGGGACACAAACTGAACAAAAAAAAGTTTTCTGAGTTCTTAGAGACTATTTCTAGCCTGATTGGTAACATCTATCCTGAGAGAAATGTGACTGGATTTTGTAAAGATACTTTTCTGGTTTTCTGGCCCAGTACATACTTCCCTTTTGATCTTTTTTCCTTAAACTTTTTTCCAGAAATTGTGGCTGGATTTCTACTGATATTTTAGATTATAGGTAGGTAGTTGCATTTCTTCACATGTGATGTAATGTTTTTGATTAAAATGAAGCCTCGGTTATAAATAATCTAGTCTATTTCAAATTGAAATATGAATGATAGTGTATGTACAAAATTTGCTCGAAATTTTAGGCAGAGGAATAATAAATGAATTGTGCTCAAATTATAATTATGTAAATTAACTGAGCATGGAAAGGCTTTTTCTGCATTAGTCTCTAAACACCACATCAGTTGCTTATGACCCTCAACCAGATGCGTAGTAACTTACTTCATATGTTGTTGTCATGGACACGTGATATGGCAAATGTTTTTATATCTCATAAAAATTATGTAATTGTCACTGATTTATAAAATCCTTGGAAAGGAAATGCCTAATTATTACATGAATGAACATAGCTAAAAGTATTAATCAAAGAAGATACCTCACAAATATTGAAGTCCAATAGATGTGGTGTTTTAAAAACAGGGATTCTCATACCAGTTTTGAAAAACAATATATGTGCAGTTAATATAAAACCTAATCTTAAGTAAATAAATTAAAATTATAGTGATAACAAACCTAAATCTGTTTTGAGAATAAAGTAATAATAATTATAAAAATAAACCTTACCTTCAGATATGATTTTTAGCAAACGCTTCTTTCTTTGGTTGGAAGTAAAATGCACATGGAAACATTCTATTAGCAACAGTGTTAGAACAATTTATATGTGTCCAAGAAAAATAGACTTTCTTTTCTTATTTCTGTGGTGTATAAAATTCATCTATTTCTGTGTGGAGAGAGAATGTCATTCAAACTGATGGACATGGAGTGAGGTAGCAAGGGACTGAGCATTTGCATTGATTATGAAGTCAAGTCCTGAACTCCCAGTGGTGTTACTCCGAATGTTCGCCTGTCCTAACTTCACGAACTTTTCGTATGTGTCTGGGGTGAGAGATCTCCCAGGCGAGTAGAGTTATAAAATAAGTGACAATCCATAGTAGGAAATCAGGAAAATATGCGAAAGTCTCTGGTAAAAGGAAGTTTTAGTCCCTCATTTTTTTTGTTTTACATTCAAATTTGTGTATAATTTAAGGGTGGCACTTAACCTATTGGATGAATTAAAGTTGAGACAGATGACTATAAAGATGAGGCTTGGGCGCCTGGGTGGCTCAGTGGGTTAAAGCCTCTGCTTTCGGCTCAGGTCATGATCTCAGGGTCCTGGGATCGGGGCCCGCATCAGGCTCCCTGCTCAGCGGAGAGCCCGCTTCCCCCTCTCTCTCTCTGCCTGCCTCTCTGCCTCCTTGTGATCTCTCTCCCTCTGTGAAATAAAAAAAAAAAAAAAAAAAAAAAAAAAAAGATGAGGCTTATTTAGGTGAATGATAATTATACATTCATATACTACATACCTTGTTCTTGTCTTATTATTTCTTATACTTTGCCATTTTCTCCACATGGGTGGAGAGCTCTGCCCTGGAGATAGTTTTGATAACCAAAAACTTACAACAAAATTGTAAAATGTCATGTCCTTGATTAATTTTATATAATTCTAATATAATTCTCATTACCTTTGAATAATGGTGGTGAAGTTGCTATTAGATTTATTAATAGGGGTTTGAAAAAAATATTGAGAACTAAATCTGATTATAGACTTGCTCTCTTCCCTTCATAGAGAGCTGAATAGGTATTTTCATAGAGACAGTTTCACTAAGCAGTAGAGTTTTCAGATAAGCTAAGATCTGCATGTTGAGTTATGGAAGTAGTAGGTGAAGAGACTAGTTGATTTCTATGTCATGAAATTGCTGTGGTGTGGGGTTTGGACAGCAAGAAGAGGAGGTCCCTGATATGCTATTAACCTGGTCGACGTCTGAAGATTTGAATTTCTGACTATTCAAAGGTGTTGGGCAGTAGGGACACTGTAAAATATGACCTGCTAAATTTCACTGGGAAAGATTAATTTTGTGATGATTCATTTTGAGATCCTTTCTGATCTTCTCAATTGTTCCAGTTTGTATGTGTTTTATGTTGATTATCCCCTCCTAAGATTGCTCAACTCTTTATATTGTTTTCCTAGATTTATCCCTTTTGAGGGCTTGCAACAGTCTTTTTCCAATTTAGACCTTATTTCTTTGTGGGATAATGTTTATCCAAGTTATACCCCCGTACCAGCCTCTTTACCTTTCTTTAGAAAGGAAACACTGTCCAGTAAGACCAGGGATTTCAAGTTAACATATCTCTAACTCTGATCTTGAACTGAAGGTGAGATGCCAGAGAACCTGTCAGAAGTTTCAGGAGATTTATAGGAAAAGTCAGTTGACGATGGACTTTCACAGAAACACTCAGTATCTCCATAGTATTACTGGTGCATTCTGCTGTGATATTCAGTACTTTCTGAGAAAATGATCAGTAATGGCTACACAATATTCTACACTTACATATATTAGCAATTTGTGCCTATTAAACACTTAGACTACATTCTCTTCCTTATGAATAACATTTCAATAAGTTTCCTCTTAGATAAATATTTAAATATATTTCTTTTTTAAATTTTTTTAAATTTTTTTTTACTTTTTTAAATTTTTTATTCTTTGCCCCAGGGGTACAGGTTGTGAATCATCAGGCTTACATCTTTCACAGCATTCACCAAAGCACAAACCCTCCCCAATGTCCATAACCCATCCACCCTATCCCTACCCTCCCACCCCCCAGTAACCCTCAGTTTGTTTTGTGAGATTAGGAGTCTCTTATGGTTTGTCTAATTTTTTCTATAATTTCATGTTTTATTGAACAGATCTTTGGTTCACTATTTCTAAGATGGAAAGCTGAAATAATACTTTAAGAATATGGAATAGTAAAAGGGATGAATTGTCATATTCATACATTTAGTGAATAGTAAAACAAGGAGAAGAAAATATGTAAAACTTTAGTTTAGGATTGGAGGAAAAACCCGGTCAGTCCTGTGTTTTTTTAAAAAACCTCCCCTTGACTAAAGATTATACAAATAATAATGTTGGTTTACAAATAAATAAATGAATAAACAAACAAACACCAAATTGCACAAAACCATGTTAGGCAGGAGAAATGGCCAGGATAGAAGGATGCCGGTTGTGGGGGCAGCCAGTGTGGAGAGAGGATGGCTTGACTGGAGATTGGGAGCTCACCTGGAGGCTGAGGCTCAGGTTCAGGACCTGTAGGTAAGAGCCAGTTGGGAAGTCTAGAGGCAGAGGTGCATTTAGCAAAAAGCCCTTGCTTTCCAGTCGAGTTTCTAGGATGCTGATGCTTTCCTCAAACAAGGGTTAATTATTTTCTTAATGTACAGCCCTAAGAGTATGAATGTGGGTATTTTAAAAGCTCTTGAAATATATTCAAATCTACCTTACAGAATTGCTATGATAATTACTATTACACAAGTAATAAATAAGAGTGAAGGATACACTCCATTTTACTTATTTTTTTCTGTTTCTACTTCCCTACACACTCATGCTTGTCATATTCCATATACATAAACTGAGAGAAACTCTCTGTCAGAGAACTAGATTTATAACCACAATTGTCATGCAAACTTTTCAGCTAACATATGGCTCATTGTATTATTAAAGGAGACAAAAATTGATAAACATGTCTTATGTACTAAATGTTTAAATTCTTTTCCTTTATTTCATATGTTACTGGGATGATTCATTCTTCATAGTTATTAGATGTGGTAAGGGCTTAAGTTTAAATATAGATGTTTGATTCTATTTCTAGATCATATATTCATCTCTAGAATGGCTGCATTGGAAGTTAAATCATATATTAAAGTGATAAAATAAGAAAAATAATTATGATGACTTCATAAATAATAACTTTTTCTAACAATAAGTATATACTTAAAACTTATTATAGAGTAATTTGGGGAGGAAACTTTCTGAAGATTAAAAGCAATCCTTTGTTCAAAACCACGATGAGATACCACCTCACACCATTTTAGTCAAAATGGCTAAAATTAGCAACACAAGGAAAAACACAGGTGTTGGTGAGGATGCAGAGAAAGGAGGAAACTTCTTGCACTCTTGGTGGAAATGTAAACTGGTGCAGCCACTCTGGAAAACAGTATGGGAGTTCGTCAAAAAGTTAAAGTTAGAACTGTTCTACAACCCAGCAATTGCACTACTAGTTATTTATCCAAAGGATACAAGATACAGATTCAAAGGGATACATGTGCCCTGATGTTTATAGCAGCATTATCAACAATTACCAAACTGTGGAGAGAGCCCAAATGTCCATCAGCTGATGAAAGGATAAAGAAGGTGTGGTGTGTACATACACACAGACACACAGGCACACATACACACACACAGACACACACACACAGACACACACACACACACAGACACACACACACACACACAGCGGAATATTACCCAGCCATCAAAAAAATGAAATCTTGCCATTTGCATCAATGTAGATAGAGCTAGAGTGTACTTTACTAAATGAAACAAATCAGTCAAAGAAAGTCAAATACCATATGATCTCACTCATATGTGCAATTTAGAAAGAAAACAAATGAAAACAAATTGGAGGAGGGGGAAAAAGTGAGGGAAACAAACCATAAAAGACAACAAACTGAGGATTGATGGAGAGAGGTGGTGGGGGTGGGGTTAGATGGGTGATGGATATTAAGGAGGGCTCTTGCTGTGATGAGCACTGGGTATTGTATGTAAGTGATGAATTACTGAATTCTACTCCAGAAACCAATATTGCACTGTATGTTGACTAAAATTTAAATTAAAAAAATAAGCATTTAATGTATTCACTTGGAAAAAAGAGAACTAAAAGAAATCCTTTGTACTTTTGATTTGAGCCTAGAAGCAACATCAATACTCAGGGATGAGATTTAAAAAGGAACATGAGAAATTCATCACCAGTCAATTAAAAAAAAACCCAGAAAAAATTATTCAAGGTATAGAACTAAAGTTTACAGTTATCCTTATTGCATAGTAAATTATTATCCACTTCTTAAGAACTTATATATTTTCATCAGAGCTCTATAAAGAGATCATATTTGACACGTGAGAAAATGATTCATACTTTTTAGCTGTATTATAATATGGAATTCACCAAAATCTTCATTAGGATCACAAGTTATTTCTGAGCTTATGTTCAGATATAGGACCAGAACAGGAACAGAGAAGTAAGAATACTCTGACCCTTTCATATCAATATGTGCTTCAATTGCAATGTTTTTATTAATTAAAAAAATTACTTTAATAGAGGGAGGAAGTTGATGTAAAAATAGAATTTATATTGATTGTTTTGGGGAGTTATATTTCTTTCATGGACTATATAATATGATTTTGAAGGTTTATTCTAATTTGTTGAATTTATAAACAGAAATAATATTTGGAAATGTAATTATTATGCAACTATAAGACCCAGAATTCTGACTACATTGAAAAACAAAGCAAAAGTTTAAAAATCCCCACACATTCAAAGACTAATCCCTATCACCAAAATAAATATTTGTATTAAAAAATAAAATACACATAAGACCTCAAAAATCAACTTACATTAAAAAGTAGATTCTTGGGCGCCTGGGTGGCTCAGTGGGTTAAAGCCTCTGCTTTCGGCTCAGGTCATGATCTCAGCGTCCTGGGATCGAGGCCCGCATCGGGCTCCCTGCTCAGCGGGGAGCCTGCTTCCCCCTCTCTCTCTCTGCCTGCCTCTCTGCCTACTTGTAATCTCTCTCTGTGTCAAATAAATAAATAAAATCTTTAAAAAAAAAAAAGTAGATTCTTGTGAGTGCTAGAGTTAAAACAAGGAAATAAATACTGGGAAACCTGAATACAAAAGGTAACCAATGTTGTTTGAGAAGCAAACCCCGCTTCCTTAATTCTTTGAAATTATTTTTTTAGCCCTATTTAAGCCTTGGTGCTTAGCAAGAAAATGTTCAAGAATTGATCCATTGACTGTTTCATTTATCTTCTCAAGCAATTTCATGAGTAATATCCAACACAATGATATAATAGTCTTCTTATAAATTTTATGATACTCCATTAAATCTATTTTAAACCTATTGATTCAGAGCATTTAAGGAATATAGTTTTCTTTAATTTGTTTTTTATTTGTAAATGAGCCATATTTTACATTTCACCTGTTACGTGGGCCTTATTGCTTGCAAGTGGGCCACACTGTCCATTTTAATCATTAAGGATTAATTTTTAAGGTACTTTAAGATAAAGCCTCCTTATTCCTGTGTTCCCCTTTCCACTACTCCAGTATATCTTTCTATATTTCTCTGTCCCTTCCTTGTCATTCTCTCATGAGAAAATATTCCTAGAAAGGAATGTTCTATTTACTAAGATTAGAGGAAGAGTGAAGGAGGGAAGAAAGTAAGAAGGTGGATTTTGAAAGGGAAGAGGAGGAGGAGGAATAAAATCAGTGAATTTAGGGTCTTATTTCTCTTAGTTATATCATGCCCAGTCTTTCCAGAAACAATGACATTCTATCACTGCTTGCTTCTTTCATCTTCATTGCCTTTTAAATGTATATCATAATGCAAATTTATTATTAAAATATAAATTAACTGAATATTAAGAATTTTCTTTTTATTGGCTTTAAAGAAAGTATGGTTATAGTTACAGAATGAATGTAAAAAGCAAGCTAATGGTTTAAAATATATGTAGATGATGAAATGCTGCCTTGGAATACCATGATTTTTTTTAGATATAGAATATTACAGAATACTCATAATTAGTTATGTCTTTCATCTAAAAATGTGGTAGGATTTCTACTCTTTAACTGATCTTCATCCTTAAGCAATGACTGTTTTTTATCTTAGAGTGATGAAGCTTAGATGGGTGATAAAGTCTATTCTGGAAAGGAAAGATGACGAAAGTGTTAGTCTGTTTCAAGTCTCAGGAAAGGCAGATGAGAAGAAAATTCTTAGGGATATGTGTATGGTGGGTGGGGGGAGTAGAAAGAGGTGGTTCAGATAGCTGAAGGCCATTACCCTGGAGACCACCAAACAAAAGTGGTAAAAATTGACTATACGACTAGATTCAGAAAGCTGGATGCCACCTCTTGACTTGCAGTGACTCCTTGACTTCATTAGTGCTTATGTAGAGGTTGAATAAAATAGTCTGATATATATTTCTGATTTTAAAGCTTCTGGGCCTTAATACTTTATGAACTGGCGTAAGGCTCTCACCTTGGTGTAATTTGAAATTAAAGATATGTGTAGAAGTTCAGTCATCATCTTCTATTAGAGAATGGAGCATATCTTGGAGTGGGGAAGAACTCTGAACTCATGAAGCATTTAAACCACCCAGTTGCCCAGTGGTCTAGCTTCTTTTCTGATCTGTGCTATGTATCTATAGGATTCTATACTGACCCCTCCACATACACACACAGATCTATTTAGCAAATATTGTGTTACTTACTTAGAAATTCGGGGTTGTATATATTTTTCTTTCTTTCTTTCTTTGTTAAGATTTTATTTATTTATTTGACAGAGAGAGACAGCAAGAGAGGGAACACAAGCACGGGGAATGGGAGAGGGAGAAGCAGGCTTCTCGCTGAGCAGGGAGCCTGAAGCAGGGCGATCCCAGGACCCAGGGACCATGATCTGAGCTGAAGGCAGACACTAGAGGGGACAACTTCTATAGCAAGAAGATTTTCAAATTTTGCAAATGTCTGACTAAACTTTAAGGTTTTTGGGGGTGTTTTTTCCTCCAGGACTGGAAGATGAGGGTGTGCCAAACAAGGGCTAGGAATCAATTGTATTAGGTACTATATACTTAACTAAATTCTAGATATTTAATTTTGAGGTGAAATGGCAAAATCTTTACCCAATATTAAAGAAAAAACCATTATTTTTTATTTGTATATTCCTATAACAAGTGAATTATTTATGGTCACATTTAATTTTTTTCTTTCATGTCTGAACTATATTCCATTTTTTGGCATGTTTTGAATAGAAGAGAATAATGTATATCTTTAGTCAGCAAAACCCTTCTGTATTGATTTGCCTTTAATTTACCTGATCCCAACTAAAGTTCAAGAAATATTCATATCTTCTAAAAAATTGAATTTGAAATTTCAAACACAACATTGCCTTAATTAACTTGGGAGTGGGGAGGAGTATCTGTAAGTTTTATTCTATTAATACACTGATTTTTCTCTTTTATGATTTTTCTCTTAAATGCACACTTAACTTTGCAAAGTCACCTTTTCCCCTCTTACTTTTAAATCACTTTTTAAAAAAGAACCCTTGGGGGTACCTGGGTGGCTCAGTCTTTGAGCTTCTGCCTTTGGTTCAGGTCATGATCTCAGGGTTCTAGGACCGAGCTCCGTGTCTGGCTCCCTGCCCAACAGGAAGCCTGCTTCTCCGTCTCCCACTCCCCCTGCTTGTGTTCCCTCTGTTGCTGTGTATCTCTCTGTCAAATAAATAAATAAAATCTTAAAAAAAAAGGACCCTTGGAAAATAGTTGGATTAATTCATATAAAACTAAAATGGGCATTTAAACTCATGATAGAAACATTAATTTCACATTTACGAAATATTATTTATTGCATTTGTCTTTGTAAATATTTTATTTGGGGTTAAGAACTTTTAAAATACTTACTTGAATATAATGAAACTAACCTGAATACTTGTTTATTTCCCTTAATATTGTGATAATATTGTGATAACTTCACTGGTTATTAATCTATTTTCAAAGTATATGTTTGTGATATGCATTTATAACAATTACACGTTTGCATAGATAAGCAAATTATTCTCTGAAATAGAATCAGTGAGTTGGATACTGCTTTTCAAATGTTTTAACATTTTATCTCTTTTATTATGCTTAGAAAAATTAAGCAAGGGGTGCATGAGTGGCTCAGTCAGTTAAGCATCTGCTTTGGCTCAGGTTATGATCACAGGTCCTGGGATTTAGCCCCACCTCGACTTCCCTGCTCAGTGGAGAGCCTGGTTCTCCCTCTGCCTCTTCCACTCTCCCTGTTTGTGCTCTCCCTCTCTGTCAAATAAATAAATAAAACCAAAAAAAAAAATTAAGCACACTAATTTTATAAATGTATATCGTGATAAAGGAAAATAGTCATTTAGTGTAAGAATATATGCTGATTTTTAATGATTAAAATTGATTAAACTGAAGGGGTGCCTAGGTGGCTCAGTTTGTTATGTGTTTGACTTTGACTGAGGCTATAATCTCCGAGTCCTGGGATCAAGCCCTATGTTGGGCTCCCTGCTCAGTGGGGAGTCTGCTTCTCCCTCTCCCTCTCCCCCTCTTCCCCAGAGTTGCCCCCCCACTGCTCATGCTCATGCTCTCTCTCTCTGTCTCTCAAATAAGTAAATAAAAATCTTTTAAAAAAATAGACTAAACTGAAGGTCACTAGAAGAATACTTCTTGTGATCTTAAAAGTAATGTAATATCAACAAAATTGAAAAATTCATTGAAGGTAGTTTCATTTTCCTTCATTATTTATAAGAAACTAATTCTTTTAAAAAAGCATAAATAACTTTTTTTAGGATATTATTCCCATTATCATGATATTTATACTTTTCAAGACAATTATGTTCCTGAAAGAATTTCTCCTCTGTAAATTGAATGATTGTCATTTCAGAACTTCTGTTGGTGTTTTCCTTAAGGTGAAATAAAACACAATATTGAAGAATGAAGATTGGATATTAAATAAAAATTAAACATTAATAGAAATATTTAATTTCTTGTATGTTTTTATAGTTGGTATTTAAAATAGAATTGTGGTACAAATATAATAAAGGGCTACTCAATATTTTATGACGCATCCCAAGTAAATGTAATCACTGCTATCATAAGACAACATTTTCCATGATTGAAGATTATTAAATAAAGTGCAACAATATTTTGGTAGATATAATTGTGTTAAGTGTCCAAAAGTGCTATATATTTAATCATTATGCTTATTATTCAAGTGAAATAAGTCTACTTCCACACTTCTCCCTCAACAACTGCTATTGGAATGCTTAATTTCCCCCAAAAGATAGCTACCTCTAGCAAAATTTGAAAGTTATTTGAAAAGGACCCTTGCTACTTGAAATGAACAGATAAAAAGATATGGAGTCAGGACCACAAACTTGTCCCATGACGAAAGAGAGTACATGAAGTATTTGTTTTTGACAAAAAAATAGTAGCATCATTTCAATGTTGATTATTCATGAGTGTAAGTAGCTTTCCATTGTTCCTACACCAAGACTTCAAAAATGAAAACTGGCCCATAATTCATTGTACCTACAAAAAAACGTGGAAAAGGAGGATTAGTTTATCAATTGGCTGAATATAAAACAGAAGCGTTGGAACAAAGAATGAATGTGAATCTGAAAGTATAGGACAATGTCGATGAAAGTAACATAAATTATGAAAAAGTTTCCCGTCCACCCCACCATAGAAACTTCCACCGATCCATATTTTGAGTAACACTGTTGGTGAGTGGAACATCCTCCTCAAACTCTCTGGTTAACAAGCACAATCATAGTCTATATTTGATGTTCCTTGCAAAATACATTTTTAGATACATACAGGCAGGTGTTACCTATTGCTTTTCTATATGAATCATTTTAAAGAACCTATTTTTATTTCATTCAGTCTTTTTAATCCTAGAATGTCAAACAGTGACAGAGGTTGGCTGTCAACCAGTTTGAACTCGAGCACTTACTTTTTGTCAGAGGCCTTCTCTTAGGCTATCTCTTTTCCTTAATATATACTGAGAGCCTAAACTCTGGTGTTATTGATATTAGCTTATATGTGGCAATATGTCAGCTGTTTAAAATATGTTTTTCTTCCAGTTATAAAATAAATAAACAGGGGATTCAATGTACAGCACAGGAAATATAGTTTTTTGGGGGGTAGAATATAGTTTAATAATATTGTAATAATTTTTTATGGTGACAGATGGTAGCAAGATTTATCATGGTGATCACTTTCTAATGTAAATAAATGTTAAGTCACTATGCTGTACACCTGAAACTAATATAATATTGTATGTCAACTATACTTCAATAGAAAATTTGTTTTTGTTAATGAAGGGAGTGTGGCTTTGACATATTATAGCCATTTCAAGACCAAGTATTAAACATTAGAAAAGAACACCAGTGTTCTCTTACAACTCTGATCACTGATGGAAGTAGGGTTACTAAGAAGTCATTTCTGGTATCAGATATTCTACCAAGTTCATCCATTTATGCCTCATATAATGAAATACTTAAGAACCAAAACTTTTCAAGAAACAACAAAACTTTCTATTATAATGACCTATAAAAAGGAAAATTATTGTTTTATTCCCTTTGCTTTCATAATATTAGAAATAAATATTTTTCAGATATCTGATAATTGCCAGTTTGATGAATGCACAAACAGAAATGTGAAGTGTGTGTAATCAGTGTGATTCTTTCATACTAAGTATGTGAGACCTAGAAGAACATGACCATGCTTAAATATACATTCCTGGAATTCCCACTTAAAAACATAAATCTACATTATTAAAAGATAAAGGAATAGCCAAAATATTACTGTTTAAAAGTCTGTTTTCTAGAACAACCCCTGTATATTTTAAGTGATCTCTGGTATGTTACAGTTTTGGTAGGAAAACCAATTTATGAGAATTAGTGTGCTGTCAGTTGCATTTTACTCCTGTTAAAGCTATGAGTGGTGCAATACAGACAAGCCCTCCCACCTACAGGACTAGGATTGCTAACCGGCAGATGTTTCTAGCCACCTCAGAGCTCTAGGGCTCATGCACTCAGCACCACCACTGTGAATTAAATTGAGGTAGCACCATGCTGCCTCTCTGGATTTCCATCAAAAAAAAAAAAACCAACAAAACAAATACAATAACAACAAAACAAAACCAGAATGACAGGAAGAAAGAAAAAAGAAGGTAATGGGTAGAGTTGAAGAAAGGGCATGAAATTGATTTAGCAAATAGTTCAACACTGCAGCCTTAATTCCTGAAAAAGTTTGTTATGAAAGGTGTTTCAGAAGAGTCTTAGTTTATTGCACTGGATTTTTAGGGAACACTGTGAGGTGTTACTTTGTGCTTTGCAACTGAATATGAAGTGTTAAGTGACGTCCTGCATAATATCTATATACATCTGCCAGAGGGAATTGTGTGTTTAATACACACTGCAATTTAATCCATTTAGACTGTTATTATATTGTGACATGTACATTGAACATCTTTGTTGCATGAGTGGAATTGCTAAACAGAAAGAGGAGAACCCATTGTCTTCCAGTTACACAGTCATGAGAAAATAGGGGAAGAAAGCTCTTAATTACCATATTTCTATGTTGTAAAAGTAGGGCCCCCACAGAGGTCTCTTTGTAATGCAAAGGATAGTGAAATTATGAAAGACAAGTTTGAAAGGATATTTTGAGGGAAGTGGAAAATTCAGGATTAAAACCCAAGAATTGGCTAAATTAAACATTGCAGCATTTCTGACATACTGAATTTGAAAAAAAGATCATCAAGGTGAAAAAATGAGATAGAAGTGGTCTTCTAGTTATGTTTCTAAGGTATGATGAGAAATAATTTTTTTATAATTTATTTAAGAATATTAACTCACAGACTTTTTTTCACAGACTATTTTTTTTTAAAAGATTTTATTTATTTATTTATTTGACAGAGAGAGATAGATATCACAAGTAGGCTGAGAGGCAGGCAGAGAGAGAGGAGGAAGCAGGCTTCCGGCTGAGCAGGGATCCCGATGCGGGCCTCGATCCCAGGACTCTGAGATCATGACCTGAGCTGAAGGCAGAGGCTTTAACCCACTGAGCCACCAAAATTAATATTTTACTTATATTCTGATCAATTTTTATTTCTAACATAAGTCAGTCTTTTTAGAATATTTTTTGTTATATTTTCACTGTCAAATATATATTTACTATATATTAGCTAGAGTTTATAATTCTCTTAATTTTAAAGATTATTATGTTCCTTAACATGTATGGAGCTAGAGTGGAATGCTAAGGGAAATAAGTGAGTCAGAGAAAGAAAAATACCATATGGTTTCACTCATATGTAGTATTTAAGAAACAAGTGAGCAAAGGGGAAAAATGAGTGAGACAAACCAAGAAACAGATTTTTAAAAACGATTTTATTTTAGAGAGAGAGAAAGAGTGAGTGGTGGGAGGAACAGAGGGAGAGGGACAAGCAGACTCCACCTTCAGTGCGGAGCCAGGCACAGGGCTCTATCTCAGGACCCTGAGATCATGACCTCAGGTCTGAGCCCAACCAACTGAGTACCCAGGAGCGCCTGTAAACAGATTCTTATCCATAGAGAATAAACTAATGGTTACCAGGATAGGGGTGGGTGGGGGCATAGGTAAACTAGGTGATAGGGATTAAGGAGTGCATTTGTCATCATGAACACCAGATGCTGAATGGAATTGTTGAACCATTATATTGTATACTTGAAACTGATTTAGAACTATATGTTAACAATACTGGAATTAAAATAAAATAACAGAATTATAACTGCTTCAAATAAAAAAATTAAAAGAAACGAAACAAAGGGAAAAAAGAGAGATTGACAAACCAAGAAACAGACTCTTAACTATAGAGAACACACTGATGATTACCAGAGATGGAGAGGAGTAGGGGGATGGGTGTAATAGGGGATTAAGGAGTGCACTTATGATGACGAGCACTGAGTAATGCATGGAACTGTTGAGTCACTCTATTGTACATCTGAAACTAATATAACACTGTATGTTAACTCCACTGGCATTAAAGTAGAAAACTTAGTAAAAGTCTTTAAAAAATCTAAAAATTAAAAAAAAAGAGTTACTGCTTTCTGCTATTCTCTTTCTTTTGTCTTATGCATATTCAAGTTTTCTACATTTGATAGAAGCAAAATATTATTTGAAGTATCAGTTATGAAAATAACATAACTAATAGATTCCTACATTTTCTGAAATAAAGATTGACCAAAAAGCTTTGGGGTAGAATAAGGTAAATTGGAGACTGAGCAAAGTGAAAATTATTAAGACCATATTAGAAATTGCTTATTAAATTTTTCTGGAACACATAATTATAAGTTCTGAGTCTCTTTGTTATGTAAGAGTACAAGTTTAGAAATTAAATACTTTGTGAAGGCTTAAAAAGAGAGTTTTTAAAGTAAAATTAGGTTGAATATACTAGGCACCAAATTTAAAGTGCTCTTTTCCCAAGATTACTTAATGATAAAAGATTTAGCTGGCTGAAGTTCTATTAACTCTGATCCATTTAGCAAATGGGTCACCACTGACATTGGAATTTATTTCCTGAAAAAGTTTGTTATGTAAAGGTGTTTTAGAAAAGTCTTAGGTCCTTGGAGTGAATTTTTAGGGAACCCTGTGAGGTGTCACTTAGTATATTGCAACTGAATATGAAGAATATTAAGTGGCTTTCTATAAAATACCTTATATACCTTGCCAGGACTCTACCTAATATTTTAATTAGCTACATAATATTTGATGATAGATTCTGTGTAATTAATAGGGAAAATTATAGAAAACCACAAGATTTGTTTCAAGGTGTAATTGTGTGAAATATTATCATAAATTAACCGTGAATAAATTTCAAAGTAGAGAACACTGTGTATTAGAAATAACAATAATAGGTAATATAGACAGTTGATGGGTGATGCCATTCCTCACATTCTTCATTGTTTCTGTAAGTGTATATGTATACCAACCTAAATATACATATATTGCTTAATTTGGTTATACTTTAGTTTTTCTAGTTTAAGAAAATATTAATCTACTTCGTATGGTCCATAGCATCTGAAAATGTTTAAGACAACTCAAAAGAATACCAGCTACTCTACTAGCTGAGTTTTTAGAAACTTGTATGTGAAGCTAGAAAAGGTATAAAGTTTATGGAAATAGGACCTGTGTAAATAGGGCTGAACTAAGCCATCATTCACACGTGCTTCTAAAAGGATATAATTAAAAATAAACACACACACATGGCTAGGATTATAGAAAGCAAAATGTATAGAATCAGTTTATAGATTCAAACAAAGTTCAAAATCACATAGAAATGAGGGAGAAAATGAATGAATAATGTTGGTAATCTCTTGGTATAGTATTTAAATTTCTGGTAATGGGACACCAACAATTATCCACAACTGAAGAGGAATTATAATGTAGAAAGGTTAGTTGAAGTGGTTCTAACATTTTAGAAAAAGCCTCTTTCTTAGCTTGAAGAAATTCTTTGGAGAGTTTGCTTTTGTGGCTGTTTGGTATCTATACTGTATTTCTAAGAGCACCACCGATTAATATGTAAGAAACACATTTTTTTGAGTTATTTGGGATGGTGAAATCCCAAGTTAAAATATGTATGCGGAAGTAAAATCTGGACTGAAAGATGTCTTCCTTTTTTTGTTTTAAGGTTTATTAAGCATAGCAGAGAGTGAATGGAGAATAACAGATGATAAATTAATTTAACACTTAATACCTGGTAGTTTACAAGGGATCTGGGACAAAACATAGCTTGAGAGGAAAATTTCTAGTAATTGTGGAATATGTTATGTACTCATTTTGATTTATTAGCATTGGATTTTTCTAAACAGATGGATAAATTCTGAAAACATGCTTTTGAACTCATTTAGTTCCTTCAAGTTTATATATAAAACTCTCTCAATACATTTTTAAGATTTTTCAATAGGACAGAAATGGGGGAAATAGCTTTATTTCCCTCCAATAAGAAACTAAGCATTTTTCATGAGCTAATTTTAAAATATTTTCATCAAAACTGTGCTCACCTCAAGTCATTAGTTTTCACACTGATTAGGAACTAGGCATGTGGTTTTGGTACTTTCTGGTACAGGTACTGGACCTTTTATGCTGATTATTCCTTATCTTCACATAAGAATGATATCTTGAGGGGTGCCTGAGTGGCTCAGTGGGTTAAAGCCTCTGCCTTCTGCTCAGGTCATGATCTCAGGGTCAGGTCATGATCTCAGGGTCCTGGGATCCAGCCCCGCATTGGGCTCCCTACTCAGCAGGGAGCCTGCTTCCTCCTCTCTCTCTCTCTCTCTCTGCCTCTCTGCCTACTTGTGATCTCTCTCTGTGTGTCAAATAAATAAATAAAATCTTTTTAAAAAATGATATCTTGCAAAATTTACTGATAAATCTGTGAATTTAGTAGCTTTTTATTGTAGTTCTAGTCCCTAAAACCTAACCAAATGTAATTTCTTATTAACTGCTTTTCTAGAAAAACAACTATATTCCTCCCTGTCAGATTAAGAAGCTACTTGTGTGCTGTGACTGAAGAGTACTGAAATATTCTATGCCTCTAAATAGTTCTGAATGTTCTGTTTCCTACTTCTTTGATGAACTCAAGACCACTCTTATTCATTCTTGTAAATATTTTCAGTTAAGAGTAATCAGTTAAGCTTCCATCGGTCATCAACACATTAGCGACACCCAAGAAATAAAACTCAGCAAGCTTTGGACAAGGGACAGTTCTGCCAGATGGAGCACTGAATCAAGGATCAGCCAAGTGTTCCATATAAGCCATGTATAATTTTTAAAAATGGGGATAAGAGGAAGAAGAAAAGAGTACAGGAAATGAATTTGTATTATATCTTCTTGAAAGTGTACTTTATTATGAAAATAATATTTTAACTAAAATAAAATTTGTATGTGCAGTATTTTCAATTAATCAGTGTCTTTAATGTCTTGAAGACTTGTGAGATTTCTCTAAAAAATAATTTCTTAAAAGTCTGAAAGTATTCAATATGATAAACTTGCCTTTGACAACTATAGTATAGTGGGGGAAAATTACTACTTTCAATAGGTCAGGAATGTTTTGGTATGCATATTCTCCATGACCCCCTTGCATAATGAACCATATGTCTTACCCATGTATGTACATGCAGCTGCAAAATTCCCCTATGAAATTTTTTATATGAATTGCCTATAAAAATAACCCCAAGTTAAAAATAACCCTTAATGGTTTTTTTCTTATGTTAATATAAAATCTAGTTTCAAGGAAAGCTAATTGCATTTTCCCTTAAACTTGAGGCAATTCAAATAGTCCCTAAAGGTCTACAAACATTCATAGACATTCAAGGTTATGTTGGAGAACGCTAAAGGTCTTCAAATTGTGCAAGAAAAACAATTGAGAAGCATGGCCTTACAAGGTAAAATATAAACTTGGGTCTCTTAGTGCCAATGACATTCTGAACACAAATGCAGAAGTGACTCTCTTCAGTACTAGTAGGAAATCTGTAACTGGCTTATATTAATTGCCTGAAAATATCAATGAAATAAAAACTCAAAAATATCCAATTAAAATTATGGACCTCCACGTTTACTTGGATCACAGTTGAGGAATGCCATCTAATTGTTTCTATAGCATAATTTCAATGCCCAGCAAGTGTGGTTCTTTCTGGGAATGATGGCTAATGATTTTAAATTTGACTCAAAATTTCAAATAATCAGAAGAATCAAGAGCTCTGTTGTATTCAACTGAAGGTGCAAACTTTCTGATAAACACAGTTAACTAGATTACAGATATTGATTAGGTTAACTGTGAACATTGTCAAACTGAATGGTCACCATAAATGTCTTACAGTTCTATACTCCACTGGGAGTCCATAGAATACTACTGTTTTGAGAGCAGCAAAGCAATTATTTTTAAGCACTTATGTGTATCTTCAATTTGCTGGAATATCAATCTTGCTTAAAAATTATTTCCTAGAATGGTTCCCCCCCCAACCTTTTGTGGTTCATTCTACCTTATGGTTTCCAAGAAATATTCCGCAGATCAATACATGTATTTGGCTTTTAACATAATGGAGGTGCATGGACTTGGTGATGAGTTGAGGCATTGAAAAAGTTTAAATCAATACTATATGTCTTAATTTCAATGGGCTAATGCTCCTTTTGCTCTCACTTTCTGCTTTTACTCTCCATGTATTTATATACTTGTGAGAAATTGGGAATTGACCATGAGATCATTGAACCACTATGAACAGCCTAAATTCAGAAACATACCTGCCAGCTAGGTGATACCATGCCTCAGCGCATTGTACTCAGTCTAACTCCTGCCTCTCCTTGCTTATGAATGATGCATCTGAACAGAGGGACAACAGACACTACCTTGGATACCCCTATGCTGATGACTGTGGAGAGCATCAGTACTTGCACTTGCTGCTGGCAGATTGCCTAACAAAGTATTTGGCATTCCATAATGCTGCTGTCGTGGGTACAGGTATCTGAGAGCTCTTCCCCTTTTTTGGTCAGGAATATATTTAAAAACTCATTTGTTTTGAGGAACAGGGAAACTGAGTTGCTGTCTTTTAAAATATGTGTACTTTTTGTCTCTTAACTGTGTCACTGTAGATATTGACAAAATTCTTTGTCCATAATTCCAAGCCCTAAAATCATCCCGTGTTGAAATTTTAGTTTGAATTCCTATTCTTAACTGATAACAATAAATGCCTGTACCTACTAATAAAGTTGATTTGAAGTTACATTGTTTTCAGTATGAGAGTTTTATTCTAATCAAGAATTTATGAATTAATGATTTGAAGGACTATACTTGGATGGGCAAAAGATCCCTGAGAGATTATTTGAACAATCAACATGGAGTCTTTTAACCATAATCAAAGGACAGCATTTCACTTAGAAATATTTTTTATTCAAAACACTGAAGGCATATCATCTATGTTCTGTATTAGTTATTTATCCTCAGAATGCCTGTGAATCACTTAACAGACAAGGAGTATTAGTCTAGGACACTTATACGAACACAAAGATTTAGGGTTAAGCTAGGGATTGTATTGCCTTTATCATTTCTCTACTCCTTTTCACAGAATAGGTTTACAGTGACTCCAGCTAAATGCAGTTAAAACAGCTTTGTATTTGGAGGACGTCACAGAAAACTGACAGTGAATCGAAATAAGAAGAAATACAAAAAAAAAAAAAAGAGAGAGAGAGAGAGAGAGGGAGAGAGAGGGAGGAAGAAAGAAATATAATCACCTTTCCATGTCTTTCCCAAAATGAACAGGACAAATAGAATATAAAGATAAGGATGTCAAGTGTAAAAGTGATAAATACTTGCATGTAATATTTCACTATTCATGTAATGGTGTGAAGATGTTATTATTTTGAAAATAAAATTATTTGAAAAGATCTTCAGAATAATGCAGGGAAGGAAGAAAATCTTTATTCCTATGGGGTGAAAATGAAGTTGTGATACAGAACAATGGCTAAGTATTCTTTTGTATAGGAAACCTAGCTTTCAGAAAATTACATTGTTAAACCACACACAGAAAACAGCCTATAGAAATGCAAAACAGGTATCTGGATTAAATGTGTCAATTTTCCTTCAGAGACTCCTTATTTGAAAAGATTTATAGCCAAATGATTGGTCTACATTCTCCGAGGGCTTTTGGGGTAACTGATAGAAACAATCAATTTGATTCAAGGAACTGGGCTGTAAGTTCCAGGGTTCAATAAATTATAATACTTCACACTTCCCTAGTGTGTCGCAGTCATAGAAACTGACCTTTCTCATTGAACTGGCAATGTTTTTTTTTCAATAAGAGGTTATATTTGAACAATATCCCGTCGGATGTTTATGGAATTAGATAATATGCTAATGCACCAGCACTAAAACTGCCGAGATTTTTACTTTTGTGAATATACGTACAAAATTTTAAAACTAATATACTCATGTAAAATATATGCTTTTCCAGTATTCAAGACATTTCATCCTGTCGGAAATCAACCATGTAAAGGTAAACTGCTAGCAACTGCAAAGTCAGTTCAGAATTGTTTTGCAGCTATATGGTATGAATAAATTCAGTCTAGAAGTCACTGAAATTGCTGGAAGCATTTTTTTTTTTCCTGTAAGGCATTCTGTAAGACCCTCAGCATATCCACATACTCATACGGGTTTTCATAGAAGCCCATATGCCCTTGCACAGGCTGATGACACTGGGGAAACCCACCCAGGGGGCTCTGCTGCCTAGTATTTATTAAAAATGAAGAGCCTGTGAAATCACTGTGAAAACACTGTTTGCAGAGAGACCACAGAAAAACCTCAAGGTTTCTGTTGGGAGAAGGGATTGTGCGAACTCTTCCAGGAACAGATGATTTCCTGCCCAAGAGGAGCTGGCTGATTTACAAAGTGTACTGTGGATGGGGAACTTCACTGCTCACTGCTGGTGTGACAGCTGTGGGAATTGACAATTTAAGTGCTTTCATTCAAAGCCTTACAGATTTACTTTGAAGTGATTTCTAAAATTATGAAAAAGGTTTCTGTGTTTCTGTGTGCTTTAGATATCTTTATGAGTATCCGTAATAATGCACCAGATTCTAAGTTAAAAACAGTTGTTCATAAATAAATAAACGAATCAAAGGCGGCGACTGAAGAAAGATAAATGAGAAATGGGTGAAATTTACAATGAAAAGCTTTACCTTAGAAAACCTTTCTTTTAATAAGAGAGAAAAAAAATTGTGTCAGGTAATTATTACCTGTTTTAGAAATAAAACTTATCTTTTATTTTTAAAGAATTCTCTAATGAAATTTGCTTTGGGCAAACTTTAACATCTTGAATAAAATGTTAGGTCTCCAGGCCAGGCAGAAAACCTGAGTTTAAATTCCAATAATAGATATTCTATAATTATCTTCCTTTCTTGCAAAAAGGACTTAAGGATAGATTCTCAAAATGACTGAATACATTTGTAATAAATTTGTCCTACTGTGCTTAGTGTATAAGGTGTTCAATAAATACTATACACGTATACACATGCACACACACACATACCAAAAATGAAGAGAAATAAAATGGTTACCTGGGAGACATGATATAAATGAAATATTCTACTGATGCTATATTTAATTTTTCCTAAGCTATACTAGTGTGCATTTTAGGTTTCATTTTTATCAATGAATTGTGGAAAATTTAAATACACATCAAGTGTAAATTGATGCAGGTGCGATTTGTTATATCAATAAATGTACACATAACTACACTTACAGCTAGTAGAGAAAGATGGAAAATAAATTTTCTGAGGGGTACAACTTAAGAAGAATGTTGGCTTAGAAATTATAAAATCATTTCAATAATCAATGATGCGGGAATATTGCTACTTTTTTTTTCTCATATAACCTCAAAGTTTTCAGCTCCTTCCCTATTTACCCATTTCTGAAGCCCTACATGGTTGCTAGAATGTCACTGTATCTGTGCTTTCTGGCTATGCCTTCTACCTCCTTATCAAAACTTCTTATTTCATAGAGGTATCTGTCTGTTTTCCTGGCTTAATGACTTAGTGAGATGATCTCCATGAATTTGGTTTTGTGATTTTATTATTTTTCTGTTTTCTACTGTTGTGGCCTCAATGCCCAGATCAAAGCCTGGCACAACATAAATAGTCTAAAAACATTTGCGAATAAATGGTGATGATAATAATAATAAATTTAATACTTATGAAATATGGGTCAGAGTTGATAAAAGTATTTAGCTAACTTTAATTTTTTTATGATAATAGTTATATATCATTTGTGCTTCATAATGATTCCCAACATTATCTGCCCCCAAACATCCATAATTTATGAGGTTAAGGTGTGTGGTAACAAAGTAAGGAAAAAGCATAGATACCCCATGATGCATGAGAAATGTTCAGCCACAACCTCTATTACCATGTCCTTCCTCAAATCTGTTTTCACTTTTACCTCCAACAGTGAAGCCTAGAATATCCATGTAAATTTTAGTGAATTTATACATGAGTCCGATTTTTCTATCTATTTCTAAGGTTTATCACATACTTCATCAAACAAGTAACTAGAGAAAACAAGGCCTACAGTTGCCCAAATAAAGGAAATAAACAGAATTTATATAAGTCAATGATTTTTTGATAGAGAAAGTGCAGGAAAAATCACTTCATATGGAATTAGAACAGAACACTGAATGTTCCAATGCTCTCTTACTAACCTTGGTAGATGGCATGATTTTTAATAAATACTAATTCATGTCTTAGCCAATGCAAGAAAGCAAAAATGGTTCCTGTTCTTTTCCTGGGCTATAACATATTATAGGCCACTTGTCCGTAGCTAAAATAAAATCAAGCTAAGTCCTGAAGCTAACAGTTTATTTACTATATTTTACCTATACCCTGAAAATAGCACTAGATATAAAACTAGTATCAATAAATATTATTATATTAATCTTTAAATTCCTTAGAATCTTCTAAATTGGACTTGGATCACCATGTATATAATACCATTGGAAAAAGTGTTTTTACCAAACACAAATATATTGTTAGTGGTAGAAACATAGCTTAATCCTTCTAATTCAATATTTCTCTTTGGCCCACACTTGTTAAATGCTTATTTTTGTGGAGAGGAGAAATTATATTGGTCATGCTGAGGTTATTTCTAATCCTACTGAGTACTCCTCAGAGTGTTCTCAGCGTGTGACTGGACTCCCACTAGTGAGAGAGTGAATTGTCCCTGGCTTTGCCCTGCCACTCAAGGAACATTTTATTGACATCATAATAGTTCTTGCAGGATCTCTTGAGGCTGTTCCATTTAATCTGACTGGTCGTGAAATAACACATATCCACACTTGCCATCAAATTGGCTTTATGCTTTTTCAAAACTGATATGTCAGTAGAAAGATGTGTTTTCTGTATAAGGAATGGCTGCTGAAGGTACAGGTCTTATTGACATTATAAAATAGATCAATAGAATTTGGTGAAGTCTGTGTACGTTCATCAGCATCAGGGCATTTTATTGAAGTGCATTATTTAAAAACGTTTAGTTGGAATTGAGTTAAAAGTGTTAGGTTTGAAAAATAAAATCCTGAAAATATAGAAAGCTTTATATATTTTCCATAGTGTTTTTCCCTTATAATTGATAACAATTTATATAAAATAAAAAAGTTTCTAAGCAAATACAGACTGAAAAATGCCAAATCAAAAATATTGTCTCCTGGATGTTATTCTAGTGTTTTCTATTTGACAGTCTGAATACAGCATATATCTCTTTGTAGCATTAGTAGGCTACATGGTTTGGAGTTTAAAAATCCACACTAAATAATCAATTACTGTCAGTTGTCAGAACACTTGAATGATCTCCTAAGAGTTTGATGAAGTAGCCTAGCTTTGACTAGTATGTCAGAGTAGTGAAATACATGAAATTAAAAATAAATCCATCTCATTTGCTTTGAAATAAATAGGTGATAACAGTTTTACTTCGTTTGTTTTGAGCTGATAGCCACAGATGGAGAGGGAAGCACCTATTTTTTTTTTTTTAAGATGAAATTAGGATCTAGGATCAAAGGTATTTATTTAAAGCGCTATTTCCTAACCAGTGCTCTGAATCATGGTGATACGTATAAACACAGCCTTTGGACATTTCTTCCCAGTGACTCCAAGCTGCCATACCCTTTTCCTTAATGTCGCAAGTCTATATAAAGTGAACACATGAATCCGTTGCTATTGAAGATGCACCTAGAAGTAAAAATGTTGGGTTACAGAGTATGCTCAACATTTTAGAAGGACACTGAGAAAAATAGACTCCTTTGGATTAATGGAAGTGAATTCACATTGAAATATAACTGGGAAAAGCATAAAAACAACCTGTATAGAATATATAACTTCCCTGAAATGGACACAACGTGGAAAATCTACTCTTTGTTGTATAGAGGGAAAGTGAACATTTTTTACCTACAAGTATATTCTTTCCCTCTCTGAAACATTATCTATTGTGTAGAACCACAGAGAAATTCATGCTGGGGGGATCCAGGGACCCAGATGCTCACCTTTCAGTTACATAACCAACCCTTAAAAGAATTACTGACATAAAGTGCATTCCCACTAAATATTGGCTATATGAATATAATCAGATAATTTATTTATCTATCTTTAGAATGACAGAACTCTTACAGTAAAAGAAAATTCAACATGGAAATATATTTAATGACTAATAAATCTGTACATAAATGAATAGGTTATTAACAAAATATAGATGAAGTACCTGAAAAAACTAGAGTGTACTTTTGAAAGAAATGACATCTATAATATACTTTTATTATAATTATCTACATATTTATTCTTATTTTACTACTTTTTTCTTGCCCAACTCTCAGATTTTGGTCAAAAATGATCTCTCATTTTTGTATTCTATAGCATGTTCACTTTTAAGACAAATTAATATGCACATACTGGAAAATAATCGTTTGATAAAATAAAATGGAATGTTACTGATATCATCAGTAGTATAGTCAAAATTACAGCTAAATAATAACTAAATAATAAAGTCTCATGAAATTAATGAAAATAATAAAATGGAAATCATATAGATGCTATATTAATTTTAATCTTAATACATATATGAGATTTTAAGTGAGGCTCTGTATCTTTGAGATTTACAGAAATGTAAATCTCAGAGGTTTTTCTTTCCTTACTTGCCTGGCATCTTCAAAGGGTATATGATATTAGAAGGTTAGGGATAAAAAGAGGAGTAGTTTTTGAAATGAATATTGAAATTCATAGGTACATATAATTTTTCTAATGTACCAAAGACAACATCTTTTGCTAAGAGATATCTTACTGAAAGTGTAATGAAATTCACTAAGAATATTTTTCCTTTTTTTGCTTGCTTTGCATAGCTTCTCAGAAATATGCCTAATATATAAAATAAAATCAAAATTTACTAGAGTTTTCTATTAAGATGGTGCATATTGCCATACTACTAAAGGATTTTCCATATTGGAGAAAAATAAGCTATTTAAATTTTGAGGCAGCTGAGAATCTCTTCATATATAATTGATTTCAAAACATTTGAGTCCTACATTTGAATACTCTGCAGTATTTATATAGCTAGAGAGATTGTGCACTGCAGTATTTATATAGCTAGAGAGATTAAGGGAGATGGTCCAATTTTACAAATACTTATTTAGCACTTTATGCAAGCTACTATGGTCCACATTTCTTCCTCACATAACATTTTGGAAAAGGATTTCTTTTTTTTTTCAATATTTTATTTATTTATTTGACAGAGAGAGATCACAAGTAGGCAGAGAGGCAGGCAGAGAGAGAGGAGGAAGCAGGCTCCCTGCTGAGCAGAGAACCCAATGCGGGGCTCAATCCCAGGACACTGAGATCATGACCTGAGCAGAAGGCAGAGGCTTTAACCCACTGAGCCACCCAGGCGCCCATAGAAAAGGATTTCAGCTTATTATTTTACTAGGTATTTGACTAGACCCCCAAATTGATTGGAACCACATCAGAAATTAAACACATCTAAAGAGAAATCGAGGAAAACTAAGAGTTCTCTTTGAAGTAACTAGAACCTCAGTGATATAAAATATGATGAAATCACAATTCCTGGAAATGCAACTATTGAGAAAAAGAAGTTTATTTATTTATTTTTAGATTTTATTTATTTATTTGAGAGAACGAGAGCATGAGAAGGTCAGAGGAAGAAGCAGACTTTAGAAGCAGATTCCCCACTGAGCAGAGAGCCCCATGCAGGACTTAATCCTGAGACTCCAGGATCATGACCTGCACTGAGGGCAGTAGCCTAATCAGCTGAGCCACCCAGGCACCTGAGAAAAAGAAGTTTAGAAAGAAACAAGGCAACAGTGTGGAAATCAACATAAAGTAACAATCATCTTAAGCCAGTTGCTCTTTAATGATACTATTCTTACTCAAAGTTTGCATATTTGAATCAAATGGACTTCCAATAGTGAACAATTCTCTAAAGGAAAGAAGATGGCTTGGATGTCCTATTGATCCATTTGCTTACTCAAATTCTCATGATAATATACCTAGTTGACTTTCTTCTTTTGATCAGCTTAATGTAAATTTGTGTGGGACATAGATTTCAAAATGCCAACTCATCCCTAATCTCATCTTTAAGATTTTAAACGTGCTCTACTTAGAGAACAAAATCTAGAATACATAATATTAATTCTAAGGCATTGATCAATTATTATTTTTATCCTTTCTCCAACCACACTTTTTCATGCATCTACAATGGATAAATGTCCCCAAAGCAGGTACTATCTGGACTGTGTACAGTCCAGCAGCTGATCATTATATTCTTAAATAATAAAGCAGTTGGCCTTAAGTTAACATTTCATAGAAAATGTATCTGTTTTGGATTCATATTCGTTCTTTCTTAAAATAAAATATGATTCTTTCCTATTAATTGTGGAAGATATTTAATCAGGTAAAAATAATTTTAGTTCATGCTTTACCTTTTAACAGACCTAGAAATACAATTTGAAAGGAAAACAAAACATTCAGAGGAAAACCCTTGCACATGATTGGTATTTTTAAAGAATCTTAAATAATGTTGTGACCTAATACTAACAGACACTTTTACAAGTATTTTTGTCTCACAGTGTGAATTAATCACTAATTGCCTTTGTGTGATGAGTTGAAATTGGTCCTTTCTTCCTCATCCCTGCCTAAGACATCTCACCTCCCACTTCTTAAAGAGGTTGGGGCCTGGGCCTCTCCTTGAATCCTAAATGAGATTTGTCAGTCAAGCGTAGCAAAATCTAATCTCATCCAAAGAAAAAGAAGAAAACGGACCAGAAAATGATCTGATTTTCCGATTTCATGGCCAAGGTTACCCTGGGAAGTGATGAAAGTGGCATTTAAAGCCCGTAACTAAGGTGGTATGCCAAACTTCGCAGTAATAAAGGATAAACCGTGTGGAAAGATATCGCTTTAACAATTTTACAGTTGCTAAGTGTGAAAATTGTAATGTGGTCAAGCTCCAGGAATCCATGGCAGTCGGTTCAAAGAACTGGAACAATGCTCAACTAGAAAACATTCTCTGCTCCTGTAACTTAAATACTGATGAAGTCAGCATCTGCTCTTCTGACATCAGGCCACAGGGCCCAACAGCTTCATTATGAGGTTGGTGTATTTTTTTCTCCCCCTGCTCTGTGAAAACAGTCTCACTGAGGAAACAGGTAGAAATGTACTGAGACCTGAATCATGGCTCAGCCTGTTTAAGGTGAACATCATTCACAGTGTTGTGTGTTGCCATTTCACCAGTTTGTAGGAGGAGAAGAAAATTGCCAAAAAGTATGTGCCATGTACATCATGTACAGACTTGATAGTTTACAAAAAATTTTAACACATAATTAATTAACTACTAGCTTCTGATGGTCAGAATAATTATACTATATGCATGGGAATATCTAAGTTTTTAGGACTCTGAAATTAAAACCTCGAGTCAACATTATGTGTTATAAGTATATAAACATTACTAACTAGTATAACCAATATGAGTAAAAATGAGGATCTTACTTTCCAAAAAAAAAATATATTAGAACATTTTGTACCACCAACTCTTTTCCAAACTGAATGCCATTGCTGTCTTTTATTTTAATTGGTTTTATATTTCTAAAAGCACATTATCATTGTATAAATATTAACTTAAAATTTGCCATACATTTACATTTCTGCTATTTATCATTATTCCTGTATCTGAGGCCTTCCATCTATAATCATATTCTTGCTGCCAGAAGAGTAGCTTTTAGAATTCTTATAAGTGTGGGTCTACTGGTAATAAATATTCTCAATTTGTTTATCTGAAAACCACCTTGAATATTAAGAATGTTTTTGCTGATTATAGAATTCTAGATTGCTGGAATTATCTTCCAAGGCTTGATGATCCCATTCGATTACCTTCTCATTTCCATGATTTCTATTAAAAAGACAACTGTTAGTATGCTTTTTCTCATTTGAATGTAATCTGACATTTTTCTCTGTCTGATATTCAGATTTATTTTTGTCTTGAATTTCTGCACTTTTAGTGGATATATATACATATATGTGTCTATATATGTATATATATATGTGTGTGTGTATATATATATATATATATATCAATAACTTTGAAGATCTGCTATTTTTTACTTGTTTTATGCACTTTGGCAAAGACAGGATGCTCCTAGGATAGAGGAAAAGGACTTTGTTATTCACAACATTACCACTAGTGAGACTATTGTGCCATTTTCCTGAGCCTTATCCCAGATAGAGATGCCAGGGACCATGTAACACTTATACTCAGTGGTCGCATTTCAAGCAAGAGACCTCAAGTTGAGGGAACATGAGAGTTTATAGCTTTACTTTTGTTATACTGGAGCATGCAGAAACCTCTCTTTGCTCCAGAGTGAGGCACTAACTCTATTATCCAAGGCTGTTTGCTGTATAAGCATCCATGTAAAAGTCTAGAACAAAGCCAGTTAGTGCTTCTGTTTGTAAGACCTGCAGAAACATAAAACATAGACAATTTCCCTTAATGTATTACTTTATATTTTCTTGCTTGCAATTAATAGAGTTTCTTGAATTTGTGGTTTCACGTCTTTTATTATTTTGGGAAATTTCTTAGCCATTACTTTATTAAACATTACTTTTGACTCATTTTATCTCTCCTCCTTTTCTCTGACTCCAACTAAAGATAGGTAAATATTTCTTAGTGTATTATCTTTGCCTCATACTTTTTCTTCCGTATTTTCTATTCTTCTCTGTTTTTATATATCAATCTGGAACTTTTTTCCTCTTATATTTCAGTCCACTGACTCTTCTTATACTTTGTCTAATTTGCTGTTGTCCCATTCATTGAATTCCTAATTTTGTTATACACTCCCATTTTTCAATAAATTTTCTTAATTTCAAAAAATGTTATTCTTATACTTTTCTCATTGGACATGTATTGTTTTATATAACTATTTAAAAATAGTTATATAAAATAGTATTTATACTTATTTAGTATCCATGCTTACTAAAATCAATACTGTAGTCCCCACAAGTCAGTTGATATTGCTTGTTGTTTCGGACTGGCTGGTTTTTATTTATATTGCCCTGCTTTGTAGTCCTGGTTATTTTTGATTATGTATTGTATATTTTATTGGCAAAACTGTGTGATTATTTAACTTGAAAGGTGATAATATTTTCCTCTATAGAGAACGTTCTCTTTTGACTCAGGGTTTGTAGTAATCTGAGATCATCTCAATCCATTTCAAGAATTCAAGAATCCATTTTCAAGATGAAACTGAGCAGAATTTTTTTATTAACTTATTTTATTTAAATTCAATAAATATGTATTGTATCATTAGTTTCAGATGTAGAGTTTGGCAATTCATCAGTTGCATATAACACCCAGTGCTCATCACATCACGTGTTCTCCTTAATGTCCATCACCCGGTTATCCGATCTCCCCTCCGCTCCAGCAGCCCTCAGTTTGTTCCCTATAGTTAAGAGTCTCTTGTGGTTTGTCTCCCTCTCTGATTTCATCTTATTTTACTTTGAAGCTGATCAAAATTCTATATGAAATTGCCTGTGGTTTACCTGGTGTGCAGCCCTTCAGGGTCACTTTCCACTGCAATAATATTTCCCTGGGATCTCGCAACACCTGCCGTTGGGTGGCCCTAAATTCAAATCTTTTTCCCTAATCCTATGTGGTTTTCAAAAGAGCCACTTAACCTCAGTTTGGGAGTCAAAAATAATGTTAGCAAAAGTGTCCCTGAACAGAAAAGAGATATTTTTCAAAGTGTTTTTGTCCTGCTTTCCTATTGTTTTCCCCCTAGGGGAAATTAGCTTGAATTACCTATTTTATCATAATAAAAAAAGAAATCCCAAGAGTATTTTCTAAATGTTTTTCTCCTACCCAGAACATTGCTTAGTATAACAGTAGGAAAAAGTAAAAATTAATGGATTATGAATTACTTTATAATATGTCAGAGAAATATGTCAGAGAGTCTAGTCAATGTATATTGACTGACCTTTTTAAAAAAATTCCCCTGTGTCATCTGCTCTTTTTTATTACCTACTTTCTTTTGTTCTCATCACCAAAGTAATAGCAATAAAGTCACTTTTGTTCTTTCTTTTTTTTCCCCCACTTGCCTTTGAATCTTCATTATTTTGTCCAATTGATGTATAGGTAACTGCAGGTAGCAGAGAAATCCCAGGGTGGAAAAAAGTCAGATTTAAGCCAGCATGCCTCCGTCCTTGCCATCTGCTTACTCCTGTGTTTGTAAGGCACTCTTCTCCCCCATTCCACACAGAAACCTACACAGACCTCTTTCTCTCCTTTCTCTGCATTGATTCATCACACCAGGCGTTTGTGAGCATCTGTTATTACAGTTTTCACGGTGGTGAATGCTATATTTAAGGTTGCAGTGACATTTCCATTACAGACCTGTTGCTTCCAGTCATGTGGGAACTTATGAATGATTATTGTGTTGGGGAAGAGGTTGAAATTTTTAATAAATGTATTGTGCATATATGGTATTTTGCAAGTTGGACAAAGCTATTTTAAATTAGTAAAATATGGGCGCCTGGGTGGCTCAGTGGGTTAAAGCCTCTGCTTTCGGCTCAGGTCATGATCTCAGGGTCCTGGGATCGAGGCCCGCATCGGGCTCCCTGCTCAGCGGGGAGCCTGCTTCCCCCTCTCTCTCTCTGCCTGCCTCTCTGCCTCCTTGTGATCTCTCTCCCTCTGTGAAATAAATAAATAAATAAAAATCTTTAAAAAAAAATAAATTAGTAAAATATTTTAGAAAGCATTACCTCCTAAAAATAACATTCCCATTAGTGATTCGTAGAAACCCAGTGGTTATATACAATAATCATGCTCTTTTCTCTCTCTCTCTCTCTCTCTCTCTCTCTCTCTCTCTCTTTTTTTTTTGGTAGAATTAGACTTTAGGGATCTTGAAGTTCAGGCATGTTGTAATTTGTGCTTGATATACTGATAAGATTAAGAAAGTCAGTGATTTTCAGGTGCCTTTAATGTCATCCACTTAGAATTTCAGTTGCTAACTGAACAAAATTAAAAGCCTGGCATTATAAATCACTTTTCAGAATCAGTGGACAGTTGCTAAGATATCTGCAAGTGTGTCTCGTTCAGGAGATAATGAACTAGAGAGAAAACTAAGTGTTCAAAAACAAACAAGAACCATTTGAAAAATAGATTGCTTAGTTAAATCTAGAAAAAAAAGGCATATATGCAAATGTGCAGTGAACTATATCACCAAGCACATCCCTCATTTAACCACAACTTTCAATTTCTCAATATAGCTTCTCTTCATACCTTTGATTACGTCCAGAATATAAAGAAGTATTAATGATAGGACATATAAGTGTCCAAAAGCTGCAGCTTGATCAATTTATTAAATTTTTAAGTGTCTGTACCATTATGATATATAGCAATCAGGAGCAAGCCTCCCTGCCCTCCCGCCCCCTAACTGCTTCTCCATGTACTCATAAAATAAAAATTAAAAATAACAAAATAATTTAAAACATTTACTTAATTGTGCTTCTTTGGAACAAGGGTCATTAAATGCAAAGTCAAATCCCACTTAGAGCTCATTTGTTTATACATTGTCTATTCGTATTTTCAAGCTACAATTCAGGGTTGAATATTTGTGATAGAAACCTCGTAACTTATGAAGCTATAAATATTTACTCGCTGGTCCTTACAGATTCCTGCTTTAGGGTACTACTGAGTAGGGTGAATGTAGCATTTGACCATTTTAGTCTTGCTCTGCAGTTGACTCCTGCAGTAGATGTGCCAAATTGTCTCTAATGGTCTACTGTCACTGGACCACTGATCCGTTATTGCCAACAGGTTTTTATTTCAGACAATGTGCATTGATCCTAGTAGACAAAATCATTGGTCCCATATGTAAGCTTCTGTTGAATCTAAAAAGAGTGGTAGCTTACATGTGTTGCACTTCTCTTTTATCACATAGAAAAGTCGTCCGTTGTTCAAAAATATTTTTATCTTTCCATTTGTTCCTTGCTCTCTATTGATATTCATTTAGTCTGAGCTCTAGTATTCCTTGTTTTATGGTTTCTATGTTATTCATATCCTATTATGTCAGATTTTTGTTTAAATAGCTAAAGTCTATAAACTTTTTCTCTCTTCTGGACTTCTAGGTCTAAGAAATGACTGATAAGAATTTGCTCTATTTTTTATAAATACTGCTCAAGACTTAGCATCACATTATGATTTCATCTTTCTATTTTGAGCTGTGTTGGTCAAGACCAAGGATCTTTGTAGTTATCTGACGGGGAATAATGGGTTACTTTGGAAAATGGAGATCCCGTTCTTTGTGGGGTTACCAGATCCATGGAGACCACCTTTAGTGAGTGATCCTATTTGATATGCCATCAGAACAGATAAGCTGGGAGAAGAAAAATATGACCAAGAAACAGAAAGAAGATAGAAAGGGCACAACAAGAGGATCACAGACGCCTGATTCTTTGACATCCTATTATTTTCAATGAGCAGTGCTAACATTATTAGGGCATAAAAAAATAAGCTTGGATAAAATTTTGCTGCTTTGATGACAAAATGCTTTGTTACGTATTAGTAACAGTAGCATCTGCATACTTTTATGGCCACAAAATAGTTCTTCCATCATGATTGAATTTTATATCCTGTCTGTTTAAACACAGTTTAGAGAAAGAATACAGATTGGAAACAGGAAAAACAAAATCCTAAACACCAGTTTTTTCTTAAAAGTAAAAATTCTAAAGAGAGAAAGACAGGAGGGAAGAAGAGAGAGAAGGAGAGAAGGAAGAGGACAGGCAGGAGGGAGGAGACAGAGGGAGGGAAGAGATATATGGGGTCAGAGAGAGAAAGAGAGCAAGAGAGAGAGAGAGGCTTACAGTGGTACTTTTCATCTCTCCATCTCAAGTCATCTTCAAGGACTTTCCTTTGTGGAAAAGTGTTCCTTTCCTCCCATTAAACAGAAGTCAGGAATCAGATCTGACTACCACTTTAATGTGTTCAGTGAGTAACACTTGAAAAGGATTTTTCACCCAAAAAAGTGACTACTAAGCATGGGGCTGGGGGTGGAGGGATTCCAAACTGTATACTATTAAAGAAAGGAAAAGAAGAAAAGTTATCCAAGAAGGAAAACTGCATTAAGTACACTTGCCTTTCTGTCGTGCAATGTGGCAACCTAAGAGCTTAGGTGAAACCACCTAGATGTTAGATAAATCTCTGCAGTATTTGAGTTATTGTATGATTAGTGGTGTAAGAGAAACCTGCTATCCTAAATTCATGTTTGCCGGAATCTTTTGAAATGTTTCTTTTCGTACTGCATTAAAAAAATGAACCCATTGCTCTGCTTTCACTTTTACTATAGTTTTTCAGACTGTGAACATACCAATTATTTTTTAAATAGTCTCTGAAAAAACATCCTCTGGGCACCAAATCCAGGGAAGAATAAACAGTTCATAGAGGGCAAAAATGATTGCTTACTGAACAATAGAATTGCCGGTGGCAAAGTTAGACTGGTGTCAGATCAGTCACATTGTTCACATAAAGTGTGCAATACAAGAGACAACTTGATTCTTTTGAAAAAAAAAAGTTTTCATGCTCATATTTCTTCCATTTGGAAAAATATGCTTTCAGAATACTCCTTTAGCTTTAAGAATATATTCTTTGTTTTATATAGTTGTCCCCCCCATCCATAGGAGATACATTTTAAGACTCCTCAATAGATGCCTGAAACCATGGATAGTACTGAACTTTATATATCCTATGTTTTTCTTATACATACATATTTATGATAAAGTTTAATTTATACATGAAGCACCGAAAAGAATAACAGCCATAAGAAATAATAAATAGAACAATTGTAGCTACATGCTGTAATAAAAGTTGTGTGGATGTAGTTTCTCTTTTTCTTTCAAAATATCTTATTGTGGTATACTCACACCGTTCCTTTGTGATGATGCGACAAAATGCCTAGCTGATGAGATGAAGTGAGGTGAATGATGTAGGCATTGTGACAGAGTGCTAGACTGTTGTTGACCTTTTGAGCATATGTCAGAGGAAAGATTTCTGTTTCCAGACTATGACTGACCACAGTAGCTGAAAGCATGGAAACTGAAACCATGGATAAGGGAAGACAGTGAAATAGAGTATGGACACATTTCTCATTGGTACTCATCTGTTTATGATAGTCATGATAAATGTCTGTGAATACCCAACACTTGTTTGAGTGTGATTAATTTCTTGCATGGTATTGTCTTCATTAGTATCTTCTTCCTATCAGTGAACTATCCTTGAAGAAAGATCATATTGCATAAGCCCATTTTTGTACATTTTAAATTGAAAGAATGATCTCAAAACAGCATAGCCTTTCAAAAGCATTTGTTGGGAAATTATGTAGTAGATGCATGTAAATTTTCTTACAAAATAAGGTTTGATGATATTTAGCTTATTACTTAGCTTTTTGTATGATTATAAAAGAAAAAAGTGATATCATCACTAATATGATTCACAATAACAACAATAAAAATGACAAAGAGTGAAGCTTTAGCAGAATTATTCAGGTTTTGAAAACAGTATGCTTTCAAGAAACTTCCTTTGGGGAGCCTGGGTGGTTCAGTGGGTTAAAGCCTCTGCCTTCAGCTCAGGTCATGATCTCAGGGTCCTGGGATGGAGCCCCACATCGGGCTCTCTGCTCAGCAGGGAGCCTGCTTCCCCCTGTCTCTCTGCCCGCCTCTCTGCCTACTTGTGATCTCTCTGTCAAATAAATAAATTTAAAAAAATATTTAAAAAATAAAATAAAAAAAGAAACTTCCCTTAAAAAGTAGAAAAAGGCTAATTTAAAATCTTATTTCCTCAAATACTCTTTTTTTCTGATATCATTTAATTGGAAGGTGTTTTTCCGTGAGATTGTAACTTCTCTACTGATCACATCACAGCTGTTTTCAACCTCCTGGAACAGTTATGATAACATCCCTTTCTCTTCATCTGTTTGCAGTATAATGTTAACAAACTATTGAACACGATTATGGAAGCAAATGGAATGATGACTATATTTCTATTTCACATCTGCTTAGAAACAATTAAAGAAGAATCGTTTTTGTTATATTCAGACCTCATTTGTATCTTCCTTATGCTGACACAAAAAAGGCTATTTTCACTCCCTTAAATCATATTTGAACAAGTCTTTTTCTTGATTTTTGTCTTCTTTTCCTCCTCCTCCTCTTCCCCAATCTCTTCCTCTCCTCCTTCTTTTCTTTTTTTCCCCCTCTGTTCATATTTTAATAATTTGAAGTCTATTTTCAAGAATCTCTAGCATGAAATCTTTGACTCATCCTTGGATAGAATAATGATGAAATAGAAGGAACTATTTAATGTCATAATTAATACCTTTACAGCTATAAGAAAGAAGAATACACTTTCATCTTTCCCTAGATCCATGGACACTTCAGCTAAGCTCTGAGCATCTAGTAGAAGGGATAAGGAATGCTCTATGGTGAAGCCATTTGTACACTTTATGCCATTTGTTCAATAGTACAAGCTAGATTAATTTTGATTATTCTTGCTACATGTTTCTATAACCTTATGGTTGGCCTTAATAGAACTGTTTGTCATTAATACACATAATTAAACTTTTTGAAATAACTGTCTATTTAGACTGTATCATCTTTTGGGATAAATCTACAAAATCTAAGTTTGTTTGAAAGTAAGTTATCCAGAAACAGGATTTGCTGCTCAGTTTTTCTGTCTTGTGGTCGAAAGGAACAGAATGCCCTCTTGGAGTGAAAGGGAATTTAGGATGTGGATTTGCAGCACTAGAATTCAAGCAAAAATGGCAGAACCTAGTCTTAGGGAGAGTGGGAAACAGGGAACCTCAGCCGCAGGTGTTTAGGAAACTTCACTTTTCTCTCTGCCAGCCCCAGTAATTGCTCACATTTTCGAGCACCTACTAGTTGACAGGCTACACTCTACTCTACTTTGCATTATTTTGTAAATCTTATCAAATTCTTGGAGAAAGCAACTCTTATCCTCATTTAGAACTACAGAATTTGAAACAAGGAGAGATTAATTTTTTGAAGTTTCTGAAGCTGATAACTGGGACAACTGGGACAACAGTTTGTTTAGACTCAGAACCTCTCTCCCCCAACTACATTATAACGCCCCTCTACCTCAAGTTGGTTTACTTTTTAATCCTAATATTAAGTTACTGCCATTTAGCTTCTGTATTAGATTGGGTGCAGGCTCCCCTCAAAACAAAGAAACATAAAATATCATGTCAAACAAGAGATAAAATTGCTTTTCTCTTAGTTAGCAGTTACGTCTGGGTAGGCAGACCATACTTTATGAGATCATGAAGGGCTGGCAGAATGTCTCTACAGTCCTCAATGTGGGATGCCAATCGCAGGATCTACAATAGTTACTACATTTCTCAACATTTTTTCAGTCAGAGACAAGGAAACAAGAGAAGCCCAGAGCAGTGCCTTCAGCTTTATGGAGATATCTAGGAAGTTATAAGTCATTCTCTCATATCCAATCTGCTTGAACATGGGCATATGATCACATCTAACTGAAAGTCATGGTGAGAAATGTTGTCACTAGCTGGCTACCTGTATACCCGGGAAGTCTTATAATCAAGGATAGAGAATAGTAAAGATTCATGGGTCAGGTGTCTGTCTCTGCTTTTGACTCCAACTGTCAATCTGTTTTCTTTCCTTTTCTTTGCCTTTTCTTACTCCCTTACAAATTCTAGATAGTGTATCTACAGATTAACCACTGGATTAGCTTTCTCATATCAAGTAACTTCTATATGCTATGGTAGTAGGCTAGGGGACAAAGCAGAAGTTTGTTGGAATCAGTCATAAGTAATATATTCATCCTAGGAATGTGGATTAGATTAAGAAGGGGACAGAAGGTAAGGAGATTACTTATTAAATATGGATCTGTAATCAAATTTAACTCGCAACATAATCAATGTTTTGTTAATGAGAAACTCTCTACTAGTTGAATTGGAAGTGACTCAGACCACAATGGTATTTTCAGTTAGAATCCTGAACTTGAGGCACCTGGGTGGCTCGGTGGGTTAAAGCCCCTGCCTTCGGCTCAGGTCACGATCTCAGGGTCCTGGGATCGAGGCCTGCATCAGGCTTCCTGCTCAGTGGGGAGCCTGCTTCCTCTCTCTCTGCTGCCTCTCTGCCTACTTGTGATCTCTCTCGCTCTCTGTCAAGTAAATAAAAAAAGAAAAAAATGAACCCTGAACTTGTTCAATGAAGTTGGTGCTACCAGAGCTACTTTTGTTAGTTTATATTTAAGTTTTCCTTTTTTTTTTAACATTAGAACATTGGACTAAGGTTTTAAACTTCTGAAATATAAAATTAAGTTACCTAGCATCTAGGAGATATATATATATAGATAGATATATCTATATATATATCTCCTAGACCTCCCCTGTGATTTAGTTCTTTGTTCCAGTTGTTGCCTTGCAGATTTTTGTTTGTTCAGAAATGAGGAAACTAAATGGCCAGTTAAGCAACAGTAATTCAAGTCAGATTGTCCTGACAGATAGTAATTTTCTTCTTTTGGGGATGTTATTTTATTTTATTAAAATTAAAAAAAATGTGTAAGAGGAGAGCAATATTATTACAAGATTTATTTATTTATTTTAGAGAGAGAACATGAGGGGAAGGGAGGTGGGGGGGGGAGAGAGAATCTCAAGCAGACACCAGCTAAGCATGGAGCCCAATGTGGGGCTAAATCTCCCAACCCTGAGATCATGACCTGTGCTGAAATCAAGAGCTGGTTGTTTAACTGACTGAGCCACCCAGACACCCCAAGATGATAGCATTTTTTTTTAAAGATTTTATTTATTTATTTGACACACAGAGAGAGAGATCACAAGTAGGCAGAGAGGCAGGCAGAGAGAGAGGAGGAAGCAGGCTCTCTGCTGAGCAGAGAGCCCAATGCGGGCCTCGATCCCAGGACCCTGAGATCATGACCTGAGCTGAAGGCAGAGGCTTTAACCCACTGAGCCACCCAGGCGCCCCAAGATGATAGCATTTTTTAATAAGACATCCCTATGTGTATGAATGTATGTTTGTAGATATAACTTTTTTTGTACGATTCTCTTCTTTATAAGGTTCTTTTATGATCATTATTTTCAGTCTCCAAATGTGTAATATTATGGTTATAAAAGGATAAACAGTAAGATACGTGGAAATCTCTGAGTCTTCCATTTCCAGTATACATATTTTGAAGCAGCAATTGTGCTAGAATACCTGTTTTCAGTTTTTCCTGGATATTTTGTTTATCTGTTTCTTAAGACCTAAAGTCTGTAAGAGCTCAAATATGTAACTATTTATTTAAAAATTTAAAAAAAAGTAAACTATTAAGGAAGAAATCCATTGACTAGATTCAGAACTCCTAATGTAGATGTTTCTCTTACTTTTATGTAAGATTCAGAATCATCTCTTGCTGATTTGAGCCTGAAATCACTTTTGGGTTCTTAGATATGTAGAAAAGTCCATGTTTGGTAGGACACAAGTGAAAAGTGGTTCTAAATTGAGAGAATCAACCCACCATGAAAATGGTGAAACTGAACCTTATTATTAAACATTTACTTCTGGGCATTTTATTTGGGAATATATCTTACCAGATAGATAAACATTCTTTTGCAGACCTTGCTACAGTTACAGGAGTTTAGTGTCACAAAGGCAAAGTGCAACTTAATTTCGTTATCTGGGAAACTAAGATTTTTCTATGTCATATATTTTTGCAGAATATCTCCTACTTATCACATAGTTATATAGTAACTGCAAGACTTAATGATGCACATTGATTTTATCCCATAATGTTAAGATATAATGTCCCAATTTAGATATAAGACCATGCTCAGTTGAATTATGAAAAATCAATTGGAAATAAGTGGTCCATATCCTAATTTCTTGTAACTAGAAATGAATTTGGTTCAGTACATTCCTTTATTCCTACCACAGGGAAAATACAGATATTCACCATTTCTCTCATATGAGAAATATGTTCTAATTTTTGAATCCCAAGGGTATTATGGAAATTTTGTCCCTTGAAGTCATAGTCTGACCCAATTAGGATATGAAAATGATTAATTCACTTACAATTTAAAAGATGTAAAACTGGGTTGTTATCACAGTAACACCATTCTAAGATATGTACCAATTTTATGTATCGTGATAAGTCAAGTATAGGATACTTGAAACCAAACTTCACTAATTTCAGTTTTCATTTTCCTTTGGGTGTCATGCATAGCTATTAATCTGAGATCTAAATGTAAAGATTTTCATAAATTTTTCCTTCCAAAACTTCTCCTATGTGAACAAAGAATTTAAATCCTCTGTATATTAGATTTTCTTTCTTTCAAATTGAAAAAGTACAAATGTTTAATTGTATGTGGATGAAATTATTAAATTATTATAAATGCATACATTTGGGGATTGTTCTTTATAATTTGTTTCAAAACTAACTTTAATTTATTTCAACAATATCTTTAAAATATCTATCTAGAATTCAGTGACCTTGCAAAGTTTTAAGAAAAATTTCTCTATCTCAAAGAGTACAGTAAAATTTACTGCTCAAAAGTTAATGGATTAATATTTCTAGTAGGCATAAGGAAATGGTGTTTTATCTCAGATAATTAAGAAAATGTATATGGTTTTACTAAGATAGTAGCTCAACAGGAATAGAACCTCTATATTATGGAACTGGGAACTTGTTTTCCTATAAGAACTTGGTCAGATGCAGTGATTTCCTTGCCAGTCAGTAAGGAGTCAATTACAAAAGATTTTGATGCCTGTCATACCTCAAGGAAGTTAAACTAACTGAAAGAAGTCAGATCACAGTGATAAATTGTTATCTGTTTGCTTCAAAAGAGATTAGGAAAGGGCAGTTGTCTGTCCCAAAGCACTGTGGGAGAGATATAGATCCACACTTTCTAAGTAATAGGAAGTATATACTATGATACTCAGAAGAGGCTCAAATGCAAATAATAATTCATACACTAATGTATTGATCAAGTATAAAGTGTGTTAAAAGCATGAAATGGTTTGATATTTTATTGCTGTTACAGATAATATTACTTGTTATTATTTTTTTTAAGTTCTTATAAAGCATATTTCTCCATGAAACTTCAATATACTTTTTTTAAATTTATAAAGACAATAGAAATTTTCCCTTAAAATACTTTATTGTAAAATTATAACACCTAATTAGGTATCTTTAACCACCAGAAAAATGATAATATTAATTATAATTATTCTTAATTAGACTGTGTCCATGTGAGAGCACCTGCAGAAATTAGGTGAGGTCATTTGTTTGATTAAACACATTTAAAAAACTGTAATTCCAAAATTGCCCTTCTGGTTTTAAAAAAAAACTTTTTTTGTAGCTAATTGATAATGGAGGCAGTGAATTTAGAATTCTTAGTTTTGTCTTATAAAGATCTTGAAAATAAGAAATTTTGAATATTTTCCTTCTCTAAGATGTATGGAAGAGAGCCAGTTATCATGATATATCAACATATATCTAAAAGGTAAATGAGCACAGAATGAGATTATACATTTATCTATTTAAAACTATATATATAATATTAGGATAGTTTGCTGTATATTACAGATTTTAAAGTTATGTTCAAGTTTAATATGTTTTGATCAATTACTAAATACACTGATAATTTGCCTTATGGCCAGCACAATCCTTGTTGTATTTGGTTTATACTATTTGTTTCGTGGGTATTTTCATTTTTTCAATAATTTTCTGTAGTACCTGCTTCATTATGTATATACTTAAGACAAAACTCACCAGTTAGTTCCGTTAGGTTGATTTTTCTAATCAAAATGCTACCTGCTATCATCTGACTCTTTAGCTATGTATATACCTGATGTTATTGACATTTTTTATAAATCAATCGTACCTTTTCCCTTTCACCAGACATGTAATTTCTGCATTCTAGTATGCAACATACATTTTAAAACTATTTCTTCTTATTATTTTTTAACATCTTCAACTCAATATTAAAGAAAGGAATCCTCAAAATACTCTCTTGAGATTTTGCATGTAATGAATTTTTCTACAACCTTTGAATAGAAAATTTTAATAGTTTGGGCACAATAATTAAGAGTAATTAATTTTCAAGTCTAAGCAATTTATAAAACTAGCTTTGATGGGTTGAGAAATTGGATGAATAGATCTATTCTAAAAAGATAAGATCAATAAAAGAATTTATCTGTTCCTCAGGATCCAGAAATTGAATTTACTTTGGAAATCCTTATTCTAGGGCATACATGTCTTCAAAATTTTCCAGTTGTGGAAAAGCAGCGACCCTTCTCTTCTATACATGGCTTTTACCTCACTACAGCATCCATCTATGTCCTGTGATTCTGTATTTTTTTCAGACACTATTTCTCACAGACAGACATTGAAGATCTTTAATCATGTCAAGGGGAGAAGAGCAAGTTATCTAATATTCCAATGGTCTCATTAGCAATTAAATACTATTAGTAGATTAGAGGGAAAGCCCTTGGCAAATAATACAGAAAAAAGATAAAATAAAACAAACCCATTATTTGATTTTAGCTCCCACATAGAATTTCATGTTTAATAGTGTGATTTTCCACAAAACTATCCGTGACGTGCAAGCTCTGTCCATCAGCAAGGGCAGGCTATTTCCTGGTACTGAACAAAGAAATTTACTCTTAAGTAAATTCAGAATTTTGAAAATTTTCAAAATACATCACAAAAATATATGATCACAGATTTTTCTTGAGTGGCTGCTTCCATTGCAAGAAAAACTAGAACTAAAGAAAAACTTCCCAATACAAACATTAAAATCCACATTAATTGGTTGTCATCCATAATGGTCACTTTTCCAAGAGCATCATATATCTACTTCAGCATGTTTTACTGTAATTGATGTGGTATATTTCTCATCTAAAATAATCTTGATTCAAAGATATGAATATTGCATCTACACTAGAAACATATCTCTCAAATTCTCCATCAACCTGTGTGATTTATTCGAGATCATGCTCCAGATCCTTGGCAAAATTTGCCTCTAAAGTAGACAATATGTGTGAACATGGAATAACATTGAGAGATCTACTTTTAATGTCATCTTCATCTGCTTAATTACTTTAGGAAATGTGAACAATCTGAAAGTATCAGATTTGAAGAGACTTTATAGATGTGAGTTTTCATTTTAAAGTTGAAATGTGTTTCACAAAGGTAAAATAATGCCCCTTTAGAATCCTTATGGTATTGGGAATGTAAACTGGGAATAGTCATTATGGATAATAGTATGGCACTTCCTCAAGAAATTAAATATAGACCCAGCAATCATTTGTCTGGGTACATATCCAAAGAAAATTAAATCACTATTTCAAAAATATATCTTATTTCCATGTTTATTGAAACATTTTTCATGATAGCCAAGGTATGGAAACAACCTAAGTGTCCACTGACAAATGAATAAAGAAAGTAAACGAAATCCAGCTGTTTGCAACAATATTGGTGAACCAGAAGGGAATTAGGCTAAGTGAAATAAGCCAGACAGAAAAAGGCAAATTCTTCCTGATATTTATATATTACATCTTTTTAAAAAATAATGAAAAAAATAATAAATAGAGTTGAACTCAAAAAAAGAGTAGAATGGTGGTTGCCAGGGGATGAAGGGGTCAGGGAGAGGCTGGTAAAAGGACATGAACTTTCATTTATAAGATGAATAAGATCTGAAGACCTAATGTGTAACATGGTAATTACTTCATAATACTGTATCATATAATCAAAACGTGCTAAAAGAGTAGATCTTAAATGTTCTCACCGCCCCCTAGAAAATAACCTAAAATGTGACTATGTGAAGTAATGTGTGGACTTACTAACTTGATTGTCAAAAACTTTTCAAAAAAAAAAAAAAAGGAGAGAGAGACTGTTATATATCAAATCATAATGTTGTACTCTTTAAATATATTACAATCTTGTCAATAATACCTTAATGGAGCTGGAAAAAAGGCCCCTTTATTTTGTTTTAGCAGTGTATTATTGCAGACTGAATGAAAACAGGAAATTCTGTAAATTAATTTATTAAACAGGTTTTCCCAAGTGTTCTTAATTTGTGTAAACAAATTATTTTACAAATCTCAGATATGTGGACAGTATCAGAGGTATTATGAAGCTCTTGTTTTGATTTTTAAAAATATAAATAAATACTTAAAATGTCATGAATGTAAATATAACACAACTTTTAATTTCACTGAAAATATGCAGCTCCTTTCACAGAAGATCATAAAAGTGTGTATTAATTTCCTAATGTTCTTCCACAGAATAATTTAATAGGAAGTATGGTACCTATTTTGGAACTTGAGCTATTTATGAATTATTGAGTAAATTAAATACATTTGGGCACAGACATTTTGTGTTAGTTATCTTAATTTCATTACTGATCTTCTCAGACACCCTTACTGCATAGTAATGCAGAGTGCAGAATGAGAAGCACTCATCGTAGCTAAACCCTTCTCTGTTGCTCAGTTGAAAAACTCTCTTGATAGTTTAATTTCAAAGTTGATATTCATAGTTTGAGGTATAATACACATAGTTTAAGGTATATATCATCAAATAATAAAAGAAAATACTAGATAATACTATCAATACTATCAGATAATGCTATCTTATCAGACAACAGTATAGAAATGACACAAACTTAAGTTCTGATTCAAACACTTTGACATGTGGGTCACTTTGAGCAATGATTTAATTACAGCACACCTGAGCTTCTAAATATTAAAATAAAAACAATATTATTTAGCCTGCCTACATTATTTAGTCATGACATAATGAAACAGTTTTATAAATTCTAAAATTCTATGTGCATGTGAAACTAATGCAGAGACTCTTCCAAGTGGAAAAACAGTATCATACGTAAATTGACTTTTAACATTTGTTAAAACTTCAAGCAGCAAATTTACGAAGAAAAGTACCATGAAAATTTACCATGAAAAGTACAGAGACTGTCTGATTTTAGTTACTTTTACAGAATCATTTGTCTCAATAAGATCTAGTATTTTGAATGAGGGCCTGAATTAGAATAATTGAAGTGGTAAGGGCGTGATGTTACTCAGGCAAGAAATATTAGTGGGAAATTTGAGTGCAATACAGCAAGGTAAAGAAGAGTTAAAGTGGACATTCATTCATTCATTTATGTTTTTAGCATAAATGCTAAAACATTTTACATTTTAACATTTTTGCTTTTGACCACAATGACAGAAGACAAAGATGATTTAGAGTTATAAAAATGAACTGTGTCTGACAAACAGCTATTTACATGATGGTGATGAAGGCAATAAAATGTGACCCTTAAAGAGTTCATTACAAAAGCATGCCTATAGCTGAAAAGTGCTCCGAACTTAAGAGTATGATTTTGAAAGTCATATGTGTAGAGGTTACACTTCTTTTATGAACTGAATTTGTTTTATGAACTATGTGAAATTATTAAGTAGGGAGTTTAAGAGAGAGAAAAGAATAAGGCCGATGGCAGATTCAAAGAAAATTAGGAGGTATAAAAGAAAAAAGAGATAGTAGATGGGGCACCTGGGTGGTTCAGGCAGTAAAACGTCTGCCTTCAGCTCAGGTCATGATCTCAGAATCCTGGGATCGAGCTCTGCATTGGACTTTTTGCTCAATGGGGAGCCTGCTTCACCCTCTGCCTGCCACTCTGCCTACTTGTGCTCTCTCTCTCTCACTCTGTCCAATAAATAAATAATATCTTTTAAAAAAGGAAGAGAGAGAGAGTAGAAAAATTCACTGATGATCTTGAAAGGGTAAGACAAAACCTAGGAGACAGGAAACATAAAGGAATTTCAAAATAATGGAGTTAATAGAAAGTGTAAAACTTCTAAATAGTATAAAGTTACTTAGCACTCTATTATTATTTTGAAAAATGTCATATTTAAGGAAACCTGGTAACTAAATTTTATCTAACTGAATTGGAGATGATAATATCGCTAAAATATCATAACTTAAGAAAATATTTAAATTATTTCAGACAGGGAATGATGATAGTTGAAGTGTCTGAGGAGTTCTCATCATTTCTTGGGAGATAAAAAAATCACACTGAATTTCATTGCTAGTTGTTAATCAACTGGAAATAAGGGAAATATTTTCTACTTTTTAAAATGTAGTCATTGTGAAAAATATTATTTAGTTTATGCAGGATTTTTTAAAAATATTTTATTTATTTATTTCACAGAGGGAGAGAGATCACAAGGAGGCAGAGAGGCAGGCAGAGAGAGAGAGGGGGAAGCAGGCTCCCCGCTGAGCAGGGAGCCCGATGCGGGCCTCGATCCCAGGACCCTGAGATCATGACCTGAGCCGAAAGCAGAGGCTTTAACCCACTGAGCCACCCAGGCGCCCNATCTTTTTTTTTTTAAGATTTTATTTATTTATTTCACAGAGGGAGAGAGATCACAAGGAGGCAGAGAGGCAGGCAGAGAGAGAGAGGGGGAAGCAGGCTCCCCGCTGAGCAGGGAGCCCGATGCGGGCCTCGATCCCAGGACCCTGAGATCATGACCTGAGCCGAAAGCAGAGGCTTTAACCCACTGAGCCACTCAGGCGCCCTATGCAGGATTTTTAAGAGAAAATCAATAGTCTCATTTTAATGTGCTATTCTTTTGCTTAACCAATATATGTTTATTAATCATCACTCTGTGTCCGTGTCTTGAGTTTATTTACTTTCCTTTTGTTTCATAGAGTACAATAAAGAGAAAGACTAGAAAAGTAAACCAATACATAGATATTTGTCAATTGTGATAAGTGCTATAAAAAAAAGAAACATAGGAGGAATTATTTCACATTGAGCCACCTTAGAAGGTCTCTGAAAAAATATTTAAGGTCAGACTTCAAATATGAAACGGAATTATTTGCCCTGTATAGACTTGGCCTCCTTTAAGACAATAATCCTGTGGGACAGGTTTAAGTGAGAGTCCAATGGCCTAAAATAAGTTTCATTGCCTAGATAAGTAAAAATATTTTTCTCTCCTATACAAGAAGCCTGAGGATACTCAGTCCAGGACTGACACGGTACCTCTTTATTATCACGTACCCAGATCCTTGTCATTTTGCAAAGCCATCCTGCTTATATAGCTTTCATTCTTAAAGAACTTCTTGGCTTAGCCTTAGATGACCTCTGGATTACCAACCATCAAATCCACATTCTAGACAGGAAGAACGAGGAAAGGGCAAAAAGAAGAGAAGACATGCCTTCCAATCAAGTCAGCATTATTTAAAACACTTTCCTGGAAGTAACACACAAAATCCACCTTTATTTCATTGCATTCTCCTCAGCTCGATTCTATGAGGAGAACTGATAAATACAGCTTTATAGATAGGCACACTGGCACTCCCAGTATAGATCCTGTTCCTCAGACAAAAGGAGAGAATATTTAGTGAATAGAGAGCTAGCTGTCTTCATCATGGTGTTATTATGCATCGAAGTTAATAATACATCTTTGGAGGCTGAGGCTTAGAGAGGTTAAGTTATTCATATAAAGTCAAATACTTAAGAAAATTATCGGATATTTGTCATTTAGAAGTTGCCTTACGCCCATTTTATCTCTCTATCTCTCCACCTATCCATAGGATAAGCTATTATCCTAATACAGACTCCCAATTAATGCTGGATTTCTACAATATATTCAACAATTTCTACAGTTTATGCTGAATTTCTAACTGGTCATCCATTAGAGAAATCCCTAGTTCTACATTGATCATGTTTTTCTTTTACTGTCCTGTGCAAACACACACACACACAGACACAAACACATAAAAATACACGTGTTTACACACACATGGACCATGGTTCTGTATTTTCCACAAATTGAATTTTAAATTTTTTGTCTTATTTTCAAAGCCTTTCATCATCAAATTTGGAATCAACACCTTACAGTAATAATCATTAACTCTATGATCTGTTATTCTGTTTCTTTTACCTGCTTTGAGATTATGCTTTTTAAAATATTACTTGGCATAGCTCTAAAACGGCTCCATAAATTTTCTCTAACTGTGTAAGCTATTCTTGAATTCCATTTTTGCAACAGTTTGTACTAATGTATTAATTTCCTTTTTAAAATCTCTATGATAAATTCGTTTCTCCATCTAGAATGTGAGACATCTGAAACCAGAGTTATTTTATTATACTGCTTTGTATTCACCAGGCATCTGTCACAATAAAGAATACATGGCATTATATTTTAAATTGTTAACTTTTAGTTGTTTTCTTATTACATTTACCCACACTAGTGTAAACCTTGAATATTACATTTTCTAAACTTGTATGATTATAATGTCATTTTGAGTTAGAAAATATTGCTTCCTAATGGTAGATTTTAGTTCATTAATGACACTTACCAGAGCTTTGTAAGAATGGATCATTGAGTTCCCTGGAAAATTCTTATTATAATTGCTAATGCTATATCAATTTAATTTATTGAATTCCAAGTAGATATGTATTAGTAGATAAGGATTATGTATGTCCACATCATAGTTCCAGTTTTAAGTATGAAAACATACTTTTGTGAATCAAGATTGGAAGATTCTTGTCTCAACAGAGATTTGTTAAATCATGACATTTATTAATAATCAGTTATGCACATTCATTAGGTATGTATCTACCATATGTACAATGAAAATTATGAATATCTATAGTGGAAAGACCAAATATACCTACACAATTTTTCTTTCTCTCACTTATTCTCTATTTGAAGGATATATACAACCTGATACACTGTATCTGTGTGTGCATGAATTATGTGTATATACATGCACATACACATACATAAACACATATGTATGTTTATAAATCTCAAAGGAAACAAAAAATTCATTGACATTGATGTTAGTATATATTCTTTCATATCAAACTTATTGGGCAAAAATTATGCTTAGCAAGCCTGTATCAAATATTGAACATGTGTTTGGGAATTAGATTGTACATTTCTGAAAATGTGCTTATTGTCTTTTCATCAATATTTCTTGTGCACATATTATATGTCAGACATTCTTCTAGTTGGTTTTATTATGTTATATGATATAGCTGTTCTAATATAAAAGAAAGACTATTGCATCCATCAGGAAACCAATTTTTGAAGTTGTGAGATGTTTTAATTGAAAATAGTTTTTTAAACACTAAAACCTCAGGGATTGCTTTTATGTTACCTGAGTACTTTCCTAGACCCATCTCTCGCATGACTGTTTATCACTGACATTGTGGGCAGGAGGTTAATTGTAATTGCACGGTCACCTGGACTATCCTGTAATTTGAAGTAGAGTCTCTCTGCTGTGTCGGGCTCGACAGTATATTATTTTCAAGCATTAGTGCCAGAATGCTCTTTAAATCTGCTATGGAACTGGGGAAGGAGTGATTTACGTGCTCCATTTACTGCTCTCTTCTTGCTGTCCGCTTCAGGCCACTTTCCTACAAATAGCAGAATGTGAACAGAATTAAAATTCAGATGCAAGCAAAGATGGGAAAAATAACATGAAACAAAAGGAAATGAAAGTAATCCCTGCTCTGCATATTTGTTGACAAGTATGTAGTATGTGTATCACTGGGTATCCTGAACTACTTATTTCTCTCTTGAAAATTCTTAAATTAAACATTAAAAAGTGGATTTTAATGAATGAATGGCTGTAGAGATTGAATTTCTACAGTTTGTTGTTGTTTCTTTTGAAGCAACAAGGGAAACCAATGATTTTTTTCAGTCTTAAAGATAAAAGGAAGACAAGGAGAAAGTGACTTTTATGCATGTTTCTTGTGCATAAAATGTACTTGAGTAAACTAATTAGACTTTTTAAACTAAAATAATGATTTTTTAAAATTTTGCTAAAATTAAAGTACATTGTATTTTCTTATCCAACTTTTGATTAATTAGGCTAAATTTGGAAGCTGCTCATTCCTTCTGGGATGTTTTGGCTCACAGCACCTAATATTTTATCAATGTGCAATGCTTAGCTGTGTTCCTCTTTTATAATTATATTTGCAAACATCCACAGCAAGATTATCTCATTATGTAAGAAATGGCATAGGAAAGATTTTGTGTTCTCCACTTACTGGTCAAATAATTTCCTTTCAAGCTGACCATAGCTTAAACTTCCATCAACATAATAAAATATGTGAGCAAATAATACTAAATCCTTGAATATTTATTTAATTAACTAAAATGTTTAAAAATAAGGATGTCCAGAACATTACTACCCAGAACATCTTAGTTCTAGCAGAGTTATCTCTCTCAGATTTTTATTTGTTTTTTTAAGATTTGTTTATTTATTTGACAGAGAGAGAGAAAACACACACAAGCAGGGGGAGCAGCAGAGGGATACGGAGAAGCAAGCTCTCTGTTGAGCAGAGAGCCCAATATGGGACTCAGTCCCAAGACTCTGGGATCATGAAATGAGCTGAAGGCAGACACGTAACCCACTGAGCCACCCAGGCGCTCCCACTCTCAGATTTTTATACCAAACCATGTGAAGTTATTATTTAAAAATATAAGTCTGATTTTAAAAATAAATTGTTCGGGTTTTGTTAGTTTGGTTTGGTTATATTTTTCTTAAAAAAAACTAGTTGAGATTGCACTTTTTATCCTGAGTCCTAACTAGCTCCAAAGGTAACACTATCCTTTTTGTACTTCCTGTGTACAATGTGTGTCTGTGTATGTGTGAGCAGGGAGGGGAGGGTATCCCCAATTTAGTATAGAATGTTTTGTTTGCTTCACAATATTCAGGTAGACAATATTTTGTGTACAATTCTTACAAGTTTTTTTTCCTACCAACTTAATTTTTTCATAATTTATCCCTTTGATGAATACTCAATATATTTAAATTCATTGTAGTGTAATATTTCACTATAGATTGTTTCTCATTTTGCCACTATTGCAAGCAGTAGCATAATAAACAAAATTAATGAATGGCCGGAGGCACATACATAAATGTTTCTCTACTAGATATACATGGGGGCAGGGTAGAATTTAAGGAGCTATTGCCAAATTTCTTTACAAAGTGTGCTTGTTCTTAGCACTATACACAAATTCTTATACTTACTCATGACTGTTGGGTAATAACGATATTTTAAATGGTTTGCAGCTTGATGTCTATAAATTGGTAGCTGAAATTCACACTTTCCTAACTCTAGTGAAAATGTACCTTTTTTTCATGTTTACTCACAGTAGAGATTTTTTTTTCTTTTTTCTTTTTAATATATTTTGGAAATTTATCAACTCAATCAATTGTCTTATTTTTATTGAAGGTAAAGAATAAGATAAAAAGAAAATAAATGAGGGAGATGCTACCTTTTTCTAAGAAAGTGGAAATGAGACTGCAGAATGTTCAGTCATTTGATGCAGTTGGTACGTGGGTGATATGGCCTACAAATAATCGGTGTGGCTTTGCTGGCATTTTTATGACCTTAAATTGATATAAAAATTCACAGGAATTTTATTTTCCGGACTGATACTGAACTATTATAGATATTTATTCTAATAAAAAATTGAGGCTAACTTGTTTTCTCTTCAACTTTATAAGATATGTTTTTATAAGGTATAAATTTCTGATAAAATACAAGAAATAAAATTATTTTAGAGCATTAAAATTCCTTGAATTAAAATTAGAATTACAATAAACAGTTTGCTTAAATGTTTTGCCTCCATTGCCATTAATTATAGCGATCTTCAAGGGCCACTAAACCCTAAACTACTTTCTTTTTAATGGAAGTAGAGTTGACACACAATATTATATTAGTTTTGTGTGTAGGACATAGTGACTTGATATTTATATACATTACAAAATGCTCACCATGATAAATGTACTTACCACCTGTCACCATACAAATGTTAAAACAAAATCTTTGATTATATTCCTTTATGCTGTGTTTTACATCTCCATGGCTTATTTATTTTATAACTGGAAGATTGTACCTCTTAATCCCATTAATGTATTTTCCCCTTCCCCCAAACCCTTCCCTTTGACAACCACCAGTTTGTTCTCTGTATCTATGAGCCTGTTTCTATTTTGTTTTGTTTGTTAAACACTAAATACTTGAGAGTAGATATTATGTCTTCATGTTCCTGGCTCTTACAATACTATAGTGTGTGTGTCCTGATATGTCTGAGATGGCTACATTTCTCTCTGTTTTTGTGTAATATTTTTCAGTCTCAAAATTATTTCAACTCTGAAATTTTATCAGATCCCAATAACTTTTGCTAAATGAAAAATAATAATACCTATCACCAATTGAATACTTACTATGTGCCAAGTATTAGGTTAAATACTGATGAGATTCATTACAACAAGGCAATGAGGCAGATAGCAGTATTATACTATATTTGACAAGGCAATTGGAATTCAGAGAGGGTAATTTGCCCAATATCTAGCAGAATTGAGTTAAACAAAGTCTTAGTTATCTCTGTAACCTTAGTGCCTAACATGATATAGTCAGCTACCAAGAAAGAGATTTTTTTTTAAGATTTTATTTATTTATTTGACACAGAGAGAGAGATTACAAGTAGGCAGAGAGGCAGGCAGAGGAGGAAGCAGGCTCCCTGCTGAGCAGAGAGCCCGATGTGGGCCTCGATCCCAGGACGCTGAGATCATGACCTGAGCCGAAAGCAGAGGCTTTAACCCACTGAGCCACCCAGGCGCCCAATTAAGAGATTTCTAAAACATCTTTGTTTGATGCCCAAGAGAAAGATATAAAAGAACAGATTCTGAAAAATCTCACGGTGCTTGTCTGAAGCAAGGAAATGAAGAAATTTGATATGCTATAGCTCTGATTATCCTTATACTATTCCTACATTGGTAGATTTATGGTTTATTCATGTCAGGGGGCTTCTCTGAAAAAATGATGAGTCTGTGTGTTTTAGTAGGGTCATTGTGTTTTTATTTCTTTATGTTTTTCATTTGAGGAAGTCTGTACTTTTAAATGTGAACACTTTAAGGCAGAAATCACTGCTCTTTTGAGTATAGTAAATAGCTTCTCAATGGTTCCAAAGGGTGTAGTAGGTTACTGAAATGGGCCGCAGATGTGGATCTCCACAGTTTAAGAGCAGGAGGAGACTTGTAGCCAACAGATTGATAACTGCTGTAGACAGAAGAAAAAATATATTAAATGAAAATGTCCCAGTCTAAATATGAAAAGCTATATATCAGATTCATGATAAAATTTAAACCTGTCATTTTAAATTGTCTTCTTATTTCATAATCCTGGGACAAAATAATCAAAGACTTAAGAGTGAATGAATGACTAAATAAAATCATAATAAATTGTTTATGTTTTAAGCCACAGTTATAAAGGTGACTTTAAAATATTTCATAGCACTGCATGCCAAATGCCCTTCCATTAATGTAGTAGTTCCAAGAGATATCTAGTTATTAAGTCCTTTAGTACATGGAAAATTACATAATTATAAGCTTTAAAAAAATCATCTACTACCTTTAAATATAGGTTCTCCTTAAAGCACAGGATGCATACTGTAGGACTCTCCGTGGAACATAGGAGATGACATGGTATGTTGCATATCTTTAAGAAAAGAAAAAAATAATACACTCCCTTAAAAAAAAAGATACATGTGTAAGAGCCTCTCCTTTGGTTGGTAGGAGCAGCTAGTAGATCTATCATATTTCCTGATATACTCAGTATCAGCTACTATAGAATCGTCCCACGCCACCCCTGGGAAAATATTAGTATGAGGACTCAAAAAAAACCATATTCATTGATATGGAAAGTTACCAGGATTTTATTCAAAGTTAAGCACATTGAAATTGTACAGCTTAGAAAAGTCATAAAGGGTGCAATATACACATCTGTAAATATTAAATTTCTTTTGTCTTGAGGTTATTTTATAATATTCCTTTGGCTAATTCAAGCAAAATCTGGCTGGCTCCAAACAAGAATGCTGAAATATATATAACACAGCTTTGATCTTAGGAATTTAAGAGTTTTCAGAGAAAATACAAACACAGATTATTAATTATAAAACTGAGCAAAGTGGTAAGTGGTATATAAATGCATAGACTACAAATAGCAGAGGAATACATGTTGGTTGGAATATAAAAGTGTAAGGCAATAATAAAAAATATCATGTGTCAATGATTTAAAATAATCACATCTTTGTCTACCTAAACATCACGGGCTAAGTAAACAAAGCACAGTATCTAGAGTTGTTCTCTAGACTTTGTCTGTTAGACTCTTTTCTCCTTTGACTCAGCTACTTCAAAATAGTTTATCTTTAAAATTTCATCCATATGTATTTCAGTCTCGCTGTGCCCAATCAAAAATATGGTGAAAGAAAAAATATAGGGAAAGCAAAATGTGGACAACAAGATTTTTACATATGTTTACAAATTTGCTTGGGAGGGGAGACTAAGTTATTTCTAGGCATTTTGTAGTCTGACATCTACATCTAAGTTTTCAAAAGAGTTTGCAAGGTGGTGGCTTAATAATCTTCACTCTTGTGATATGAAAGTGGCACACCCACCCTTTCTCCCCTTCTTTGTTCTAGGTTAGGAAAAACTCCTTTGAACCTGAAACCTTGCCTGTAGGCATCCTATGTATTCAAATCTCTTACTCAGTAGTTTTCTTTTTTTTAAGAGGAGCTAGAAGCAACTAAAAAAGCAAGAAGAATCTGAAAATTCACCAAAGCTATTTGGAATGTACTTTTTACTTTCTATATAAAGCCTCAGTTCCACATTGATGGCTCCTGGGTTCTGATATCCAAATAATTTCATAAAGAAAAATATTGTACAGCATCAGATTTGTAAACTCAATTTAAAACTGCTTTCCTACCTGCACATTTGGTTATAAATTTCTTTTTCATCACATGGCAAAACAACTTTGTCTCTCTCTTACATGTGCTTTTTACCCCAGTTAGCTGGACATCTTGTCAATTATTGTTTACAAAGGCTGGCAGCCAAAGAACTATAGGACTATTAACCAGATCCCTCCATTGCAATAGCAAAAACAGATAAAATATCAGGCCAAGTGAAAGAGGATCACCAGTCTTTGTTTTCTTGCTTTGCTGGTTCAAAGCTCAAGCACCATGTCAGTGCAACAGTGTATAATTAGGAATTATTTTACACCAAGAACTACGGGACAAAGGAAAAATAAAGTTTTTTAACACAGTATTTTTGGGCTCCTGAGAATAATATAATATGTTATGCTATAACATACTATAATATGTTATGTTATATACTGTATCATATATCATATTAAATCTACTTTTCAATTATATATAGTATTAATAATGCTATATCGCTATATTGTTAATACTAATTGTATATACTATTAGTCTAACTACTGATACTCTGTGATTAAATATTAAGATTGGAAAGATAGAGTATTTTAATAAAATGAAATCCACTGACTGGTCCTAAATTAGTAGCCACCTGATGCTTGTCTCTTACCCTCTTTGCCTCTTTTTGTTGATTATGCTTTTTAGACTCCCTTGATATACTTTCAAGCCTCAGGATATTACTTGTACTGAGTGAGTGATTTAAAATAAAATATGTAATATGAGACCACCTTATTAAGACTGTTATGTAAGTTACATTGAATCATTTCAACTGCAGTGAATTGGATGGAAAGGAAATAGAAGTGAAGAGTTCCTAAAGAACAGATCACACAGTCTATGCGAAGAAAGCCTCACAGGTAGATGATGTGTGACATCAACAGCCTTAAGTCAATCGTGAACTAAACCAGTGCTCATGATGGTTCTGTTATACTCATTTAAAATCTTTGTCATTCACATATCTGCATTAAAGGAACACAGAGGCTTCTGTAATGTTAATACTAGATGTACTGGACGACACTTTAAAAACCTGTTCTCTATTAATCATGGAGCTCCTATGTTATTTAAAAATCTACTTGCAAGTCTCAGTACTCTGGGTAGCTAATTTTAATGACAGAGAAGATTTGGAGAAGGGTCAGAATTGCTCTTTTAATTATATTTAAATACAGAGAAGTCTTTTGCATACCAGTATGAAAACTAGATGAAAATGATAAGGAAAGTATGAGAGAGTGTTAACTTTGAGCAAATCAAGTCAGTTCTTGATAATGTGTATTTATATAGTTCATTTACAGTTATTAATTACTTAGAAGAACCCAGCAGACCAGAGGAAGCAGAAAACCTCCATCCTGTAATATTCTTGAAGAATTGGAACAAAAGAACCAGAGCCTCCTCGGAAGATACAGAACATGTTAGAGGCAGTGCCAGGCCACACCCCAGCACCTCTAGCGAATTTAAATCAGTTAGTCTGATCTTAGACCTTTCTTTACTGATTTAACTTCCAAAGATGTATGTTGTGAGTGTTAGAGTTATTTGTCAACTAAAAAGAATTTTTAGATGGACTATGAAGTTTCAAACAGAGGGGAAAGTTAAGTTAATTATGATTTTCAGAATCAGAGCTTCACAAATCAAGCTCTAGCAGCTGTAAGTCTGAGACGCTCAGTGGGCTGACCCACTTGCCATAGGCCAGTACTTTATAACATGTTCATGGCAGGCACTGGGAAGTGGATTCGTCGGGGTGGGAATGGTAGTTGGGTTACATAAAGAAGAGGAAGGAAAATATTTACTTTTGCTTCCCTGGTGGGCAAATATAAGCATCAGTGACTCTCAAATGATTAGGACCGGAAGAGTTTAGGTTTGGCATTTCTATATAAAGCTTATTTCACAAGCTCAGATTTCCTTAATTTGGGTAGAAACTTAGGTTCAAAAAATGTAATGTAAATGTTAAAAGAAAATATAGTAGTTTCTAGGTTATGAAGCAAAGACTTGTACATTGCAGGTCTCTCATCATTTGCTTTTGTTCTCAAAGATAACAGGGTGTGTTGAGTAGATAACACTATATCGTAGAATTGAAATCTGATGAGAGAGTAGAACTTAAATGGCTTCAGAAAATGAATGAATGGATGGATGGATGGATGGATGGATGGATGGATGAATAAATAAATAAATAAATAAATAGATAGATAGATAAATCTCCATGGAAGATCTTGGAGTAGTCACTGTGAAAAATGAAATCTGCCACAGAAAAATGGTCTAGAAAGTGCAGTGAAGAAGAAGGGGGACACTTAGCACAAATGAAGGCCCACTGGTAGGAGGGCATGTAAAAGAGTTCACCATTACCACTGACCAATTAGTGTCATCAGGAAAGAATCATGTTTTTTAGCGCTCTAAAGAGCTGGAAAGAGATTGAGGATATGGGGGAGTTTGTTTTTAATTTGAAGTAGACCAGGAATCACAATAGTAGATTTTCAGAATTTATGGAAATAAAGGATATGGGATCAGTAAAAGGGGGAATATATAGAGTTATATTAAGAAGATGATTCATATGGTGAGAGATGAAATAGAGGGTCAAGTGTGATGATGTGTATAAAGCATTTATGATGGGCCTGGCATTTTGGCACTCAATAAATGTTGAGTATTGATTTTTACTATATGGGTAAATATAAAAAGTGTTTTCCACTGAATTCTTTTCATTCTTATGACAAAATCAAAATGCGTGTTAAAATAAATTTTGAAAACTAGACAGATTAATTATTGAGATACCTTTCCAAAAATTTTAAGGAGTGGACAGTTGATTCAATTTATGCCTGCTTTTAGGCATCATTTTAGTTACCTCAAGAAAACAAACACACAAAAAATGTAAATATTTGGAAGCGCTTAGAAATCTTCATGTGAAATACTCCACTATAAAATATGATTTACCAGAATTAGGAATGATTTCATTTCAACTTTATATACCAAATATGTCTGAAAACAGTTTATAAAAAATAAAAACTTCTAACTACTTGTGTGCTTACATAAAAGAAAATCTACCAAGAATATTTAGTTGTTTCTTGAGATCATTTATAACTTTTTATTTCTTTAGACTAGAGCTCTAAAATGTGGGTAGAGCAAACACATATGACATAAATCATCAAAATAAGTTCTCCCAAATGTCATATTTCCTAACCACAAATTACTCCAATTGTCCAAACCACATCATAATTTGCGAATCCCTCTTTCTCTGCAGGCTCAGAGCCAAATCTGTATGGCACGCTTGATCATAGGACTAAAGACTCTCAGTTTTAGTAAAAAATCACACATCTGGCTTTTGAAAACTCAGAGTATTTTTTCCCCCCAAATTTTGCCATTAGATTTTTAATGTTTGCATAGAGGACAGATTTTGAAAACGTAAGGTATATTGATTTCTGCTTCATGTTTATGATATTTTGGATGACGTTTAAATGATTCATTATAAATTCTATATATATCACTACAGTTTTTATATTTAAAATGTCCATTAACATGTTTATTAAAGTTAATATAGATAATGACACATTTATTTCTTAGACTTATTTTCTCTGTATGTTCATCTATCATTGACAATACTGTGCTTACTGATATCTTAAATATTCTTAATAGTAACCTATGTTAATGATAGATTTAGTCCATTTTAATAAGAAGCTTTAAGTATTGTGACATAATGACTACATTCAAAAGACGATTTTTAATTTTGTCCCTGTCCATTTTCACCATCATTTTTTATTAAAATGCCATGATGAGCTGAAGAGCATTGTAAAGAGAAAAAAATAAAAATGTTTCCCCAGACAATTTAAGATATTATTTAGTTTGATAAATAATATCTCTGAATAAAAATTGTGAAAATACAAAGCCAGCTGACACTTAGTCCAACTGAGTATGGATTTTCCTTCAGGAAACAAAAGATAAGTTGGAGAGAGAAAATGGGGCTAAGTTTCTTCCTGGGAAAGAAGGCAGATAGAGTCAGAATCCTTTCTAGGATAAAGAGAATATAAAGGATAATAGCAGGTGGGGGGGGCGGGGGCAGACATCTCATTGAATAGAGCTGAGTCTGAATCTCAGCTCTGCTCTTGGGTATGTTTCAGGAGTATAGTTGATTTAAGTGTAAAATAAACATGATATCATTTACCTTGTGAGTTTCTTGAGAGTTTTAACTGAGGAAATGAAGTTAAAGCGTGTCTTGGTAACCCCTCGGAAAAGTGAAGACACAGTAATTAGTAGGTAAAAGGCTTAAAGCTAGGCTTTGAGTCTCTTTGTAGTGTATTTGTATCCTAAGCACCCGACAGTGTCTGGAATTTTGTGTGGTGGATGTTGAACGTGAAGGGCCATGCACTCTTCTTCATCCACAGTCTTTCCCATGGAGGTTTTATTCAGTCCCATGCCTTAAGTCCTCCTCATTCACTCTGGACTCACTCCAGCCCAGAGTTGTCTCCCGAATTCCAGACTCATTTATCCAACTGCATAGTTGATATCTCTACCTGAATGCCTCATACTTCTTATATGTAATATATCTAAAACTGAATTCCCTATCTTCCCATGAAAACCTGTACCATCTGCAGACTTCTCCATATCATCTGACAATTTCATCCTTTTAAGTTTCTTAAATCATGCTTTATTCCTCTCTTTACCTTATACCCTGCATCCAATCAACTAGCAAATGCTGTTGTCTCTATTTTCAATTATATGTAGCATCCAATGGTTTCAAACCACTTCCACTGCTACCACCCTAAATCAAACCAGGATCATCTTTCTGGTGAATTATTGTAGTAGCCTCAACTTTTTTCTCTTGATTTCCCCCTTTATTCATTAAAGTAAGTTCTCACAGATGCCACAATGATCCTTTAAAATCATATTTTGTCCCTTTCCTGAGTAAAAGTAAGAGTTTTTACAAAAGCCTTCAAAACCTGTCATAATCTGTTGCCTGTTAACCCATTTGGACACATCCCTTAATATACTTTCTTTCACCAACTCTAATCCAGCCCCTCTGGCCTCCCTTCTGTTCCATGAAATACCAGGCATGTTGCCTCATTAGAGTCATGGTTTCTCTAAGCTCGTACTTGGATCATTTGTTTGCCGCCTTTGCTCAATTTTTGCTCATTCATCCTCAATGATACCCAGCCTGTCCATACTTCATCCATTAAGTGACCTTGTAATTCATATTTAAACATAGGCATCACTTCATTTATGCAGCATTTCATGACCCCTTTATACTCCCCACCACTGTGTGTTTTTCCTATTTTTTTCGTTGCCATAAAACCTTACTGTGAAACCTATCAAACCTATCTTTTTCACCCTCATACATAACTCTGAATAGTACATGCCTGGCATATCACACTCAATAAACTGTCACAATGAATTAATCTAAGTGCACATGGAACCCCACCATTTGTGCTAGAGTGAAATATACAGAAGATGAGAGATGTACTAGAAATGAAGTAGCAAAGAAAAGAGAATGGGTGAGAGTTAGAAATTTAGATTATTTTTGTCTAGAACTTTGGACATAAATAACATTATATAAAAAACTTTTATATAACATGCATTATTTATAAACCAATGTATTAGTCTGAGATACTAAGGAGTGGTGCTCTATATGAATAGAATAACTGGTTGTCTAAAAATTTATGTGTTGGGGCGCCTGGGTGGCTCAGTGGGTTAAGCCTCTTCCTTCGGCTCAGGTTTCTCTCTGCTCAGCAGAGAGCCTGCTTCCTCCTCTCTCTCTGCCTGCCTCTCTGCCTACTTGTTACTCTCTCTTTCTCTCTGTCAAATAAATAAATAAAATTAAAAAAAATTATGAGTTAATGACCTATAATGTCAGCTAAGATTTATGAAACTTTTCTATGGCATTTGAAATTAAGTTACCTCATCTATTGCCTTTTAAGATTGTGGGTTTTTACAGACTTAGAGATACAGAGTAGAAAAATATTGAATGATTCTGAGTGTCTTATCAAGACATACACACATGCACAAATATGTACACAGTGTTTTATAGCATGATAAATTGAAATTTTCAGAGTTAACATTTTGCCAATATTATTTGATTTAGTCTCTTTGTCAAAATCTTACCATTACCATACAGATATCTTTAAGATATAAAAACTGATCATTACAAATGGTAATCACATAAAACACCTTTTTTTTTTTAAACACGGATCATATGTTAACCCATATATGCTTGAGAGATATTCTTGAGGTACTGTATTGAGATTTCAAAGATCTCATATTTTTAAAACATGTACTTTAACCAACATTATTCCAAATAAACAAACAACCACCTCCCTACCTTTCCCCACACTCATTTCTTTGAGTATATAATAGTATGTTAGCTCAGGTTTCCATAACCAAATATCCTAGATGGATAATTTAGACAGTGGAAATTTACTTCTAATAGTTATATGAGAAGTGAAAAATCAAAGTGCTGGCTGACTCATTTCCTCATAAGGGCTCTCTTCTTGGCTTGCAAATGGCCATTTTCTCACTATAACCTAATGGCTTTTGTTTTTTCCTCAGTGCATGTACACAGAGAGAAACAGGGAGATGTCTCTCTCCTCCTCTTCTGACAAGGCCACTGATTCCATCCTGAGGTCCCTGTCCTCGTGGATCCATCTGTCCCTAATTACCTCCCAAAGGCAATACCTTCTAATAGCATGACATTAGAAATTGGGACTTCAACATAAGACATAAAAATTTAGTCCATAACAAATGCTCCCCTTTCAATATCAGTATAGGTTTCATGCTATGAAAGTATAAATCAGTGTTGTAGATTCATGATGTAAAAATGAAAAAAAAAAGGAAGAAAAAAGAAGCATAGAACTTGAGGTTCTATAACATACTCATATATACTTTCATCGGCCTCTGTCACCTGTAATTTTTAGATTAGTTATTCATTAAAATTATTGTTTCTTAGAAAAAGTGTTTCTCTAAAATTATGATAGTATGGGGGCTCCTGGGTGGCTCAGTGGGTTAAGCCTCTGCCTTCGGCTCAGGTCATGATCTCAGAGTCCTGGGATCGAGCCCCGCGTGGGGCTCCCAGCTCAGTGGGGAGCCTGCCTCTTCCTCTCTCTGCCTGCCTCTCTGCCTACTTGTGATCTCTCTCTGTCAAATAAATAAATAAAATCTTTTAAAAAAATAAAATAAAATTATGATAGTACACTATAAAATTATAAGAAAATCAATGTATCTTACATTTCTAGAAGTCCACAAAGACAAAGATTTTTTTTTATTTTTGAGGAAGGAAAAATGGGTCAAATTTTAGCCTTATAGAAGTTTATGCCTTATTGTACTAAAAAGACAAAACTTATAATAAAATACTGGCAGTCTCTTAAAGTTTTAAATTCAAATGAAGTGAACATTTTGAATTTGTTTATGCAGATTATTCTCAGACTTGCTGATGTTGTGATGTCCGTCTAAATCTGGAGGGGATGACATTAGTAAAGACAATTGTGAGATGTTTGAGGTAAGAGAAACAGTGAAAGGGGTTTAAAGGCTCACAGCAACAACAAAAATTGCCATAGTGTGTGCCTCTGTAAGATTTATTTTTGTCTTAAATGTTCTTAATGATCTTTCTGAGAACAATTTAATAATACACTTGAAAAGTATTAACATTGGAACCAGGGACCAAAATTTTAGCCTTTAGTTTCCATATGATTTTACACAGGCTATTCAATTTTTTTGTGTCTTGGTTAAATGGTTTAAAGTCCTGAAATGCTTTTCTTCCTTTATATTTTAGGTTATCTTTTTGAAAGCTTGTCTTTCACTGTTACTCAAGTTTTAATAGGGTTCCTTCAGTGGAAAAAGAAAGGGAGGTGAAAGGAATTACTGCTGAGTGTATGTACAAGCCTAACACATGCATGAGTTATGTCTGACACGTGGCAGTCACTTTTAAAGTCATGGCCAGTTCTACAGTCCTGGCCTTGCGAAATGTACATTGTTTTGAACTGAAGCAAATAGATACAGAAGCAACTAAAATTCAATGAGCCTTGGCATATTAATCATAGTATTTACCATAATGATTTTTTAAAGAGATCAAGCTCTGTGCTGCACATATATGGGTACATATGTACTACATGTCACATATATTACATATATATGTATGTATATACACACACACATATACATATAACAATTAAATTCCTATAAATATCCATATTTTGCAGATAATTCAATTTAGACTCAAGGTTATAAAGTATCTTATCAAGGGTCACATACATATAATGTAACATTGCTAATATTTAAACTCAAGTCTGTGTGACCTTGAAGTCTATGCTCTTCTAAACAAAGAGAAGAGAATGTGTGGCCACATGGACTGAAAGAGTTAAGAACCAGCACTGTGGAGAACATGGTAATGAGAAAAAAATTAGATTTGGCTAATATTAGTCTGGATTAATTTAGATTGCAAACAATACACCTAAGTTGTCCTCAGTCCTTGAGAATGGTCAATTAGGTTGAGAGTATTACTCAGGAACAAGAAAGACTGCCTCAAGGTCTGCTCTCACCAGAGCAACAGTGAGAAAACTCAGCTGTGTTACCAGATTCAACTCCCAGATTCTCTCTCTACTTAATACTGGCTGGTTGTAAGATTTTAAGCACATTGCTTTGCCTTGTATTTATAAAATGGAAATGTTAATGCACTGACTTCATATCATGATTGTGCTAATTAAATGATATGGATCTGTGTAGCATTCCACTCCCTGACTGGCACTAGTGGACATGATAAATATGTCAGTTTGCTTTATTAGCATGACTACTGTTATTATCTCTATGTGATGTGGTTATAAGAGAGCATGTTTGGTGATATAGTGGCAGGATGGTGATAATCATAAAATGACAATGGAAAAGGAATATACTTTAAAATATAATCTAATATGAGTTATGATTATAACCTGAAAGTCTAAGTTTCCATATTACGAAATAAAGAAACTGCTCTCTAATCATCCCTGAAATCAACCATTTAGAGTTATTGTATTTCTGGCTTCCTTTTTCTTCCTGTTCTGGCTTCTGAAAAAAAGCCAAGCCCCATTCTGGTTTTGAAATTGAGATTGCCAGATAGCTAGGACATAAAAATAAATGCTAGGGTTGATTGACTAATTCTATAGCACTGATCATAATAAACTAAGAAGAAAAAATATGGGAGCTACACACAGACAGATAAAAATAATGTAATATATGATGGTATGAAATATATTTGAGAGTTTGCCTGGGTGAAAGTTTTAGAAATAAGGTATATTTTTAAAGGCCAGTCTTTACCAAGTTATTTTGGGCCTAAATTTCCCATTCTGTGAACAAAGAATTTTGCCCCTAATGTTGACATTTGAAATTGTTTAATTTGAGACACAGTAGGACATTTACACACTGAAAATTAGGGGTAACTATATGACTGCTTTTGCCAAACGAACTGTACTAACCAGTTGTTTTTGCTAATTCACAGAACTTCAATTTAAAAAAAAACAGTATTTCATGGATATGAATTGAACACTTAACAAAATGGTTTGATTCATTTTAATTCTCAGTGTACAATGTGCAGAAAACTGGTTTAAAGCAACTGCATGACCTATGTGTTCTTTATTCTTCATTGTATTTACATTCATAGCTAAAAATTAGTTATTTCCTCTACTCCAAGTATACTTTCTCACAAATTATCAGGGCAATTTTTAAAAATTTATTCCATTTTAAGGCAAATTATACTTTTCAAACACTTGTTACAATTAATCTCTCTATATCTATCTATGCTTTTTAAAGAACTACATTGTTAATGTTTACTTATATTCAAATTATGATCAATCTGAGCAGTAATTCTGTGACTATACTGAGAAATAAATTTTCCTTTTGCTGTAGTTGTTTGATTTTTAAAGAGAAAAATGTAATCACTAATGTATTTATACTACATATAATGATTTATTCTTCATTCTAAAATAGTAAACATTTAATGTGTACTTTTTCATCATATCAAAGGATTTATAATTCTGTTACACAGCCAGTATTGTTTTCTGAGTTACTGAACTAAGATGTGATGCCCAATGGTACAAGGAGAAATGTTCATAACAGAAAACACTATTTTTACCTGAGCTGTCAAGGCCAAGACCCTGAGCCTGACGTTGCATATACTTTCATAACAAAGGTTGTGTTGGATGCTTTTATCCCTTCAAGGAATTTTATTGCATTAACAGGAGCATATTCCCTTCATGATTCATAACTGGACTTATTTTATGACCGTACAGACAAGACATAAACAAACTGGCTTTCGCTACCTGATTCTAGAAATAATGGATACTTCAAATACTCAGGCCATAAGGTTTTCTTTCAATTACAGGATAAATGATCCAGCTTAATATTTAAACACTACACCCCTTCTATCAAGGCAATAAACATATTATCACAAATAATGTACAGAAAAGCACATGATAGAACCATTCAATAATGAAGAAAAACACACTAAAGGCTGATACAAGATTTTTTCATGATATTTCATCAATGTTTAATTTTATTATATTCAACATGAAATAAGTGAAAAGGCCTAGATGTTATCAGATTCCAACAATTTGCACAGAAAAATTATCTGTGCCTACAATGAGAGAAAATGTAGGAGTGCCTGGGTGGCTCAGTTGTTGAGCGTCTGCCTTTGGCTCAGGTCATGATCCTGGGGTCCTGGGATCAAGCCCTGCGTCCGGCTACCTGTTCAGCATGAAGCCTGCTTCTCCCTCTTCCACTCCCCCTGCTTGTGTTCCTTCTCTTGCTGTCTCTCTCTCTTTCAAAATAAATAAAAATCTTAATAAACAAATGTAAGTGGGGCACATGGATACCTTTTGATTTAGAGAAGGTGATATATGTCCTTTTATCAATAAATAGGTGCTAAACTTTGTGTTGTGTTTTTACTAAGATAGCATTTATCTATAGATTTCTCCTTTCATACAATTATCCATAGTAAATTTATTCTCAGAAACATGGATTTCTAGCTTTTCTCTAAACTTATAAAATAATTGCAAACATTAATTTTGCTTGGGAAGACATGAAAGAATTATACATTTTGGATAACCATTTGACCCATAAAAATATGTTGAAAATATTTGCAAGGCATAGTGGTAACTTTTAGGTACTTTAAGAAGAATTATGTAGGGGCATCTGGGTGGCTCAGTTGGTTGAGTGTCTGCCTTTGGCTCAGGTCATGATCCCATGGGCCTAAGATCTAGCCCTGTATCTGGTTCCCTGCTCAGCAGGGAACCTGCTACTCCCTCTCTCTCTCTCTGCCCCTCACCCCACTTGTGTTTCTTGTGCTCCCTCTTAAATAAATAAATAAAATCTAAAAAAAATAATAATTAAAGTTAGTTTTCTCAATGCTTTATAATCTAGTCATCTCCTATATTTTTCTTCTCTTAGTTTTAAGTTTTTCACCAATTGAAGACATAATGCAAGAAAGTACCAGAGGATTTAGCATTTAAAATTTAAAAGTCATTTAATTCAGAGTGCCTGGGTGGCACAGTCAGTTAAGCATTTGCCTTTGGCTTAGGTCATGATCCCAGGGTTTGGGGATCGAGTTCTGCATAGGGGCTCCTTGCTCAGTGGGGAGCCTGTTTCCCTCTCTGCCTGTAGCTCCCCCTGCTTGTATATGCGAGTTCTCTCCTCTCTCTCTCTCTGACAAATAAATAAATAAGTAAAGTCTTTAAAAAACAATAAAAGTCATTTAATTGGATTTAACTTAATTTCTATTTTTCTACTTATTTAAATTAAAAATTCACTGAGCTCTGGATTCATCGGATATATTTGATAGTTCGTATTTAAATTGTGAAAAACTATTCAAAAGCAACAGTTGTTTATAGGACCAAAATGACATAATAAAGCAACTACACACAGTATTTGTTGATGTCAAGATTAATTCTTGTTTAGATAGGTAACTTTTGTTTGTGTCCATAAAAAAGTAAGGATAATGTTTAAGAGTAAAGAAGGTATAATGCTTAATACAAAAGCATTTTGTACTTGGTGCCTGGGTGGCTCAGTCCGTTAAACATCTGCCTTTGGCTCAGGTCATGATCCCAGGTCCTGGGATCGAACCCTGGGTCCAGCTCCCTTCTCAGAAGAGAGCCTGCTTCTCCCTCTTCCTCTGCCTTCACCAACCCCCACCCCACTTGTGCTCTCTCTCTCTGAGATAAAGAAAATCTTTTAAATATATATATATATTATACTAACTTTTCCCAAATCTTTCAGTGTATTCTTTTCAAGACTGTTTCTTTTTAATTTTTTATTTAAATTCAATTAATTAACATATAATGTATTATTAGTTTCAGAGGTAGAGTTCAGTGATTCATCAGTCTTATATAATACCCAGTGCTTATTACATCCTGTGCCCTTCTTAAAGTCCATCACCCAGTTACCCCATTCCCCCACCCCCTTCCCCTCCAGTAACAGGTCTGTTTCTTTTAACAACAGAAATTCTTCCTGCTAATTCCCAAATCTTTATCTAATTAAAAAATTAATCAAATGGAAAATAGGTAAACAAATATCAAAAGTGTTTTGCCCATACACATACACTGCCATACATATCCTAAACACACTATTACTGAAATGTGCTGATCTGAATTGATTTATATTTATTTGTTTGGGAGAGCAGAATTGCCCAACACCTTAAGTAGCTATTGAAATTTTAGAGATATGAAAAATATCCAGTAAAACTGATAATTAAAATAAAAATTTAAATTTATCTATTACATTTATTGTGGTAGAGGAGTTCAATCCATTAAAAACTAAGGAGAAAAAAATAACCTCTGCTTTGAGAGATATCATGAATTCTATTATCTCTAGTACATATTCATCCTTATGTAGATAGGTGGTGGAAGTCTTTCAAGAATTGCTGAAATTACGTGTCTTCCTTTCAATGGATATTCAACTAGGCATACGAAGTGATAATATTATGATTTACAACTGTCCACAGTTGAGGGGGTCATGTGTCAGTCCATTCCACACCACAGGGAGCCTCCTATTTTAGATACTATACTTTAAGCATGTCCATGTTGCCAAGTTGGAGAAATATGTCATCATATCATTATAGAATATTTTCTAAGAATACTCTGGAAAACTCTTGGTATTTAAACTTGCGAAGCTAAAATCAGTTTAGTTTAACTCTTTTGTGTTATAAAACATATCGCTTGCCAATTAATAATTGTGAATTAAAGATAATTGAATCAACATGCTTTATTTGACCAAGACAAACATTCCATCCTAGCTTATCTCATAAATTGGTTATACTGATACATATTTTCTTTAATATGTTTTAAAATTTGAGTATTTTCTAACTTTGCTAGCTATTAGTTATGAAGTATATAAGTTCTAATCTTAGAAGTAAAACATGAGGAGACGGTGGCACATAATACATTTTTACTAAATTTTAGGATGTTCTGCTCTGTTCTGAACTTCAGGGAAGGTGATAGATTCTTATCTAAACTGTGGTAGGGAGGTCAGTATTACAATTAATCATTGACACTACATGATATAGCATTTCTATCAAATATAGAATATATTTTGTATAAAAGATGTGTAAAAGCTACAGATGCAGAAACATTAACATATTAAGGTAATACAATCCTTAACAGTTTCTAAAGTTACACATCTGTATTTTATTTTTAATTGGATGAAATTGTATTATATATGTTTAGCCTTTTTTTGAGGGACTGTGATTTTTTGTCTCTACACACACAAGACACACATATGCACACACACAATGCTATTTTTAAATTGTCATTTTGAGTTTTTTTAAAAATGTGTATATTAATATTAAACAACATCAAACAATTGACAATATGTGCCTGACAATGTATAAGCAATTTGCTACACATAACTGAGTTATTTAATGGCATAACAATGAATGAGTTTTAATTATATATACATGTCCACTATCCAGTGCAGTTCATGACACATAAGCCTGGCTCATTACATATATTGAACAAATGAATATGTAAATTATATGTAGCAATTAATTTTACTCTTCATTTATAAATATCATATAATTTATTGGGGTTCTATCAATATTTGGCAAGCCTAAATTATAAATGTAAATATAAATAGACATAGAGATTTAATGTATTTCTCAATAGTAGTCTTGTTCTGGACAAAGTCCTCAAGATTGCAGCAGAATAGGAGGACCATAGTCTCCTCTCAGCCCACAAACACAACTAGATAACTATCAAATCATCCTAAATACTCCAGAAATTTGTGAGAAGACAGAACAAATTCCATAACTAAAGGAAGAGAAGGGGTCATGTGTCATCGAAGAAGGTAGGAAGTGTGGAAATGTGGTTTAGAGGAGAAATAGATCATAGCTTCTGCAGAGGGGAGAGAGTTGTGGTCATGGAGAAGGTCTAGGCAGAGAGGGGCACACAAGGGGAATGAACAAAGAGAATGCTTTCCCATAGTCACTGGACTGGAAAACAAGAGGGGCTGAGTTTCATGAGTTCTCACAGTGGGACTTAAAACCTGGAATTTTAAGAGTTGGTGTACTTGGTTGGGATAAAGCCAGATGGGGCCCTGTCCTACTCCTGGAGAAAAGGCAGGCAAACAACCCAGGGGCAGAGAGCATGGAAGTAGCCATCTGAAGAATGCCTGGGGCACACAGTGGGAAGATTATTCCCTCTTTTTGGAGAGGAGAGCATCCCTGAGAGGCAGCGTTCACAGAGATACTTCTCCTGGAACAAGGAACCTGGTCAGCATCATTCTCCTGTCTTGCCCTTCAGCATAAACAGAGCCACCATGACTAATGGGAGGCAGCACAGTGCTGAGGTTGGTCGCCACCCTGCTTATACCAAGTCCACCCCCTATGCTCTGGGGAGACTGCCCTGAGGTTAAGCTTATCTCAGTCCCAGTGCAACAAGGCTCCTCCCCCAGAAGGCCAACACAAACCCTGCCCATTCTAAGTGTCCCTACCAGAGTTTGGCCAGTCCTCTGTTCTGGTGGAGTGGGTGTCAGATCTCATTCTACAAGTAGACCAGAGCACATCTAGTTAAAACTTGCCACATTCAGGACAGGGGCCAAACAGTACCTATAATGGGCAAGGAGAGCCTCTGCAGATGAATGGCCTGAAGAATAGAGCAGTCAAAACACAATAGCACAGTGCACACAGCACATACCAGAGACACTCCCTGAAGTGCCAGGCCCTGGACACCACATGACCTCTTCATAAAGCCATTGCTTTCAGGAGGAGCAGGAGACATAACTGGCTTTCCTAACACAAAGAAGGAGGCAGAGACTTAATCAAATGCCAAGACAGAGGACTTTATCCCAAATGAAAGAAAAAGATAAGGCCACAGCCAGAGATCTAAGCAAAATAGATATAAGTAAATGCCTGGTGGATAATTTAAAGCAGCGGTCATAAGGATACTCACTTGGCTTAAGTAAAAAATAGAAGACTTCAGTGAGATAAAAGAGATAAAAGATTTACCACAGAGATAAAAGAGTTAAAAAAGACTCAATTAGAGATGAAGAATGCAATTAATGAGATGAGAAACAGGCATGATGCAATGAGCAGCAAGCTGTAAGAAGCAGAGGAACAAATTAGTGATTTAGAAGACAAAATAATGGAAAATAATGAAGCTGAAGAGAAAATGAAGAATTATGCAACACAGGAATGGACTTAGGGAACTCATTGATTTTATATCCAGAAATAATAACAGAAAACTTCCCTAATCTGGGGAAGGAAACAACATCCAGATCCAGTAGGCACAGAGAATTGCCATCAAAATCAACAAAAGCAGGCCAAAACCAAGACATTTTATAATTAAATTTCCAAAATATAGTGATAAAGAAAAAAAAAATCTTAAAAGCAGCAAGACAAAAGAAGTCCTTAATTATAAGAGAAAAAAATAAAGCTAGCTGGAGATTTCTCAACAGTAACTTGGTAAGCCAAATTGAAGTGGCATGATATATTCAATATGATGAATAGGAAAAATCTGCAGCAAGAATACTCTATCCAGCACAGCTATCATTTAGACTAGAAGAAGAGATGCAAAGGAGAGACCAAAAGTAAGAAAGACAAGAAAGGATCTGAGAAAATCTCCAGAAACAATGACAAAACAAGTAATAAAATGGCAATAAATACATATCAATCAATAATTACTTTAAATGTAAATGGACCAAATGCTCCAATCAAAAGCCATAGGGTATTAGAATAGACGAAAACAAAAACAAGATCCATCTATATGGTTCCTATGAAAGACTCATTTTATTTTTTTATTTTTATTTTTTGAGAGAGAGGGAGCACACGTGCATGAACTCATGAGCAGGGGTGGGGCTGAGGGAGAGGGAGAAAGAGAATCTTAAGCAGGTTTCATGTTCATTTGGCTCCCAACTTGGGGCTCAATCTGACTACCTTAAGATCATGACCTGAGCCAAAATCAAGAGTTGGATGCTTGACCAACTGAGCCACCCAGGTGCTGCAAGACTCATTTTAGACCTAAAGACACTGTAGAGCGAAAGTGAGCAGGTGGAGAAACATTTATTATGCAAATGGATGTCAAAAGAAAAGTCAGAGTAGCAATACTTATATCAGATAAACTTGACATTTTTTGTTCTTGTTATTATCCTGCTTTGGTATCGTTGAAGTACTGACTTAATGGAATGATTTTGAATAGACTCCCTCTATTTTATTAAGATTTTGATAAAGAATGTCTTTTTTTTTTTTAATGTTTGGTAGAATCCACCAATAAAACTGTGTGGTCTTGGGCTTTTCTGTGCTGAGAGATTTTTGATTCCTAATTCAACTTTCATGCTTGTTGTTGGTCTAAGAGGATTTCCTATTTCTTGGATTCAAGATTGTGGTAACTTGTGCTTTTTTTTTTTTTTTTTTTACAAATTACTGTTTATTTTCCTAAGTTACCTGATTTGTTAGTATATATCATTGTTTATAGTAATTTGAGTCATACTATATATTTTTGTGGTTATCTGTTGAATTGTTTTCTCTTCCATTTCTTTTTTTTCTTCCATTTCTTGTTTTTTTTGTCTTCTTTTTTTTCCTTAATGTTGTTAAAGCATTGCCAAATTTATTTTTTCAAACTAATCATTATTTTTAATATTGTGCTATTGTTTATTCTTGTCTTTATTTCTGATTTTTCTTTGTTAGTTTCTTCATCTACTAAATTTCAAGTAAATCTCTTCTCTATTTCCTTGTAGTTTAATGTGAAATTGTTTATTTTAAACATTTTTTTCTTAATACAAGCATTTATAGCATAGGTTTCACTTTAAAATTTGTTTTTTACACATCCTATAGGTTTTGGAATATTATACTTTTTTCTTTTGTTTTGAGACGTATTTTGATTTGCCATTTTATTTCTTATTTGGCTTATTGCTTGTGCAGTAGTGTGTTGTTTAATATTTACATATTAAATATTTAATATTTACATTGTAGATTTCCATGTTTGTTTTATTGTTGATCTTTGGTTTTGTATCATTGTGGTTAGAAAATATACTTGGTATAATTTCAGTTTTATTAAATTTGTAATACGCGTTATGTCTATTTTTATGTAATTTAACCAAGGAATTCTTTTGTGTGTACTCAAAGAAAATGTGTATTCTATTTTTCTTGGATAGAATGTTTTATATACATCTTTTAAAACCATGTATTCTGAAGTACATTTTAAGTGAAAAATGGTCTTGTTGGAAAAAAACTTTAACTGAGAGTAATTGTTTAAAATAAAGCTTATCAGAGGGGAAGTGGATAGGGGGATGGGCAAAATATGTGATGAGGATTAAGAGAATACCTATCCTGATGAGCACTGAATAATATACAGAATTGTTGAATCACTATATTGTATACCTGAGACTAATATAACACTGTATGTTAATTATAGTGAAATTAAAATAAAAATAATTTTTAAAAATAGTATTCTTTTCTTCTCTGATATTATTTTCTAATATTAAAATCAGTCTTATTGCTTTCTACCATTTATGTTCGAAGTAGCCAGGAATTTTAGATTCTTGAGTAGGCTCTTTGTCCTATTTCTACGTGTAAGCATTCAAGAGATGTTGCCAAATTTAGAGTTCCTGCTTTAAGATCTATTTTAGTGTATCATTGTTTTAATTCATTATCTATTTTTTTATATTGAGCATACATTTTAAATATAAAGATCTGCTTTAATTTTTAAATTTTGGTGTATTAAATTGTTTTGTACTTCCTTATAGCATGTTGTGTTATGTTTTTTTCTTAATAAACACATCTTTTAAATTTGGGCTAAACTATCCTGTGGCCACTTCATTTTGAAAGATCTGTTTAAAAAGTAAATTTGACTTTGCTTATATCCCCTAGTAATTCACATATAATAGAACTATGGTAAAAATCCTGTCATAGTGATTGTCATTCCTAATAAAGCATAATTGGATAAATCCAATAATATTTTGAAGATTAATTGTATCTTAAATGATATAGACAAAAACAGTCTGTACACTTCTATTCCTGTGTGTGTGTATATATATATGTATATATATGTATATATATATATGATGATCTGTATATTTTAATTGTAGTAAGGAGACTAATAGTATTCTAAATTACTAAAACAGTATTTTCTGCATTACTTTTTTTTTTCTTGGTTACTGTGCTTCTGGGTTTTGAATTGTAAAATGAATTCACTTAAGTATCCCAAGGGTGATGGACCTTTAAAGCAAAAAATTATTTTGGAAACATTAAAAGTAATGTAATTGTTAATAAAAAGTATAGGAAAACCCCTAAATTATCAGGTTAACCATTTTTGGTAATTTTGAGAACTTTTTAAGATTTTCTAAGTAGATTAGGCAACACCTTTTCATAAATTTGACAATTGAAATTCATATATTGATGACATGCTGTTTCTGTTTAGATTTTTAAAGCTATTTTAATAGATTTAATTAACATCCTTGTTTCCTAAATGATAAATATGAGAGCTGGAATGTTGGTAATTTTTGCAAAACTTCTAAAGTAGCCAGCATAGATGTAGGACATATTATTCACTTGCCAAGACTTAATATTTAAATAATTTAGTTTCATCAGCTTTTATTAAGTTCTGCTATATCATTTACACTCTGAGAAGGACAGAAATGTATTACTTAGACAATAAATACTGATGAATATATACTCAGTACAACAAATTATGCTACGTATGATGAAAATCTAATGAACCATTTCCATTCTCTAGAATGTTTATGTAGAGTTTCCTAACTCTATATAAAGCAGGTGAGAATTCACACACATAAAATTATGACAAAATTTTGCTATCTGCCATAAGGCAGATGTTCAATGAATAGTTTGTAGGTCTGAAAGATGTGTTAGGAAAGAATATGAAGCAATGGAGATCATCACAAACATCATGGAAAAAGCAGCACTTAGAAAGAGCCTTGAAGCATGGACAGAATAGAAATTATTAAAGAGATTTTCCTTCAAAAAAAGAAAAATAGTTTCCTTCCCACCAAATTGGTCTTGTGAAACATGTCAACATAGGATGCAGTTTTTGTCTCCAATTCTTTGTTCAACTTAAATGGACTTGCATAATATTTTCTAAATAATTCTTAGGTAATATGCAATTGTCATTTTGAAATAACTTCACTCCAAAAGCTTCCTTTATGTTTAAATGAAACATATCAAGTTGGCATTTAAAGAAATCTTACTACTCATCTAAATAATTATTTGTTAAACGTCATGATTAAAATGCAATAAGGTCACTTTTGCTTCTTTTGATTATTACTTTTTTATTTTCTGTCTCCCCAAATATGTTGTAGCTTTAGGGTGTCAAGTACAATTTTAATTTTCTGACCACAATATAAGTATTCCTTGCCACAGTGTTTGATAAAAGGAGTGCCATCAAAAATTAAGTACCTCATGTTTTCCAAATGCATTCATGTTAAATTGAAATTCCTTATCAGGGACTACAAACTTTTTTGCCTATTAACTTACACTTCTTGTCTTTTGGCTGGGATATTTTCCTGCAAAATTCAGAAGCAGATAAAGGAGTTTCTCAGATGCAGGAAATTATAAATAGATTAGTATGGATGGAGGAGATGGTGAGTGTGGGAGGAGACCACATTTGAAAGATTTCTTAGATATTGTGTGGAAACTTTCAAGCTTTGCTAGCATTTTTTAGTAAAATTAATTGGAGTTTCCCAAAAAGGACACGATCAAATGCTGTTCAAAAGTATGGAAACAAGATGACTGCAATCTTAACAAAAACAGTTTCAGGGGAGTGGACTGTGCCAATGTGTGATTTAAAATAGGAACTAGAGATGCATGTATGGAAGAGTAATTTTAGAAATTGTGTTTTGCAGGGAAACAAAACTAGTAGCTACAGGGAAAATTGAAATCAAGTGAGATTGATCAATTATTGTTATTATTTGTTTTGTTTTGCTTCACTTTGTTTCCATTGAAAAATTCTGGAATATTGTGTTGGGCTCATGTGAATGACTAGGCTAGAGAAAGAGAGAGAGACAGACAGACAGACAGAGACAGAAATTGAAAGAAAGAGATTGAGAGAGACTGAGTATGTAGAAGGGATAGTAGACATTTGAAATATTACCCTCAGAGAGTAGAGATGAAGTTCTTAATTAAAATAAAGATATTTTCCTTTGATAGAGTCAGAAACACCTGTGCATTTTAATGGGAAGAAAGATAGAGAGGGTGTCTTCAAGTGCATTTAGGTTTGAAGATTTGGTGGTAGGAAAATAAACAAGTTCCTCTAATGACTTCTCTTTTCTCCGCACAGAGACAAATGTAACCAGCTAGGAATCACAAAAGAATAGAACTTCTAAGGAGTAAGGAGTGAGAGGAGAAGCTACAAAATCATCATGTTGATACTGAAAACTAAAGTTAACTAAGGAAATAATACTAAGTTTGTCTAGCAGCATTGTATGTCCCATTTGGATTTGGGGCCATGATTCGAAGGCAATGAATAATTTACTTTTACATGTATATACATATATAGTTTTTTTCTTGGATAACATTGAATCCACTGCTTTCCTCTCTAGATGTCTTTTTGGATTTCTTTAGCCACCTCAAATTAAATAACACTTCAAACTTAATCATTATCTTCCCCCAAATACATTTCACATCAAGCATTCTCTGAGAAAATAGCTCCAGTAGTTCCTGTGCAGTTTAAGCCAAACACCTTAGGGTCATTCTTAGGATTTCCCTCTCTCACATCTGACCATTAAATATATCATGAAACCTCGTTGATTTTACCTCAGACCGATCTCCTGAATTCACCCACTCCCTCTGTCACCATTGGAACCACTCATGTTAAACAAGAGTATTTTTCTGCACAGTGCAACAGAGGCAAAAGGACCAATTGCTTCCATCCCTGCTCTTCTCCAGTCCGTTATCCACACTGCTACACAATGATCTCTCAAACATCATCGTCATCTTAATATTTCCCTGCTTAAAATTTTGTAATGACCTCCAATAATAAAAACTATAAGGTGTGTCCTGGTGTACTTTTCCGTGTGTAACTATATCTCTGCCACTTTAATTCTACTCTCACTCTTATCAATTCTTTAGTTTCCCCTATCTCCTTATTTGTTCACCTATTTTGGTCCTTTGCAAGGAATTTGTCCTTCTAATGCAGTGTAATGCACTCTAATTGTTCCCCTAATGTAAATTGGATACTCCTACTTTTTGAGGTTTTTTAACAGCTCAATGGAGACTCAGCTTCCTAAGGAAGTCTTTTTCTTGACATCCCAGTCTAAATTAGGTGCCAGTGTTCACTTCCATGCTCTTTCTTTTTTCTAGCATAACAATATTTATAATTATTCATGCAGTACTTTTAAGACTCACAGAGGCAGAGCTATTTCTATCTTGTTTACCTCTGTAATCCAGTAGAGAGCAAAATTTCTGGCCCATTACACCTGCTGAAAGTGTTTTTTTTTAACTACTGACCAGAAAAATACACTTATCTACTTTTACTTACATTTATATTAATTTCTGCTTCCAAACTTTCTATGGAGGGTTAATAAGGTTATATATGATCTCAAAAAAGTTTTTAGGTCAAAAGGCATTCAGTAAAAGAAAAGAACTGGCTTGTGTTTCATAAATGTCATTGAATTCCAAATACACAGAATTGTGGATTGACATTTCATATCTTTGAAAATAGCGTTTAAAGTGAAAATGGTTTTACTGAAGAGGATAAATAAAGAAAAAAATGGATAACTTAGCTAAGAATGGTATTGGCTGCTACAGCAATCCTATTATAAGAAAAATAATATTTTAAATCTTTCCCTAATCATTTAACTACAAGGATGTCCCTAATACTATCAAAAAGCTCTTCTTATCTTTCAAATACCTTCACATTCTCTCTGAATTTATAAGAGCATTAAGGCTTTGCTATCGCTGTAATTAGATCTACTGAAAAAGTACCTTCTCATTTTTGTCAGTTCCTGATTATTCATGGTGATGGCAGAAAGCCTTAGCATGGATTACTAAAATTCCAAATCATTTATAGGACATGAAAATTAGTCCAAATTCATTATGTCTATCAAAAATTTCTGTTGAGATATAAGTTCACCTTTGAGCTTTAGCAAATTTCCATTGATGCTTGAGTGAATGCTCTTAAGTGTATGAACTGAATTTGAAAATAGAAAAAGATATATATATAGTTGATTAGTTTTATGTAATCTAAACCCTAAAAAGTAATCAAACCAATGGTTTGGTGTCTTTGATTGACCCATATTGGGCAATTGGAATGAAAGTTTGGCTTTATTAGCCATTGAGAAAAAAAAAAGATACAAAAAGTTAGGGAATGAGCATTATAAAACGATTTACTTTGCTAGCACTTACTTGACCACTAACAGAAATGTTAACAAAAATATCCAGAGAACATTTTCTTTATGTGATGTTGAATAGTTCAGTTCCAAACTTAATGCCATGTCATTCATTCATTCATGCATTACATGATAATTTATAATCACCTACTGTGGTCAAACACTGTGGGAAGTATTATGAATGCAAAATTGAGTAAGACACAGTTTCTACCCTTTATAGATCATTACAATTTGTACAGTATAAGTATGACTGATATTAGAATAGATGCTTATTGAGTCAAATAAAAGTTCTAAAATGGAGTAAAATGTAAAATAAATGCATAACATCTGACACCCCCGAAGTCAATATGTGAATGATACACCAGCTTATCCATGCATTCTCCCAAATCCAACAAAATTTGTGAAACTCTTAATACCTACCAATTAATTAATTAATTCAATAACAAAATTTTGAGCACTATGTCCCACACCATTCTATGAGCATAGGGAAAATTATTATTTCTTCCACAAAAGTTCTGTTAATAACACCATAAATGAAAATTATACTCAAAACACTACTTCAGTTTTAAATACATAAAAGTATTTACCTTTTATAGTATAATTTTATTTATTTATTTATTTATTTATTTATTTATTTATTTATTTATTTGACAAAGAGATCACAAGTAGGCAGAGAGGCAGGCAGAGGGAGAGGGGGAAGCAGGCTCCCTGCTGAGCAGAGAGCCGGATGCAGGGTTTGATCCCAGGACCCTGAGATCATGATCTGAGCTGAAGGCAGAGGCTTAACCCACTGAGCCACCCAGGTGCCCCAACCTTTTATAATATAATTTCTTATAAGCTCCTGCAGCATAAAGATCACTAAAAATACACACAGTCCAGCCATGTTCAATTTAAATACTTAAATATTTGATTATCTGAATGAATAGCCTGGTATTTATGATTCAGAAGCTTATGAAACATTTTTGAAATTAATGGCAATATTGTGTTATATGTAATCTGTGTATACTAGTCAAAATAATGACATTATTCACAAAACAAACACTGCATCTGTTCCAGGGAAAAGCTTAGTCTCTTATTTCTTTTGACAGTGTGCAGACCTGGGTTCTTCAAAGCCTCACCTCACAGCCAGAGCTGCAGCAAATGTCCACCTCACAGTTATACCCATGAGGAAGCTTCAACCTCTTGTGTCTGTGAAAAGGATTATTTCAGGAGGGAGTCTGATCCACCCACAACGGCATGCACAAGTAAGGAAACCCACTGATACTTGGTGATGCTAACTTTCACCACTTTGAAGAAAGAGCATGATGGAGCCTGTTACACCCTATTATCATTTTCCTTAAAACAGGCATAATGTTTACTCTCCCAAAATAGTCTTTTTTTTTTTTACCAAATTTTGATTTTCTTAAGTAAGCATTGAAAAGTTGGAGTCTCTTTTATTACTCGCTGTTAGAAGCATTCATTTTCCCTAATTTCAAATTCGACATGGTAGACAGAAGAAGAATTTTTTCTTTTATTCTGTAATTTCTCTTAATGTTCATGACAGCTAAACATGACTTTGATAAACCCATTTTCCTTTTCATTGTAAACTTTTTTTTTCATTCTTTGTGTTCTCCCAAGCCAGGCTTCTGATCATATAAACATGTAATAAATGGTATTTTTGCCTTTTTTACCTAACTTGCCCCAATAAACAACAAATGCCAATGAGAAGATCAATTATGAAAGAAGACAGGAAACACTTCAAGGACATGGAATACTACGGGTTGGCAAATCAGATTTAGGAGTCTAATAGAAAAGCAAATCTTTAGCTAGAACTTTTAAGCAGTTGCCATGTTTCTTATAAGTGAGTGTCCTTAACTGTTATTAATTATATGATTCCATAATCATATAACTAGAATGATGAATAGTGAACATTTAATTCCAACATTTGCAGTGGAAGCATCCACATCCATCAATGTTTTTGTTGCTTTTGTTTTTCTAGTGTTCCACATATTTCTGAGAAGGAAAGGCATTTATGTATTTGTTTGTTTGATAAAAATACTTTCATAAGTTGTCTACATACAAAGTCTCTATGGCAAATCAAACAAAAATTCAGAATGGAGGGGAAGAAAGTGTATCCCCTCTCCCCATAAGATTCAGTATTCATGACCTTGCCTTGTTTTACTATTTTTGATCCCAGCAAGCTGCAGTTGCCCTCAAAGATGATGATGAAAAGTTTTGAAATCTAGTATTCATTCTAGTTCGTTCATTCTACTATGAAGTACAGACATAAAATTGTTTTAATCAAATGACCACATACTGAAATCTTATCTGCATTTCAGCATCTAAATTTCGTAGTGTCAGTGAGACATATTTTCATAATTTCTCATGTCACTGATATTAGTTGGCTTTACATCGCTGAAGATCATTTATCACAAGACTGATCATTTTATGGATTAGATGACTACTAATTATAAACAATTCTTTTTCAAATAAGTAAATGACATTATTATATATACTTTTGGGAGGATGCATTTGAGTAGAGGAGATATAAACTATGATTGAATGTGATGTGTTTTATTTCATAGTTGATATCTCCTCTGATTCTTTTGTATCAGAGCAAAAGAATGCCGAGAGAGTAAAGGGGAAATGTGGCCAGACAATAGAATGGTTAATTAGGGAGAGAAAACTATAGCTTGAATTACCTTTTAAATTTCATTAATTTCCTAGAGTTATTTTCTTTAAGTGGTCCAGCCATGATCTTTCACTTTCTCAGAATAGAAGTGAATCTCCCTTTCTGTAAGTTCGCTAGGTTTGGGGTGAAGGAAAGCCTGTACTCTGGCGGCAGGGACAGTTTAGTCCCCTTCCAGGACTTGAGGCTTCAAATTTTCTCGTTTCCAGGTCTGCGAATTTCTAGTACTGTGTTTCAAAAGAACACTAATTTGTATGCATTTCTCAAAAACACTATTGGGACTTGTGTAGATCATCTTTCTAATACATAATCTGCGGGTGTGTGTGTGTTCCTTTTTTAGTTGTCTTCGTAGCACCACAGTACTGCATATGATCCCCTTGTACGGATGGCTTGATTGATATTCACATGTTCACATGAAAGTCTGGAGTTTTGCTTTCCCTGAGTTCTTTGGAATTAGATTTATGGTTCCAACTTTTAATACTTTTTGATGTGTGTGTGTATATATATACATATATATATAATAAATATATAATATATATTATAAATATATAAACCTGGAAAATAGAATGTTATAGGAAAAGAAAAAAGATTATGATAAATCTGCTTAAATGAGGTGTTTCTCATAGCTCTGTTTTGGTTCATATATCACATCTCTTAGCAAGGCAGTGGAATTTCATTAGGTTATTTTTTAGGTACATGCCAATCTGAGCCTCTACTTTTTACTTCTACTTTAGGGTTTCACTTGAATTTGAGTTTTATTTTGACATTAAAAGTCTTATGTGTCCCTCCCAAGTGTTGAGGGGCTGTTGGTAGAGAGTCATAGGAAAAGGAAGAGTCAGACTTTTTTTTTTTTTTACATTTTTACAGATTTAGAGAAAAGGTGCTAATTTGGTTATATTTCAGATGTCAGGGAGAAAAATGTTTGATATCTTCCTGAACTAGACATATTTCAAGTATATTTTACCTTTTTCTCAGAAGTAGACCTGTAATTTTGATCTCAAATGACATTTTCTCCATAACATTCCACTATTAAATAAGCTAAAGTTTGTAGTAAAAAAATGATACTTGTGTATTTCCACCTTAAGTAACTGCTTTATATTGAAGTATGTGAGGTTGTGTGTATGGAAAACTCACAGGGTTCAATCAGAAATATAGTTGAGGTAGGGATTATTTTGCCAAAAATGGCAACTCTTAGGTTTTAGGGTCAATTTAAATGACATTTTGTAAACACCAGGTAGCTTTTTTATCACTTTTAAGTTCAGTCTTCAACAGTCATAGCTTAATAAATGTTAGGTAGAAATTAATATTAATCTATATGTTTTGAACAACAGATATTAAGAGAACTAAGCTATGTTCTTCCAAGTAACTTAATTTATGCTTATGAACCATTCAATGACCACCATAGTCCATTCTATTCCTCGTTGAGAAGTTTTACATATTAAGTCTGAAACAAATATAAATGTATTTTTTTACTTGGGAACATGTGACCATATAACATTAATAACTGACTGAAGTTATAATATATTGAAATATCTGAAAATCAACTATAGAGTTATGCAATTCCTTGTTTAAAAGACTTTACATTTAGAGCAGTTTTAAGTTCACCACAAAATTTAGGGAAAGACACAGAGACTTCCCTTATACCCCATGCCCACATACATAAAGCCTCCCTCCTTCTCAATGCCCACCAGAATGGTATACAGTTGTTAGCTTACTAATACGGAATTAAATTTAGTTCTCCTTAGTAAGCTAATTATTCATTTCAGAAATAAAGTAATATATGAATATTGTTTATTATTTATATAAATTTATTCTGCTGATCCTTCAAGATCTGAACACTTTCATTCTTTCTCTTATACTATGTTTTTGAGAGTTATTTTTAAAATAAATTTGTGATTTCCAATTAAGTAAAATTCACAATTTGCAGAGCCACAGTATTAAAACAATATCAAAGTAAGTGAAGTTTCTTTACACATTTCGGTGTCCAATTACTTAAATTCTAGTTTCTTCTTGACATTTGAGGAAGATTTCAAATGGTGTTAGTGATTTATCTGTGGGTATGAAATTTATTTTGAGGTAAGCTCAGGCTATTTTACTTGCTACAGAATTTGTAGTCAAGAGCCACACTGACAAATCCTATTTTCACTTGTGCTCATTGCTTAGTAAATCCTTCATGTGTACTTCCCAGGTTTCTGGGACAGATCTCAATAAGGAAGTAATCAGTTCAATCTCCAAAGAGAATTTTTCCTTGGACTTTTCAAAGGACTTACCACTTTTTGAATATATAATTTTTTATCTAACATTATTTTTGCATATGTAGTTTTACTCCATAATTCTTTATATGTACACTAAGCAAAACTTCTGTTTTAACTAAACAAGTGGTTATAACAATGCCAATTAATTATTTCTGTAGGGTATAAATCCCACCATTGTCCCAACAATTTATAACAAGATTTTTCAAAGATTATTACAAATTGATGATTCTTTCATTCTCCCTATTTAGAAGACTGATTGCAAATCTTTTTTTTTTTTCTTCAGTCCAGGGATTTGTGTAGTAAACAATGCCTAATTTTATCATCTTAAAATATGTTTTTCTCACTTTACTTTGCAAACCAGGACCCCCCTCAGCTCCTCGGAATGCCATCTCAAATGTTAATGAAACTAGTGTCTTTCTGGAATGGATTCCTCCTGCTGACACTGGTGGAAGGAAAGATGTATCATATTATATTGCATGCAAGAAGTGCAACTCCCATGCAGGTGTGTGTGACGAGTGTGGCGGTCATGTCAGGTACCTCCCCCGGCAAAACGGCCTGAAAAACACCTCTGTCATGATGGTGGATCTGCTCGCTCACACAAACTATACCTTTGAGATTGAGGCAGTGAATGGAGTGTCCGACTTGAGCCCAGGAGCCCGGCAGTATGTGTCTGTAAATGTAACCACAAATCAAGCAGGTAAGTGTGATGTCCAGCCAAATCATGTACCTTAGGCTGAGCTCTGTCAATTATCTTCATAGCTAAGAGGGGGTTGAACTGCGTGAAATCTGTAGGAGAACTTCCCGTAAATTACAGGGTTAGGACTTAAAGTAGACTGTATCTCAAAATGCTTTATTTAGTTTTAAACGAATAGACGCTAAGGCTTTCTCAGCAGACTCATCCATGGACAGGGGATAAAAAAAGTTATGTTTCAATTGAATTATTTTATTAAAAATATCTTTTTGGCTCGAATTCATTTGTAGCAAAAAATTTTTACCTCAAATTTCACACATACAATTATGATAGCTCAAATCTAAGTATTTTGTTGTTTTGTTTACTTCGTTATATTTATTATTATTATTATTTGTTAATTATTTCATTAATTTAGCAGATAATCAGGCACGTTCTATTTGCTTGTTTATTTGTTTGGCATCACAGCTGAATTTTCTTTGCACATTGAAATAGGCTTTTCTTATTATTTCTATTATTATAAAAAGTATAAAATGAATTTTTATTTGATAATCTACTTATCAAAATTAGACTAGCTGAACTATACATGAAAACACATTTATGTTCCATATGAAGATCTTGGAATTACTAGGGAGTAATTATTAAGGAGTAGGGAACATAGTTCTGCCTGAGCTACTAATTCCCCCCTAGTTTCCACTCAGATATTCAATTTTAAGTAAATCAATATAGAGGACTTTTCTGGTAAAATAAAAACCAAAGATAAACTTTGATTAAATTAATAATTCCACCTGTCATGTGGCAAAAATCATTCAAAGCCTACGGGAAATTTATGACTTGTTTTTGTCAACAACTGATATATGGGTGGGATGAGGCATTAAATATAACTTCCCTCTATTCCCTGGCCACAGCTCTCAGTCCATGGGTGTAAACTTGTCACCTTATTAATACCCCAGCTGGACTTTTTTCAGTGAGGACTTCCTTGCCAGTGTACTCATAATGAAATAAGATGTGTTCAACTGAATCAAATTGGACTTAGTTCCCAAACATTAGTATAAGTTTGTAGGTTATAGAATGACTGGGTTGACAAAAGAATGCAGCTGGTAACCATGTTTCAGCCAAAATAATTTGAATTATTGAATGTGTCAGGTAAATCAAGTCATTACCTCTTGAGAATAAGAAAATGCATGCAGTTAAGTTTATAGTTGCTTCTGATTGATTAAACTGTGGGAAATATTCAAGAGCAGCCTGGATGATATAGAAGTAATCAAGTAATGCACTGTGAATCATTCTAAATATTCTAGATATCTTATCCATGTTGAATAGATGTCCACAGCATTTTTTTTATTCTGTGAAAGAAAACTATGCACACATTTATGCCACCTCCCTAAGTGAATCCTTTATATTTTTCTCCATTTGCTCCCTAACCTAAGGTGGAACTAATAAAAGTGTTCAAGAACTAGATAGGAAGAGTAAAAATTAAGTTTTCCTTCATTCTAGACTCAGCTGCTGGCAATACTGGTATATGTCGATATTCCATCACAGTATCTAGTCACCATTGTTCAGTAAATGTGAACTGCCTTCCCACATCAGAAAAATACTGGCTTTATAACCTGTGATTTCAGGCTTCTCATGCAACATCTTTCAACTTTACTTGGTTCTGTGTATGACTCTTCCATTAACATATTGAAAATATTTTGAGCAATCACTAAGAGTTGTATTCCTCAGGGAGAACGATTTCTGGCTTGCGTAACCTCAACTTACTTGAAAGATATTTCTTTGATGAACTAGGTATAGGAAATGACTGTTTACTTTTAAAATGATGTACTTAATAAATATTTGCTCTAGTTGTCTTTGACTTGCTAGTCTATTCAGACTGCAAAGTGTGCTTTTTTGATATATAAATACCTTAAGTACCATGAAAGAATAATTTTCATCCAGCTGTTCAAGGTACGGCTATCATATAAAGTAAACATTTGTATTCAGAGCAGACATTTTGCTTGCTGCTTTTTTCCAGGTTCTCAGGATACACTTAAAAGTAAAAGCCTTGCAAACCTATTAAAAAAAAATCAAAACAAGAAGAGATTTTTCTTAGTATCTGACCATTTCAGATGAACTAAGTCTCAATTTGCAGAAAATTGTTAACTTCAAGTAGTTCTTAAGGTGTCTTATATTTAATATCACTACTGCTGTAATTTATCAAGTGCAAAAATTATGGAAAATGGGCTGTAAAGTTACTTTTTAATATCTGAATATTTCTAAGCATTAAATTGAAGCAAATTATTTGTGCCATATGTGGTTTTTTTTCCATGTGTTTTTTATATAAAATTTCTTTCAGCGGATTTTAACTTTAGTTTCAAACATTTTTAAGGAGGATTTTTGAGAAATGCATTTCTTTCATAATAGATTCATTTCAGATTTGCAATTTATTTTGGCATTTTCTGATTTCTTTTTGTGATATCCACACAGTGTGTTGTTGACTTAAAAAAAAAAAGTCAACCTAAAATATATGTTTTATTCGGTGTCTTAGTAAGGACTATAGCCCAGGAGACAGTATTTTAAATTGCTCTGAAGAACTTCTCCAAAGCATGTCAGTTTACAGAGGATTATCTGAAAAAAGGGGAAAAGGGGAACTCCTTGCAAGCAGTTCTCCATCGTAGAGTTGTGCATCCCAAGGTATAATTCTTTTGGTTGTAGAAATTAAGGTTTACTGACTTCCACTTAGGCATGTGAGAGACCGTTATGTTGTCTTAATACATTCTGTTTCTATCATATCAGAGTATTCAGAATTATTACCAGCCTGCATCTGCTTAACTGGTTTTCCTGTTCTTCTTATTTTTGGTTTCTCCTTGAGGTCACCTTGAGATGGTCACAGAAGGTTGACATCAGTCATCTTTTGCAGTTTTAGTGTACAGACTGAACTATCCAGATTCAAAATTATTTTTATAAAGTACAAGAAGAAAAACTAGCATTTTTTTCAAGATGAGAATTTTGCATTAAGCTAGGAACTGAAATTGATTAGGTAACCCTAGGTGATTGGTCTATAAAAATAATGATTTTGTGCTAAAGATAGTGATGAAATGATAAATTTATGGGTGTTTATACAGGATTTAAAACACTTTCCCAGTCATTATATTATTATGAAGTCCAGCACCTTACTCTTGCAAGAAGTTCTCTAAATTCAAGTGGTGCTTTTTTTTTTTATAGGTAATTTAATAGTAAAGTCAAAATATAAAGTTTTGGGGCACCTGGCTGGCTCAGTTGATGGAGTCTGTGATTCTTGATGTCAGGGTTGTGAGTTTGAGTTCCGTGTTGAGGGTAGAGATTACTTAAGAAGCAAAACAAAATGAAAAAAACCCCAAATTATAAAATTTTAAGAAAAGCTGAATACTAGAATTACTTGGACTTTAGGGTTCCGTAAAATGCAGCAAATAGTACTGAGGTTGACAAAAAGGTGGCAACAAATGTTTTCTGGTGGTTTCTGTGTATTGAGATGTTAAAAAAGTATTGTCACCTATTAGACCACTACTAAACAATGGTGAAGGTATTTATTGATTTTCATCAGGGAGAGACTATATTGGCTGTATTTGTAATCACCACCTGATTAAATGGATATTTTGGCAAGATTCGTTTGTCTTCTACTCGGACTAAACAAGTCATTAAAGCTCATAACCCCCACTCTTTATTTTTCCATATTTTTTATGGTGGCACTAGTTTCTGCATTCCCCCACAGATACAATAAAGATTCGTGCTTCCTCTTTTGGTAGGATGGAGATAGTTTTACATATTCTACTTCAAGGGCCTCAGAGACAGAGGTTTCTTCCAGGTGCAAGGTAAATCTTCCAACCATATACCAGTGACCTGATGAAGGAATCAAAGATGGGATGGAGGGCACCTGGGTGGCTCAGTGGGTTAAAGCCTCTGCTTTCGGCTCAGGTGATGATCTCAGGGTCCTGGGATCGAGGCCCATATCGGGCTCTCTGCTCGGCGGGGAGCCTGCTTCCTCCTCTCTCCTCTCCCTCTGCCTGCCTCTCTGCCTACTTGTGATCTCTCTATCTCTGTGTCAAATAAAGAAATAAAATCTTTAAAGAAAAAAAAAAGATGGGATGGAGAAGGCATCAATGTGCTAATTGTAATATGGGCTCATAACAACATCTCATTCATCACCTTACCCCCATAATGCCCACTCAGATCCCTGTTTCTTAGTCATATATGGAATCCACAGGGATTAATGTTAGCTCAGACATAATATTCAATAACCAGTGACAGATCTGGGCATTTATCCCTCCCCCTGCTCGTTTATTTAGAAATGGTCAGAAATACTTTTCAGAGAAGTTAAAAGTCAGACATACAGTGTTAACAGATGTTGCTATTACACAATCCTTTAAAGACACTCACCTTTCTCTTCATTGAAGGGACTATGCAGTAAATACAGATCTTCCTGGATTTATGATCATCTTATATCATGATAAACCCATTGTAAGTTGGAAATATCTAAGTCAAAAATGCACTTAATACACCCAACCTGACAAACATCAGAGTTTAGCTTAGCCCACCTTAAGTGTGCTCAGAACATCAACATTAGCCTATAGTAGGGCAAAATCATCTAACACAAAGCCTATTTTATAATAAAGTGTTGAATAACTCATGTCATTTATTGACTTCTCTACTAAAAGTAAAAAAAACAAAAAACAAAAAACAAAAACCTGGGGGTTGCCCGGGTATAGAGTGGTTTTCAGCGTTTGTTGTTTACCCTCGTGACTTCGTGGCTGACGGAACTGCAACTTGCTGCCCAGCTTCCTGAAAGAGTATCACTAGCCCAGGAAAAGATCAAAATTCTAAATTCTAAGTAAGGTTTCTATTGAATGTGTATCACATTTGAAACATTGAAAAGTGAATAAAAAAAAAGTAAATTGGACCATCTTAAGTCAGGGACCATGTGTAAGCTAACTCAGATCTGGNAAATTAAAAAAAAAAGTAAATTGGACCATCTTAAGTCAGGGACCATGTGTAAGCTAACTCAGATCTGGGAATTTGTGAGATATTGTGACTTACCAGCTCACTAAATTTTGATTTGTCTTTCTCAGACCCTCATGTCCTTAGTGACACAAATGAAATGGCCCATAATTTTGGTTTTTGAATGCCAGAGTACTAGACTTTTTGCCATCCAAGTCCTGTTGCCTATTATGAAGTGCATGCCCACCTCCTTCCAATGGAAAGTGCTACTACTTGGCCTCTGCCACACCTGAACCATGAAGAAATCAATAAATTATTTAACTGAAGCTTCAACTTCTGTGTTCTTAAGTGTAAAGAACAGAAATTATACAGATTTGTTTATGGTTGTGACACTGCCATGAATTCATTTCTTATCATTATGATAAAGAAAATGTCTCTGGGCCCTTCCTGAAGATGTGGGTAGTTTCATAGGTCTTGAAATATAAATCCACTTTAACACTTCCTTTTTAGCAGGTCGTTTAATTCCTTCTTCTACATGAGAATAAGGAATTCCCAGTTTTTGAACTTTATTTAACTTTGGCCACCTTTCAATCCAGATTTTGGTCAACAAATTGAAGAAACATTTAGCACTTGTGCCAATGACCTGGAAAAGTACATTGAATCCAGAAACTCTAATTGTGCATTTATATTAGCTTGAATTAAATTTGTTTCCAGCTCTTATGCACATGAGAAACTCATAAAATCCATTTTTACACACATTTCTTATGCTTTGGCCAATTTAAATTATAGAATGTTGTAAGTCTTACATCCAAGAAATTTNCAAAAACAAATTGAAGAAACATTTAGCACTTGTGCCAATGACCTGGAAAAGTACCTTGAATCCAGAAACTCTAATTGTGCATTTATACTAGCTTGAATTAAAATTGTTTCCAGCTCTTATGCACATGAGAAACTCATAAAATCCATTTTTACACACATTTCTTATGCTTTGGCCAATTTAAATTATAGAATGTTGTAAGTCTTACATCCAAGAAATTTCTTGCCCCCAACATTGACTAGAATACTAAGCTTTCAAGAAAATGTTGGTATTCGGAGTTCAGATGGAGTAATAGGTTTGGGCAGAAAGAGAATTTCTTCCATCTATCAGCTAACAGTCGTAGATAAGGTATAGGGTTGGTAATGAAGATGGGAAGAAATCACTTCCTTAGTCAGGAGTGGAACAGCTGAATCTGGTAGCAAGAGAGACTCAGTAAGTTTTTAGAAGTTGAGAATATTCTGAGTTATCTGAATTCTTCCAAATATCTGCATTCAAGTGCTCAGGATTTCACTTTTTCTTCCAATCAATGGCGTCATTTTCTCATAAGGCAATGCAATAAGTTCAATCATTTTTAAAATTCCAGAATTCTATGAAATAAGACTTGGATTTTGATGTGTAGCTCTGTTATCCTTTTTAGTTGAGTAAGAGGTCTTTCAGCAAGGAGACTCTCTGATGATCTCAATGTGACTTGAGTTGAAAATTTAAATTTTAAGCTTCTTATTTTATTTCTTACTTGAATTCTTCCACATATCTGCATTCAAGTGCTCAGGATTTCACTTTTTCTTCCAATCAATGGCCTCATTTTCTCATAAGGCAATGCAATAAGTTCAATCATTTTTAAAATTACAGAATTCTATGAAATAAGACTTGGATTTTGATGTGTAGCTCTGTTATCCTTTTTAGTTGAGTAAGAGGTCTTTCAGCAAGGAGACTCTCTGATGATCTCAATGTGACTTGAGTTGAAAATTTAAATTTTAAGCTTCTTATTTTATTTCTTTAGATTCTCCAGCACACTTGGATACAGCCAATTCTTCCCATATTTCTTCTATTTCTTATACTTTTATAGTACTAAAACAGGTGGAGTTTGGTCATGCAGAATATTATGTTCCAGAAGCCCTTTTTCTGAGGGGACTTCAGGTGATGAAACACACTGTTAATACTCCAGGCGTTGTTAGATTACCACCACTGAATGCAAAATAGGTTCTTGCTACACTGAAATACAACTAAGTCAAGTCACAGGGTCTATATTCCCATTCTCTTAAAGACTGTTGCCTGAAACGTTTCTCTTTGGGGAATAATTTTTGTTTTGAATGTCTGTTTTCTTAGTTGCAAACAAAATCTACTCTGGTTTGAACGGAAAAGTTCTTTAATACAGGATGTTAAGTGGTTCATACAATCATTGAGAATAGATTCAGAGATTGGAGGCTATGTTTCTAGAAGAAATGCTCGATACTCTGCAACTGAATTGGCCTGAGGAAGGGAAACATTGCCACTGCAGCCATCGAGTAGTAAGTGAACTGACTTGACTTTATTGCAATTGTTAGTGCCACTGGTAGCATTGCTTGTTCAGAGTCTCAAACTTGTACTGAAAAATCTTCAGTATTGTCACCAGAAAATACTCATATTTTGCTACCATTGTCACTGGCAGTAGGCAAAAAAAGTGAGAACTTCATGAAGAACCTGGTTTCTTAAGTTGCCTATTTGAATCAATAGCTTGCCTGGGCAAGTCCGATGGATCTCCAGGTATATACCTTTGTCTTAGAAAAAAGGAACCTGGATTATTTGAGTTCTGAACTATGTTGGAGAGATAATGTTCATTACCTTGGTTTTATAAATATATAAAGTGATATTCAATGAATTTATTCGTATGTGAATTACAACTTTTACATAACAATTTCTATACAACTTATCCCTAGCATTTTGGGAAAATCTGATTTCTCAAGTAATTAGGATTTGTCCTTATACTCTCTCTTTTTCCCTTCTTTCCTTTCTTTCTTCCTTCATTCTTTCCTTCCTCCCTTCTTTGTTCTCTTTTTTTCATTTATATTTGTATTTCAGGTGTTGAGGGTTGAGTTAATAAGATGCCTCACCTCTTGGCACATTACCATCTTCGATCTACGCAAAGCTTTTACCTGGTTTTTATATTTTCTTATGTACCCACTTTTATCCCAAATCTATTTGTCATTTCCTACACAAATAGCAAATTCTTTATATGGTGTGGATTTTCTTTGTTGTTGTTCATAAGTATTCCTATCAAATGTTTACTTAATATTGCATATACATGTTTTTAATTTAATTTAATGGTTATGTTAAATATTTCGTTCTGTCTACTAATTTTTCACCATAATCTAAATATTTTGTAGATCTACCCATGTTGCTTTTGGGCATCAGATGTGCTGCTTGTAACTGCCATACAATCGCTATACTTTTCATATCAGCTCACCCAATAACAGAGATATTGATTCTCAGACTACCCCATTTGTGAGCATCCTTTTTTCATTTTAAAATCCTAATAGAGTGAATTTCATTCAGTATACATAAATTTTCTTTTAGAAAAAAAGAAAATAAAAAAGGGAAATAACAAAAAAACAAGAAAACAACAAAACCAGTAGACCACATTTTCACTCCTTTTCCCATTTCTCTACATAATATTCCTAATATAGGTTTATTGTCTTCAAAATGAAATGCACAGGGTAGAAAGTGTGTGTGTGTGTGTGTGTGTGTGTGTGTGTGTGTGTGTGTGTGTGTGTGTGTTAATCTATTGCACAGGGTAGTAGATTAAGAATTTGCTTAAGTTTCTAGATTGTGGAGCCAGAGTTTCTGGTTTTTATAATATCTTTGCCAATTACTAGCTGTGTGACATGGGTAAATTCTTAGACCTCCCAGATACTAAATAATAGCATCTATGACATAAGATGGTTGTGAAGATTAAATGAGTTAATATCTATAAAACAATTAGTGTAATGCCTACCATGTAATAAGGCATTAATAAATGTTATACAATAGCATTTAAGAAACTTTTCACTAATATTCTAAATAGTGTCAGTCTGTGGGAGAAACTATGGGATAAACAGGTTTTAGACTTTATGAGTATTATATAGACAAACTCAATAGTGTGGTAAGATACAAGGAAAAAAATACATTCAAAAGGAAAAGCAAATATATATAACCACTAACTATACAGGTAACAAACTTAACTGCCTCAAGCTTGGAGGAGTAAAGCAAAAATATTATTTTCCTATGGTGACTCTATCTTCAACAATATCTTAAAACGTTGAGTTTTATATTAGCATTGAATTTTTTCTAATTTTGATAACAATATCCAGAGCAATAGCACAAGGAATAAAAATATCAAAGTAAGGGCAAAAATGGGGAAAATACCTTGTAAATAAAAAATAAACAAATAAAAATAAATAAAATAAAATAAAAATCAGAATGAAAGCTCATTAGATAACAAAACAAAACAAGAACAACAAAAAAACCCTAAACAAAAAAGAAAAAAGGTAATATTTTTTATTTGAATCAAAATATATTTGGAAAAAATATTTATTTTGTTAACTACATAATTTTTGTGTGTGGATTGACATTAATTTTGGTCAATTATTAAAGTTTCAGAGGAAAGATACCTAAGAGACAAATGTTTTGTTTACTTACATATTATGGATGTCTGTATATTGGCCTCATGCCAATGCTTCTGTGATCAATTACTGTATTACGGCTACCAATGAAAAGCTTCTAATTTTGCTGACTGAAGCTTCCCATTTACGTTGAAACATGACTTAAGTGAGATGCAAATTCTGTGCTTGTTCCTATGCCTATTTGCTGTTTTGAAAACATAGCTCAAAGATGAGACCCTGATTAGTTTGTCCATAATTCACCTCTGATTTATTTAATAAGGGTAAAGAGGATGGGCTGCAATATTTTCAGAAGCTATCAAAGTTCTTGTTTGGTTCAGTGGCTTTATAAATTTGCTAAAGAGTCACCTGGTTTCAACAAAGGCATACCAGAGTCTTCAGTTGCTTCTTTCTCCCTTCTGCCTACTGTGGTGACATGGTAGACACAGCGATGGCTAACGTGTCTCAGCACTTACTGTGTGCACATTGCCATGTGAAGACCTTTATTTGCATTTTCTTCTTTGATCCTAACAATATCTTCTTGACATAATATTATTATTATTCCCATTTTTAGGATGAAGAAACTGACGTTTAAAGATGTGAAGTGATTTGCCCAAGGTCACAAATCTAGTAAGTGAGGGAATAGGAATCTAAACCAAGAAATTTTTATCCTAGAGTCACGATACTCTGACTCTCCAGGGAATATTGCACACGCTATTCCTCCCCCTGAGCCTCTATTTCTTATATATTATCTGAGATAGCTCAGGCTGCAGATCCCTTAAATTCTGCTTCCTTGAGAAAAGCTTTCTCTGCTCTTCACTTTAGACATGCCTCTCTAACATAACATAGAGCACAATACACTGTAACTATTTCTTCTCTTGTCTGTTTTTCTGGACTCTTTCCTTAGGGGTCACGACAGTGCCTCACACCTGTGGGTTTTTGTTTTGTTTTGCTTTGGTTTAGTTTTGAAATAATTCATAAATGAATGATTTTAATGGTTTCTGAATTACTCAAATTACTGTTGTAATTCCAGTTACTGGAGTGATGTTGATGTGGAATGTGTTTTAAAGGTTTTTGGAATTATTCAAATAATTTTAGGACAAGTTTTTGTGGTGAGTGTCTTTTATTTATTTACTTGCTTTTAAGGATCCAGATGCAGAACCCTAATAGCAATTCATAGGTTTGGGTTCTTCAGGACTCTGAAATAAGATATTATTTCAGACTCACCACTTAGCTGGCCTGTCTGCTTTATTAATCTCTCTTCTTTAAACACTCTAATCTTGACAAAAGAATTCATTGAGAACCCATTCTAGAGAAGAATTTTATATAATGATGGCTGTGCTATTTAAGGGTAATACATGGTATTTTCACTCCTAGTGTGTTTAAGGATTCTTTACTCTTGGACTCCACGCCCTAAATTTGTGACTCAGTATATCCATGGGAGAGCCCGAGAGTCTAAATATTCTCTCTCTCTCTCTCTCTCTCTCTCTCTCTCTGCTAATGATTCTGCAGCAAGGTGTGTTTGGCCCCATTTTAAGAAAAATTATACTTGCAAGAGGTTCTCATATTGGTTTCCTATCATTTCTCTTTAGGCAAATAGTGAGAACCCCCTTAATCAGGTTTGTTTGATACTGTTTTTCCCTAAAGCTCTCTGTAAAATACCTGCTGACAGTCTGTTTTCATACCAGCAATGATTTTGTTAATACCATTCTTTTTCTCTAATCTGGAAACTCTATTCTGCCCATTGCTTACCTGCAAACTGGTTTGAAACTCTGCTCTTTTGTGTCAATTCCAGTTGCAAACTGATTCCCTATTCAACAGAAACATGGTCAATGATCCATTTCCTCTGTGAATCATCAAACATTCTTGTGGCTCAGCTCAGAATCAGAGCAGCTCAGCATTTGAACTATTCAATCATTTGTCTCATTGGCATGTATGCTATGAACTTATTTGCGTAAAGATGGATGATGTAAATTGATATGCATAGAATATGAATTTCTTTAAAACCTTACTCTGAAGTGCCATTGCCCTTTATTACTAGTCCTTGAGAGCAGAGTTCTGAAAGCCTTCCCAATGGCCTGGTATCATGTAAATCTGCTCTTTAGATGTGATATAGTAGCGAAACCACAGATGTAAAATAATGTTTCAATTAAGAATATGCATAAGTCCTCTATTAAATTTTAAACAAAGTTTACCTAGAATACTGAAACATTTTTTTGTACGGCTTTATTGGAATGACTTGTTCATGTTATTTTCCCGAAATTGACCACCATGCATTCAAACACCAAGTTTGTATTTAGTACCTCCTGCATTCATTATTCTCTATTGAGCATTCTGAAGACAAAATAAAGTTGAACACATGCTTCAGCGATAGAGGATTTTATTTGCCCACTGAAGAATTAAGAGTAAGAATTAGGTCTAATAAAGTAAAACAATTAGAAAGGAATTAATGACAATTGGGTATTAATTTCAACAGCCAAAGCATGAGATTCATCTTCAAATGACAATATGGATTGACTTGTTGACTTCACATTATCTTTTTTTTTCTACTTTGCTTCCTTTATCACACGTACATCTGTAAAGGCATTAATTCAAATCAACTTAGCTATTTGAATTTACTAAATATAAATGATAAACCATTTTGTAACCACTTTTATGTGTATGTATTTAAATGGTCATGCCTTGTTTGGTGAACATCAATATAGCATAATCAATCTTTACTGATAATGGCCTATTGTTGAGTGATATACTAACACAAAATGAAGTGAGAAAAGAAATATCTTTTTTTTTTTTTTTTTTTAAAGATTTTATTTATTTATTTGACACAGAGAGAGAGAAATCACAAGTAGGCAGAGAGGCAGGCAGAGAGAGGGGGAGGAAGCAGGCTCCCTGCCGAGCAGAGAGCCCGATGCGGGCCTCGATCCCAGGACCCTGAGATCATGACCTGAGCCGAAAGCAGAGGCTTTAACCCACTGAGCCACCCAGGCGCCCGAGAAAAGAAATATCTTAAGATTATTTGTCTGTGGGAAGCATTTTCATTTACTTTGTTGTATCTAATTTTATTAATAATTGACAGTACATTTGATACATCATTGGATTACAGTCAGAGCAAATTGTTTATTTTGTAGCTTGACACAGTGATACCACCACCTTCTTTATTAAAACAAGCATCTAGCTTAATGAATTTTTTTGAGGATGTGAATATTTTTCATTAAACAAAATATATTTTGAGTGCCTGCTTTTTTATCTTACTTTTTTACAAATTTTCCTCCAGTAGTAAGAAGAGAGAGGAAAGTTTAATTTTCAACCCTAGAAGACTTGAGGATATGACCTGCATTGCAAACTGATTCTTTTTTTTTTTTTTTTAAGATTTTATTTATTTGGCAGAGAGAGAGATCACAAGTAGACAAAGAGGCAGGCAGAGAGAGAGAGAGGAGGAAGCAGGCTCCCCACTGAGCAGGGAGCCCGATGCAGGACTCAATGAGGGGCTCAATCCCAGGACCCTGGGATCATGACCTGAGCTGAAGGCAGAGGCTCAACCCACTGAGCCACCCAGACACCCCTGCAAATTGATTCTTAAATTATGAATAAAGCAATGAGTTCCTTTAGACATGCGGTTTGAACTAAATATAAATAAATATTATTGCAACTGTGCAGTTTCTCTGCTTTAGTTATATCTGCCTATTTAAATTACATGTCAAAATGACTAAAAAAAAGACAAAAAATAACAAGTGTTGGCAGGAATGTGGAGAAAAAATTTTCGTGCATTCTTCATAAGAATGTAAATTGGTAGAGCCACTGTGGAGCACTATGGAGGGTCCTCAAAAAATTAAACATAGAAATACCATATGACCCAGTAATGTCACCACTGGGTATTTATCCAAAGGAAATGAAAACACTAATTCAGAATGATATATGCACCCTCTGTATAGAGCCAAGATATGGAAACAACCTACGCACCTTAGGTTGCTTAGGTAGGTTAGGTTAGGATAAGGGATCCTGCTTGGTTCTGTCAGTTAAACACCAGACCCTTGACTTTGGGTCAGGTCATGATCTCAGGGTCATAAGATAAAGCCCTGTGTTTATGGAGCCTGCTTAAGATTCTCTGTCTCTCAATCTCTCTCTCTCCCTCTGCCCCTCCCACTCTACTTTCACTTTCTCTCTAAAAAAATGAATAAATAATAATAATGGATAAAGAAGGGTGTGTGTGTGTGTGTGTGTGTGTGTGTGTGTGTGTGTGTGTGTGTCTAATATTATGCAGCCATAAAAAATGAAATTTTGACATTTGAGAGAGCATGGATGGATTAGAGGGTATTATGCTAAATGAATGCTAAATGAAAAGGTCAATACCATATGATTACATTCATATGTGGAATCTAAAAACAAAACAAATGAATACACAAAAAGCAGAATCAAGTCTGTAAATACACAGAACAAACTGATGGTTGACAGAGGGAAAGGGAGTGGGAAAATGAGCAAAATGGGTGAAGAAGAGTGAGAGAGGCAGGCTTCCAGTAATGGAATGAATAAGTTATGGGAATTAAACGGTATAGTATAGGGAATAGAGTTAATAATATTATAATAACATGGTATGGTGACAGATGGTAGCTATACTTGTGAGCATAACATACAGAGATGTTGAAACACAATGTTATATACCTGAAACTAAAGTAACAGTGTGTGCCAACTATACTCAAGTAAAAAGTTTGAAAAAATAATAAATATAGAGGGTCTCTATTTTTTAGATAGTTTTCATTTTTCCCTAGTAAAATAGAAAACAATATTTGAAGGTAAAAACTTTCATTATCCTATAAATTATTACTTTCAGGTTATAATTTCTGTCATCAACAGTCTACTCACATTAACAAGGTTTCCTTTGTTACTAATTATACTCAACTAACCCTATATGCTATAGATATAAAAGAAAATACTTCTGTTTTAGGAGAAAAAAAACTGTCTCTAAAGAGTAAATTGGTAGTGTTTAATGTTATTGTTGGTAGTAATGGGAATTGTGGTGGTAGCTTAGTGATTTATTTATTTTTGTTTTGGTCCACTTTAAACAATTAAAAACATATGTGTGAGATTAAAGGGATTCAAAGATTGAATGAATAATTTTAATTTCCCAATGTGATGCTGGTACTGATACTTTCAAAAAGAAGCTAGTCACTCAGTTGTTCATGGGATTTATGTCTCTTTTTCTAGGGACTACAACTGGAAACATTTGTGGCTTGCCCCTTAAAACTATGAATCACACCTTATGTACTCAGTAGGGGACCTTAATATCATGTAGTCTGGCTTTTTACTTCTTAAAGTGCACTTATGCTTTCTAACCCTGCTATTTATCTCTTTTAAAGATAAAATCCAACACTGTATGTTGCTGTACCGACTTTAATAAAGAGAGATAGAATTCACAAACTTGGTTATTACAAGGCAGAAGAGAAAATAAATGTGTTTAGAAAATTTCTCATAGTCTTTTCCAATTAATTTCACATGAGATGACGTTCTTGGGTCAAAACTGTATGAACTTTTATAAGGACTAAACATGACTGTTTCGTGAAACAGCTATTACTTATTTTGTTAGAAAATGGCTCAATGGTACAACTAGAGTCTGGTTTAACAGACTCCCTTGATTTTTTCATTTGTTTTTGTCTTAGTAATGTGAGTAGATTTTTTTTAATTGAATCAGAATTCATCAAAAAATTCTTGATTAAATACTCATTATACTTATTTTAAAGATGCTGACAGTAATAATGATGATAACAGTAAAAACACTTATCTCTATATGCTGAGTTGTTCCAATTTTATGAGACATATTACCTAAATTTCTTAACAAAATATCTCAGATATCTTTGGTGAAATTGGAAATAGCAACATAATTTATCTTTTATTCCGGAAACTGGTCTTCTTTCCCAAATAGATATGAAATAGCCCTTTACTCCCTCACCTCTATTCAACGCTCACCTTTGGTTCTGAGAAACTAAAGGGATCTCACATTTCATCTAATACAACCATGGCTTTGGTTTTTTCATTCTACTATATAAGAGCCATTTTTTCTTACATACTATTTCCTAAAATAAAATAACAAAAGGGATCACCCATTATTTTATTTATCCCTCACACCAATTCACTGAAACGTTTAAATTGTATCTCTATTTTACACACAATGAATAGACTAGAAATATAAATTCGTAGATGTCTGACTCTATAGGAGCCAGGAAACTGCAAGCAATATAAATTCAACTAGAACGCATTTAAACAATAGAGGATATATATTTTAGCATTGAAAGAACCAGTTTCAGGAATAGTTTGGTCATGGATCTGGCTTTATTTCTCTGAGATCTATATTGCTTAACCCTCTTCTGGATCTGCTTTGACTCAGGATCGAATTCTCTCATGGTATCAGAAAGGCTGTAGCAATTCCAGACCTCATATATGTATAGTACGTCATACCAGAAGGAAAAAAAAAATTTTCTCCTTCCATCTATTAAAAGTCTGAGAATTCATTCCAGTTTGAAAGAGTGAATTGAACCCGTCACTGTGATGAGGGGTTAGGAATAAACCAACTGGGTTATTCCCCCTTGACCTCCCCATAGTCCTCCGAAGGACAACCCAGGTGTAGAGTCAGTCCCATCAAAACTCTGAAACTGTGCACAATAGAGGGTCAATGGAATGCATTTGGTGATTAGAATTCAGTTTATTTTTCTTTCCCGTATGCACTGTTCTTTATTCTAATCCATAAATGATTTATGAAAGGTTGTCTATTAATATTTAAAGTGTCTTCATGAAGCACCCAGCTCCTGGAACACCCAGTCTTTCTTTTTGGAAAAATAAATTTCTTTTTTTTTTTTTTTAGTTCATTTTGTAATTTATTTTATTATACCCATCCATTTGTATACTTTCAGTCCTCAAAGTTCTGCCCTGGAGCCTTCTCTTTTCTAACTTAAAAAAACAAAGGCGGTGGGCGGGGGCAGTAGGATATTTCACTTCACAGACATGCTTGGCTATGTGTATGTAGCAAACTCCCCCAATTTCAGTGACTTAAAAGAATCACAATTTTTTATGTTATTATTTACAATATGATGATTTGGCAGGTCTGTATATTACTCAGTACTCATCACAAGTGTATTCTTAATCTTTATCTATTTCACCCATAATAAATAACTATTTTTGCTCCTTAGTCTACATATCTGCTAGGTGTTTCATCTTCCCTCAGAGTACTTACTCGTCCCCACAGCTGCAGGTTGGATAGGTGACTCTATTAGTTTCCTGTGGCTGACGTAGCAAATTAACACAAAATTAGTGGCTTAACACAAATTTATTAGCATAGCATTCTGTAAGTCAGAGTCCAACAGGGTCTCATTGGGCTAAAATCAAAATGTCTGCAGAGCCATGTTCTCTTTTAGAGGCCCTAGGAAAGAATTGATGTCGTCTTTCCACGTCTAGAGGATGCCTGCGTTTTTCAGCTCGTGGGCCAGTCTCCAACCTCAAATCCAGCAATGGTGGCTCAATCCCTTTTTGCATTCCCTTCCCCTGACTTCCCCTCTGCCTCCCTCTTCACTCTTATGCACCCTTGTGATTACAATGAGCCCATCCAGATAACCCAGGATAATATTCTTATCTGCTGGTTAGCAATCTAAATTCTATCTGCAATTTTAATTTCTCTTTGCTATATAATGTGACCTATTCAGTGGTTCTGGGGATTCCGACATGGACAACTTTTGAGGACCATAAGAGTCACTACTACAGTGACTCTTGTTGGTTTTGGCTAAGCTTTCCCATACATCTGAAGATAAGCAGACTGGCTTATTTAGAAAGGCCTTGGCTGGGATAACTGGGCTTTTCTCCATGTGGTCTTTCAACCTGTAGCTTGTCTCTTTGTTGAAGTCAGGTTTCCAAGAAAAATAGGACATGAAGATAAGTCAAAGGCCAAATAGGTCAAGTCAAAAGGCTAGTCTAGTCAAAAAGATTCTGCAATCACATTAATGACTCTAGCTTATTTTCTAAGCATCCAACTTCTTTAGTGCTTTCTGACATTCTTATCTGTTTTTCTGACTGGCTGGCATTAAACTGTTCTCTTGTTTATCCCCCAGAGTGGAAGACAAATTCATTTATTTGTGCTTAGGTTTATTATAGGTGTGGTCCCCTGGGGGAAAAAAAAAACGGGAGGGTCAAGTTTCACTTTGCTCTAGTGCCAACATTTTTTTTTTTTATATTTTTTAAATAAACCACTTTGTTTGCCCCTTGGTGGTTATGGGGCCATCACATTTGCACGTCTCATTTAAGTTTTGTGTTTCCAAATATAAGAAGGATGTGGGAAATTCATGCGGACAACTATAATTTTAAATACACTGGGATGGCTTGCCTAGAAGGAAAGGGAAGTGCTACAGAAAGGATGCCTCCATCCTGACTAGGTATCTGACTTTAATGACAGGAAACTTAAGGAAGAGAAGCAACCTTTACAAAAAATCTCTGTTTACAATCATTCATTATCAGGAAATGTTTGGGAGTTGCATAATCTTGGAGTTCTTTTTGATGTTTTTCCTCTCTCACACCCATATCCATCACTAAATCCTACCCATTCTATACTTAAATGAATGTACAATTTAGTTTTCTCCCACCCATTCCATTGCTAACACTGTGATCCAAACCATCATTCTTTTGTAACTAAATTACGGCAATCGCCTCCTAATCAATCCATTTCTTTTTCCTCTTAGACCTCTACAGTTTAATTTCCACATAGCAGCCACAGGAATCTCTAAAACGTGTCAAATGATATTACTTCCTTGCTCAAAACCCCCTAAGGACTCCCTTATCTTACTCAGCGTAAAAGACATAGATCCATAGTATCTGAACTTTTATTGCTTCTTTGGGTGACTTCATCTCCCAATACATTTTACTCACTCTCTTTGCAGGTACAATTGTCTCCTTGTTAATCACTGAGCTTTCCAGGCATGTACGAGCCCCAGGACTTTCACAGTTGCTCTAACTTCTGCCTAAAATCATTTTCCCCCAAATAGCCATAGTTCTCCTTACTTTGGCATCATAAACACATTTTTTCTCAAATACCTTTTCAGAATTGTTTTGTGACCATCCTATTAAAAATGCACGCATATGCTTGTAAGCACACATGCGCACACACAGACAAACACACAACCTCTCTCATCCTGGCCTTTTTTTCTTTTTTCCCCACATATCTATTTTTTTTCCCATAGCACATATTACTTTCTAACACTTTATTATTTATTTAATTTGTATGTCTTTTTTTGTCTCACCCTGAGAGTGTAAGTTCTCCTAGTGCAGAAAGCTTACTATAATTTCTTGCCAAGAAAGGTACATGTGTATAGAAAGAACTTGATAATTATATGTTGGGAGAGTGAGTGAATGAATGACTAAAACTCAAGAAAGGTATCTTTTTACAAATAGATATTTGTCTTAGAAAAAACAAAGATATATTCTTTTATCAAGAAAAATCATTACCTCTTCTTAATGCTCTAATTATTTGCTTATTTTGCTTTAAAAAATGTCATGAAGTAATTGGAGAGCATTAGACTCCACATGAGAGACATCCCCTAGCCTCCTATTACCTCCATTTTTTGAGCGATTAGCTCCTACTCCATCTTTTTTTCCCATCTAAGGTGACTTCATTCAGGAAGCTGTCTCTGAATCATCAAATGTGAGATGAGTACTTACTTCCGTGTTGGCACTTTCTTCACTTGCATCAAGTTTGTTGTAATTTGCTTTCTCATCTGTCTCCCCCACTATGCTCTATGCTCCTTGAAGGCAGAGATTATGCATCCTTTATTCATAACTGATTCCTCACTATCTAGAATGGTTCTAATATATGGTAGGTGTTCATAAATAGTTTAAATGATTAAATAAATGAATGTAATTCATTGAAATGTCATTAATTTTCAAAATCATCAATTATTTTTTAAAGGCCACTTTATTAACAGAAAATAGATCTTTAAATTCTTCCTGACTCCTCAGGTGCCAGTTCTTCCTGACTCTTCAGGTACCCAAAAGCTACTTTGGTTTTCAGATGCAATTTCCCTAATTTTGCCAACATACAGTCCTAATTTCTTCATTTTAAATAACCTTGCCTGATTTCCTCTTTAAAATACTAAAAGTACTGTTGTACTTCATTGTGTATGCGTTATTCAACTGTACAATTATTTCATAAGACATTACATCAAAATCATTGTTAGGTAAAACTATCACAGCTTTGGTTTTTTAAGTTCTTTGTAAGATTGTGTAAATTATTATCTATTTAGGTTAGGTTAATTGAGTGTCTTAAAATAAAAGGGCCTGCTTGTCCTTTGTGTTGTGTTATCAGTTCCTTGAGGCAGAATTCACATATCTTCTTTTTTCTCTCTCTCTCTCTTTTTTCAATTTGTAGGCCTGCCAGTCTTTTAAAATTGGTTTTGAATAGAAAAAAAAATACAGAAAATAATCTACATATAGGGAAACTGATGAGTTTTGAAACTTAATTACTTATAATGAATAAAATTGAGGCCAATCAATCCACATTTGCACAATGCATATGCTGTGCATTTTTAAGTACTTATTACTTTATTTAGTGTATGCCTGGAGTTTCTTTCATACTTTTTATGATACTCTGAAACTACAGTTTTGTTCTTCTTCAAATAGGTGAAAGACAAAGCTTTATGAAATTATGAGCAAAATTACATTTCATATTGTTATAGTCTTTAATGGGTGTGGGATTTTGTGTGTGTGTGTTTACAAAAATAAATAAAATAAAGCTCATTTGTTTAACCTTAATTAGGGAAGTAGAAATTTATAGATAGGTTTTAAATTTAAGAGTCAGGAAAGATTTTGCTCTAATATGCTAAGTCATCTTTGATGTCTGCATTTAAGAGTTGTGGCCATAGCTTTTTTATTCTTTCTCAAAATCCCTGTGCAGGTGCTCCTGGATGGCTCAGCTGGTTAAGTGTCTAACTCTTGATTTCAGCTCAGGTCATGATCTCAGGGTTGTGGGATCAAGCCTCAGGTCAGGCTCCATGCTCAGTGGGGAGTCTGCTTCTGTCCCTCTCTTTCCCCTGCCCCTCTCCCCACTCACGTGTGCACGCCTGCTGGCTCTCTTTCTCTCTCTCTTTCTCAAATAAATGAATACATCTTTAAAAAAAACCTCTGCATACGTAAGCATCTATTATCTGGCAAAATACTAAATCTTAAATATATTCCTACCTATGCTAAGAGAAAAATGTTCACATAATATAAATAACTAAATGACAAGAGAAAAATTCCACAAGGTTTTTGTATGATTTAATTTTAGACAATGACTTTGGACAACATCTGAATGACTTATGTTTAAATGAGGACTGTAGAAAATGAAATAATTGTCAAAGTCTACTCAATCGTTGGAAGGTCCAATGCTGCAGCACGGGTGTCTGGAATCCCTATCCATTGTTCTTCACATTTTCACCCTGCTGATGTCTTTGATGTTCTTTCTTTCTAGTAGTGCAAATAATGATTTAAAGAGCTTCCTATTACTTTGAAGTTTCTTTATTAACACAGTGATATTTCTTACTTTCATAAAATTGTTTCAAACTCATGACTGTGAGATAATAAATAAATAAAATCCACTTTAGACAAAAAGATTTACAGATATCACTGAAACCATGAATTCCTTGCTTGTTATAATGTCACTATTACGTGCCCAAGTAAAGAATTAGCTGTGTTGAATGACTTTCCGATGGCTTTGCCTGGGCTGTGGAATGAGTAAACTGTGCATTACACAAGAACACATATATTGTAAGTGACAGAGAGATCTCAGGTTCATTGAAAGAAGTTATCAATATTGTTCAGCTTATTTGCAAATATAAATTATATATGCATGTTTGCACCCACAATATGAGTTCTTTGTGCCAAGTAGTAAACATTAGTTACAATCTCAACAATAAACATATAAAATGATGCTTACCTTTGTGTACTATTCACTAACCTTTTGGGAAAATATTGAATATTATTTTCTTATGTTTCATGGATATTAAGTATAATTTTATATTCTCAAGATTACATTTATTATCGTAAGTTTTTTAGAAATCTGAATAAAGGGTTTTTTCATTCTTTCTATATGTAGGCATAGAGATTTCTGTTTAAGCTTCTAATTTCCAGAATAAAAATAATAGCTATGGTAAGATATAAAAACATAGCCACAAATTCTTAAAACTCCTCCCATCAGAGATAGAGTCTCCTTCTCCAACCCTTATATCTGGATCAGTTTGGAATTTTTTTTTTTTTTGACTAAAGAATACAGTTGGAAGTGATGTATAATATCTGTTGCCAAGGCCTCTAAAGACATACAGCTTTCTCTTCCACTGTCTTGGAACCCTGAGACAGCATGTTCTGAGGAAGTCTGCTCCAGCTTTCTTGAAGATGTGAGAGCACCTAGAGAAAGAGGGCTCCAGCCTTCCCATATGAAGCCAGAACTTGGGAATGAGGCAATCTGGGACTAGCCTAGTGCCCAGCAGTTCTGCAAGATAAATGTAGCCAGGACAGTAAAGAACAACAGAAGAATCACCCAGACAATGCTTAGAATTGTGAAAAATAGTAAATCACTGTTGTTCCAAGTCACCAAACTTCTTTGCAACAATTGGTAATCAACAAAATAGCCAACATCTGTGATGTGCTTACAAAATACTCCAACTGCTCTAAGCACTTAATGAACATTACTTCATCATTATCAACATCATTCCTCTTTTACTGGGGGGAAAAGTGACATATTAAGGATTGAAGTTACCTACATATAACTAGTAAATAGAGACGTCAGAATTTGAACCCCTTCAATTTTGCTTCAGAAGCATTCCATTAACCGCCATGATGTATTAGTCATCAAAAATGATTCAGAAGTCAACACAGATGATTTAGTCTTAAAAGACCAGAGCTTCTCCAATTGCCTTATTATGTGGATGAATATGCATAAATTGTACTATTTATCTGTCTGTCAGTGTGTCAAACTCTCTCTTCATCATCTTTGGTGTGCTTGTACTTCATTCCTCCAGTACAGCTATGTTCTACTTGGCTAACTGCATAATGATGCAGGATCAATTATATTCTGTCACTGTACCTCTGTATCTCTGTCACTGTATCAGACCTGACCTCAGTTTCTTTTATGATAACATATCATTAGTTTTTATTCTCATTTTGTTCCTTCTTATATTTCATAATATTTTTACATTCATATTCTAAAACTTAAGATTCTATCTCTCTCCTTAAAATGTAGCTCATTTTTGAAGCTGTCAGTGGAGTTTTGTCTGAACTATTAAACGTGCCATTTATGTCTGAGGCTGTAAACTTCATATATCTTTTATGAAAGTCTGACTTAGAGCTAGATAGTTTCACTAATGCCCTTTATTTTCCATCTCCTCCATTAATCTGCTCTTTTGTGATGTATTTTAATGAAACTTTTATATGAAGAATATAGTAAGACAAATATTTTTAAAAATAGCACAAGACAATGTTGAGGAATCATTAATTTATCTGCTATATGTTCAGTAAGCCTGTGTATCAAAAATATGTTAGTGATAGCAAATTGTAAGTCCTATGAAAGAATGGTAATATTAGGAATTTAGATTTATAATGTTGTAACTTTTCTGTGCAAATACCTATCAGTTACAGTAATACAGTTTTAATATTTATGAATAAATTACAGAAAAACATATAAACATAGAACAAACATAAAAACAAAAACAACAAAATTGTATAGCCAAGTAGGGATAGAGTGATATATTGATACAATATGACTAGATCTGTTCCTCACTTAAAACCTTCACCACAAACTATCTAGTTTTTAGCCTTACTTTATTTAGTCTTAATGGCTAGATATAAATTTGCAGTACCTCTTTTTTGCTAATTGTTGGTTTGTTAATAAATGAATGCAAATCTCAAAATGTTAAAATTCAGCAACATGGTATAGCATTGCAGAGATATTCATAATAAATTGTAACAATCATGTGAAAATTTATAGTAAATATTAATGTTTTCTCCCCCACATTTGTTTTATCACACATAGAATATATGACATTAATAACAAATTGATGATTTTTCGTGGTATACTTATTGTGAAACGGTTACATATGAAATCTGAGAACAAAATCAAGAAAAATACTATCTATAATAAAACATCACTGTGGTATAACCTAATTCTTCACCTTCCTTCTTTCATCTCAAACATGCACACACTCAAGCATGCATACATTCACAAACACATGCATTCATCCTCACACACAACCTATTCCACCATTACTATTACAATGACAGAAACATATATTTATTTTAAGTAACTAATTCCAGATGTCAAATAAATGCAAATTATTTGAAAAAGTTAGTGTAAACACCTAGATGTTTATTTTTTTCTTTTTAACCTAGCTGTGAAGATAATGAATAATACTATGTTATATTTCAAATACCTGCATATTATTAAAAATCTTTAAATGCACTTTTGTTATGTATAAACTTGATATAGCTATTGACCTTGAAAAGTTATTATTTATAACTAAAAGTTACTGAGTATTTAGTATGTTCCAGACACAAGGCTAAATAATTTACGTTCGGTCCTCATTCAGTTCTCCAGCATCCCAAAGGGAGTTTTCATGTGAAGCTGACAAAACTGAGGCATAAGGAAACTAAGTAATTTTTAGCAGTATAATTAATGATGGAACTGAGATTCAAACTATGTCTGCCTATCTCCAGTCAGGTAGTTAAACTCATATTTGGTAATGTGAATGCAATATAAAATATTATATATTTGAGAGTAGACTACATAGTATTAGTTTCTGTACCACATACATATTTAATCTTGCTAAATATATTCCCATTATCAGGATCTATGTACATGTATGTATGTATGTATGTACATTTTTTAAAAAATCAAATCATGCTTATTTTCAAGACACTATATTGCAACAGACAATAAAACTTGAAATCAAGTTCAAGATACATTATTTTCAAATTTCTCAGGCTGAAGGTCAAAGAGAATTCCATATGGAGGGTGGATTATTTTAAAATATGTCTTTGATAGGGTTTTCTACTCATAACATTATCTTCAGATACAAAACCCACTCCCACCTTAATTTTTTATTTTTTAAAAAAAGATTTTTTTTAATTTATTTGAGAGACAGTGAGAGAGAGAGCACAGAGGGAGAGAGAGACAGAAGCAGACTCCCCACTGAACCTGGAGCCAGACAGGACACTTGATCCTAGGACACCGAGATCATGACCTGAGCTGACGGCAGACGCTTAACCAACTGAGCCACCCAGGCTCCCAAACCACCTTTATTTTTCTGGTGTGTGTGTACTATCCATGTTGGATTAGATAAATATATTTTACTGATTCTTCTTTTGATTTTACTGATTTTAAATTGCTTCTTCCTTAGTTCTTAAATTTTTCTTCCTTAGATTTCCATAATTTCTAGGTCCCCAGTATTGACTCCAGTGGTTGAGAATTTCTTTGATTCCCACTCTAACAAAAGAGAGACTGGAAATGCATACACAGATAAATTTGGGTTTTTATTTTTCGTATATTTGGAAAATTTTGTCATGGTAAATAACCTAAACAAAATATATATTGTTAGGCTACATATTTCCCTCTTATAATAGCCTTCTGCATGAGAGAAGTAACAAGAAGATTTGAAAATAGCCACGCCTTAGAAGTAAATCTCCTAAATATTGACTAGTTGAAATTAAGACCACTGACTTGACATGCTCATTAGAAGAAATGGCCCTATCTCCAGCTAATCATTCTTACTTCCATTGTGCAATTGGTAAAGTGGAAATATTTATAAATATTTTAAGACACATGAAAGTCCCCCAGAGAGCAGTGATTGTGCATTATATATTACAATTGAGGAAAAGTGCAAAAGTAGTTTCCCATAAACCTGGCTTAATTTTTTAAATTGCTGTTTTGCTTTTTCTTTAATTTTCATTGTAGTGGTTGGATATGATAATTTGTGAATGTTAGATCAGAAAATTTGAACTGAAGCCCATTAGTGAGATATATTATTTCTCTTAATTCCTAGATCCAATACAAATTAAGAACTAAACTAAGTATAGAATATGATTTTTATATTCCTTGTATATGTATAGTACATAATTGGCCCCTATATAATCTCCACAGGCAAGAACTATCATAATTCAGATTTCTGATTATGTTTCCCTTGTTTACCTTGTTTGCAGGTTTTAGAATGTGGAGTGTAACTGATTCCTAGTCTCATGAAAAACCAGGTGTGAAAATTCATAGTACTTTCATTGTATGGCATAGGCATTTAAAATTAATGAAAAAAAGTGCTTTAATATTTAGAAGAATAAATTATATTTAAATTCATATTAATGCAGATGTTAACTCACTTGATAGTAATATTAATATTAATCTCATATCCTAGATAGAATAAAATGGGCATAAATAAATCTTAACAGTAAATGGGTGATTAAACAAATGAACAAAGTCATGTAGAGATTGTATTTACATTAACTTTATCTCTGTTCATACATTTAGTCTGTAATAATTATGAAAACTTACTATTAGAAAGATGCTATCCTAGGCATATTTGAAATACAGAAATAAATCATAATTGCTGCCTTCAGTGAGTATAAAGTTTAATAGGAGAAATTACATATGTACACAAGCAACTAGAAGATAAAGTTGTAAGTTGTTCTATTAAGGTGATTAATAAATTAATGTGGACATTCAGAAGCAATAGCAATTATTCCGGATGAGAGGATCAAAGGTTTTATGAAGGAGATGGCATTTGAATGAGGTCATGAAATAAAGGGAGAATCAAGACATTTTGAGATTGAAAAGAGCACGCTGGGCTTTGGAAATACACTAAGTAAAAACAGAGAAGTAGTGTGTACAAGGAACTTAAAATGGTCTAGTTTGATGGTACTCTATGTAAGACAAGGACTCTATGCTTGGAAAGGTGTGTTGGTGAAATATTTGGGAGGCTTTAATACCAGAATAAGCGTATTTTATTTTAATTCTCTATGTGTTGAAGGGACATTAAAATTTCTTAGTATGAAACTGACTTTATTGCTTCAAACGTTTTTAAGATAAAAGAAATGAAAAGAAAAAGTTAAATGTGAAAAAATTCCTTACCATGAAAGTTTATATTGTCATTTATCATATTATGAGGAACTAATTTAAGAAGGGTACTCTTAAGCAACTCTCCTCACAAATGAATCTAAATTTCATATGCTGTATGTTACACTGGCACAAATGAATCTGAATTTCATACGCTTGTATGTTACACTGGCATTTCAAAAAAATTTAGGCCCCTGATGGAGTGGATGTAGTGTAGATGTAGTAGTGTAGGCTAAAGTATCTATAGTTTTAAGAATTTATGTATACTAATTCCATTGTGTATATGCTGAGCTGTGCTTAGGAAAGCACTACTTTAAGTTTTGAGACTCCTCATTGAACAGAAAAGCAATAATGCACATTGAAAAAATACATTGATTTGAAAATATGGGTTTTTGAACCTTCTTCTGGGGTTTGTATTTAAAAATGATTTTTAGGGGCGCCTGGGTGGCTCAGCGGGTTAAAGCCTCTGCCTTCGGCTCAGGTCATGATCTCAGGGTCCTGGGATCGAGGCCCACATCGGGCTCTCTGCTCAGCGGAGAGCCTGCTTTCTCCTCTCTCTCTGCTTGCCTCTCTGCCTACTTGTGATCTCTCTCTCTGTCAAATAAATAAATAAATAAAATTTAAAAAAAGAAAAAAATGATTTTTAGGGGGTGCCTGGGCGGTGTAGTCGGTTGGTTAAGCATCTGACCTTTGCAGCTCAGATCCTGATCTCAGGATCAGGGTCAGGGTCATGGAATCCAGCCCCCAGTGGTGCTCCAGGCCCAGCACAGAGTCTACATAAGATTCTGTACCCCTGGGGCAAATAATACATTATACGTTAATTAAAAAAGAAAAAAAAAACGATTCTTTCTCTCTCCTCTCCCTCTGCACTCCCCTCCCCCCCAAACAAATGAATAAGTCTTTAAAAAATGGTTCTTAAGCAGATATTAGCTCATAGAAATAAAATATATTGTTAAATCAAAGAGAAGTTTATTTCATCAATGCAAGAAATAGGGGGAAGTACATAATTATTTATACATAATTTATAGGATATTTACTATACTGCTTTCATAAAATAAACCTTTCAATTCTCATAATGACCCTATAATACTGGCATAGTGTTTCTCCATGTAGCAGTAGAGGACACTGAGTTTAGGTAACTTGCCTATGTCACAGAGCTTGCAGGCAGATGATCCAGTATACAAGCCAGGCAAGCTGATACCAGACTCCATTCCATTAACCAAATACAGTGCAATTTCTTCATGTAACTCCCAAGGTAGTCCTCCCCCCTTTTATTCTTACTGAAGAAAGGAGTTCACAGATTAAAGTACCTGCACCTTATCAAAATGTCTGTTTTTCCTACCTCTAAGAAAATTAATATTAGTGCATTCTGAAGGTCAGTTTTAAGGTTATCATTGCTTTTTATCTGTCCTTTGTTGGTTACACTGATTTACATCATACCCTAATAAAACAATGATATTTATAATGTGTATGATATTTATTGCTGCAGTGAGATAGCAAATAAACTCTTGGGGTTATACATTTTCATGTACTGAGCAGTTTAATCAGATTGAAAGGAAGAAAGTAATGATTTCATGTATATCAACATGCTTCCATGTCTTGAAATGGAAAGAAAATTTTCATTTATTACTAATCAAGTTTGATAAAGTGGATAGGTGACACATTATAAATCAACTAACAGTGGTGTGTGTGTGTGTGTGTATTTATTTAGCATGCTTTTTCCGTTCATAGCTGATATACTTTGATAGAATCATATTTGACTAAAATAATTGTGTTTTATGCACCTTTTATGTTGATTAAAATTTTAATTAAACATTTCCAAGACCCATTAATTACTTGGCTCCCTTCAAGCTCTCCCATCATAAATTAAGCAGCATACGTGATTAGTTAAAAATACAATCTTCTTGTGACACACTAATCAGCATTAACATTTCATCAATGATTCTAAAACGAAGTGCATGTTTTTCCTTTTTATTAGTCTTTCACAAATTGGAGAAAACAGAACAGCTACCACAGAATGTTTAGAACCATAGGGTGTTTCATACTACTCTTTCCTTTTCTTCCATTCCGACAGAAAAGAATATCAAAAAACAGGGTAAAGAAAGGTTTGGAAATAGAAGCACAGAAATTAATGCTGTGGAATCTGCCAGAGTTAGGCAAAGCAGTAAAGATCTGCCTTTGGTATAGAAGTTCTCTTTGCTGTTTTCTGAGAGGTCTTTCTTTCAATGCCAGACTGGCAGAGCATTGTTCAGGCATTCACTGTGATTGCCCCTATTTTCAAGCAAATTTGCATAGTAGTTATTCATACTGATTCATGGTTTCCTTTAAACAAGTCTCTCTCTCTCCTCCTAACTCTCCTTTTGGCAGCCTTTACTACCCAGTTAAGTAGGAAAAGAATGCACTTGTGAATGGCTCTGAAATCTGATCTTTCCTTGAAGAGGAAAAGTAATCTTTCAAATTCAGTTCATAAACATAAAGATGTGTAGATTTTTATCATCCTTGTTTTTTAAATAGAACAAATCCTATCGAACAAGTTTTAGCCTTCTCTTGCATGAACATTTGTCGAGTGGACATCTGACATTGATCCGAGCTTCTAAACACATATGGAATGATTTTCCATTTGAGGATTTATTTTTCTTCCATATTTGCTGAGGGTCCATTAAACATTGCATAAGACCGATAATTTTCACATGCTGCAGAATTCGCTCTTTATCCTTCAGAATTTTTCTTACTGCTCTGTATCTGGTTATTTCAATATATATGAATATATAATATTTTCCTTTTCATTCATCGTTAACTTTTTTGTCTGTTTTTCCCTCAACCACTGTGTATCTTTTATCCTCAGTGTTTCCATTGCTCCCATTTTTTTGGTAATCAAATACATGAGATTAAAATTTTTCTTATAATTTTTCATTATTAAGCAAATGCCCAGGAAACATGAGCAATAATTAGCAACCTGATAACTTTTACTTAAATGATTACCTACAGCTGTTACCACCACTAGAACTTAGCTTTGCTCACATCAAGTTCTTAAGTGACAATACAATGACCAAAATTAGCTTGATAGAGGAAGCAATGATTTGATGGCCTAATAGCTGATCGAATCATTATGTTCCACCCCTCTCTCATTCTTTCTTTCTTTCTCTACTTATAAATTTTATTTTATTTTTTTATTTATTTTTTTTTTTTTAAGATTTTATTTATTTATTTCACAGCGGGAGAGAGACCACAAGGAGGCAGAGAGGCAGGCAGAGAGAGAGGGGGAAGCAGGCTCCCCGCCAAGCAGAGAGCCCGATGCGGGCCTCGATCCCAGGACCCTGAGATCATGACCTGGGCCGAAAGCAGAGGCTTTAACCCACTGAGCCACCCAGGCGCCCTCTACTTATAAATTTTAATACAAAATTTTTTTCAAGTTCAAAAAAATTTTAAGTCACTTTGGCCAAGTTTTGCTTTGAAAATGGCACATCTTCTGGACTTGTCTGTTTATGGAATCTAGAGTGTTTTATGATTTGATGGTATTTGGAAAAACCATGCTGTTTTTGAGACGTAAGAATACTGCTCATGGTAATCCGAACTTAGATATTATTAATTCAATAAATTTAATAAATATTTTTCTTCCAGTTCTCGGTTATTTTTTTTTAATTCTGTGATTTTCCAGGGAACTTTCATTGATGTGAAAAGCAGAAAATTAAAAATCTTATCAATGTATTTTCACATATTTTGGAGAGAAAGGTAGATAATAGGTAAATCAAACATAATAAAAAATCTCACTACTCAGTGACATATTTAGTATTTATGTAAATTTTTACTCTGCTAATTTTGTATTGTAATTTCTACATGTAAACAATTTAAGGAAAAATTATCTTTCTCTACATCTTTAAATTGGGATTTTAAAGTACATATAATTTTTCATGTGTGCTGATATAGAAAAAATTAGAGAGAATAATAGCTTGTGAGTATCAGAGATGGTTAACCATGGAACACAATATTGCATTTAATGTATAAGAGTTACTTGGAAGGCAAAGGCATTTGAAAAGGGAAGGAGACAAACCAGAAGAGACTCTTAATCTCATGAAACAAACTGAGGGTTACTGGGGGGTGGGCGGGTAGGGATAGGGTGGATGGGTGATGGACATTGGGGAGGGTTTGTGCTATGGTGAGTGCTGTGAAAGGTGTAAGCCTGATGATTCACAGACCTGTACCCTGGGGCAAATTATAATAATAATAAAGAAAGGCATTTGAAAAGAAAACATTTCTTTTTTTATTACAGTTCAAAAAATTATGCTCATTTATTACCATAAGCTTTCTTTTAAAATTTTTTTAAAGTTAGTAGAACCATTGTTTATGTGGACAAAGATTGGAGAAAGAAGTTCTTAGAAACTATTACTCAGTGAGAATGGAAAACCTAGGAAAGAAAAATACTGTTGACCAGCTCAGCAAGACTTTCTTCTTTTCTGAAGGGGATTTTTTTCTTCTTCTTCTTTTTAACAAATATTTGTTATTTTGGGGCGCCGGGTGGCTCAGTGGGTTAAAGCCTCTGCCTTCAGCTCAGGTCATGATCTCAGGGTCCTGAGATCGAGTCCCGCATTGGGCTCTCTGCTCAGCGGGGAGCCTGCTTCCTCCTCTCTCTCTGCCTGCCTCTCTGCCTACTTGTGATCTCTCTCTCTCTCTGTGTCAAATAAATAAATGAAATCTTAAAAAAATGTATTTGTTATTTTACCCAAAATATGTAGACGATAAATAGAATGCAGAATTAATAGAGTGCAAAAACTGTTTTTGGTTGTTACTCTTTTGATCACTCTAATTTCTTCATTTCTGCTCTACTCTTTTCAATTTAAACACAAACATTACTCACTCATTTTAGTTTTATTGCTTGCATTCAAGAAAAATGACACTATTGGTTTGAGTGTGTAGACATTAAAACTTTACTGTCTAATTTTCAGTTTATGAATTCCCACAGCCATGGAATATTTATTATTTATTTTGTTATATTTTGTGTTTCAGCTGAGCTAGCTAATATACTTTGCTTTAAACAATGATCTGTCTCTGTCACAAGCATACTTATAATAGCTATTCTCTTTCCAACTGTGTTTCAGGGTGTGTGTGCGTGTGTAAATTGATGAAGAATACTACGCAATGAATTTTCAAAACTTGGCATTAATTTTTTATATGAATTACATTTTTATTTACTTTAAGAATAAGCATATTAATCTATTTGATATTNTGTGTGTGCGTGTGTAAATTGATGAAGAATACTAGGCAATGAATTTTCAAAACTTGGCATTAATTTTTTTATATGAATTACATTTTTATTTACTTTAAGAATAAGCATATTAATCTATTTGATATTTATTGTAAAAGTTAAATGTCTCAAGTAGAAAGAAGTATGTATTAATCTCTCTTGGATTAAAGAATTGTACAGAAGTAGATTATAAATTTTAACTCCTGCTACATTAAGTAGCAATCACTGAACTGGTTAAAAAAAGCTCATCAGTAAAATATATAATTTTCAACACTATTTTGAATAAATATTGGAAGTACATGAAATTTTCAATGGATTTTTTTAAATCTCTCTAGTTCATTTTCCTAATGATTCTAAAAAATTCACTGGATAGATTTCCCCTACTCACTTATTTAAATATCTTCACTTGTAAAACTATTTTAAAGAAATGAATATGAGTTTTAACTTTAAAACTAATATAAATTTGTGATAGATATTTAATTAGTTTGCTTATGGTGATTATGTGTACATATATTAAAACATCGTTGTTGTGCAATTTTAATATGTACAACTTTTATCTGTCAATCATACTTGAGTTAAGCTGGAAAATTTTATTAAATTAAAAAGATAATATGACCTTGTTGGAAACTTACAGAAGAAAAAGAATAATTAAACTGAAGGAGAAAATAAAGATCCTCCCGGCAGCAATTTTCTGAGTATCTTGTACCTGCTTCCTCCTGCAGGTTTTCAGACTCCTCCCATTTTTGGTCACAGTCATCTTTTCTCTTAATTGGCAACACAAGGCCATCAGTCATAAACATCTGAAATAGCTTATTTATATGCACCTGACCACAATATCAGGCCTCCTCTGATTGTGCTAGAAGTCTTGCTGTGTTAATGCTATTATTCAGTAGGGAGAAAAATTCAGTGTTAAGAGCTCTTAACTATAGTTATGAAAAGTTGCCAAAAGTGCTTTTGATAAAATAGTTTTACCATGCTCAGAAATATGTTTGATTTGATTCTTGTTTTATATTGTTGTTTAGTTGTTTCTTTGCTATAAATTCAGTTATTATAAAAGTGTCATTCTATCCTTTGAATGTCATATTTGGTGCCAGAATTATATTTCCTAAATATATTTTTATGTAACTTTAAATTAATACACCTTGAATCTGCTATAATTTTAGTAGCTAGCAAAAAATGAAAGTGTTTATTTTGATAGATATTTGGGATTATAAACTGTGATTAAAATGCAATAGAATGGTATTGTTAGAATTTTGTCCAAATTATTTTATTTAAAAAAAAAAAAACAACATGCTGGGGTTCCTGGGTGGCTCAATCAGTTAAGCATCTGCCTTTGGCTCAGGTCAGGATCTTGGAGTTCAGGGATGGAGCCCCACATTGGAGTTCCAGGATCAAGAACTTTATGGGGCTTCCTGTTCAGTGGAGAGCCTGCCTCAACTGCTCCTGCTCTCTCTTGCTCTCTCTCTCAAATAAATACATAAAATCTTAAAACAAAATGTGGATGATTTGAGGATACTTAGAATAATGTTTTAAGAATAAATATGGTTTTCCTTTTTGTTCTTCAATTATTCTTTAAAAATGTTTTAAAGCTACTATTGAATAGTTAATTCATGTGATGCAAAATATCTCACAGAAAGAAGCTACTTATACAAAACGACTAAAGCCACCTGTTCTGTTAGCCTGGCTTTGTCATGGGAGCATGGGCACTTCTGAACAGCCTCTGGGGTGTTTTGTAAGTCTTTGAAGTATCATTAGAGGTCTGCAAAAGGAATAAGGTTTCACTGTTCATGTTTCAGGCATTAGTCAAAAACGGGAAAGACATTTTTCTCTCATGCATGAATACACTTTTAAGATTGTACAAAGTTATACTTAAGGAGGCAAAGCACTCCTTGTGTTTCAATTTTAGGTCAGAGAACAGACAAGGAAAAAGTAACTTAGAATTCGTACTGAAGAATTCTTTGTCACAATTATTTTGAATTTCTTAAGGAGTATAATATTCTTTTCTGAGATTAGAAAGTGAAAAATTAATTGTCTGGGAAATTAAATGGAGAAATCAATACATAGGTGACTTCATTCTGTTGAGAAAAGTATTTTGACTTGTTAGTATATCACTGTCACTTTTTAATTCAAACACTGAACCCGTATTTTAATCATTATCTCCAGATTTAATAATTTCATATGATTCATAATTAGAAGGAGAAAAGTTGTTATTTCTAATATTTCACATGATCACACATGTTCCATTCTACTTTGAATGTGCAAGTAACAGAAATGACAACTAGATTTTTTACATTGTTCTAAATATCTGTCCCTCCAGGTAATGGTCACAATGGCTTTTATTATGGACTACCGGCTTATGGATCGAGGTCCACTGGACATTAAAATGTAGAGTAATAGTGCTCTGTGTTTCACTTTCAACTGTAGTAATTTGTAGTGGTGAAACAATTCAAAGAAACGAAAGGACATAAATGAATTAATGTACTTAAAAATAAGCTGAAATACATAGAAACATTTCCTCTCCCTAGCTTAAATTCTCTTTCACTTCCTAAAAAGGGACACTAAAAATTCTATAGTTAAATCGACACTCTCATTCTTTCTCTTTCAACTTCTTCCTAGAAGAAACCATGACTCTCAAGTGTGTGGGTCCTGTTTGCATGTGTGTTTTTGTAGTTTTACTGAAAATATAATCATCAATAAAAAGTGCATACTTTAAAATTTAAATACATTGACCTTTTTTTTACCTTTTTTTTTACAGAGTTAATTTTTTAGAGTAATTTCAGGTTGACAGCAAAATTGAGAGGAAGGTATGAGGACTCCCATGTACCTCCTACCCCCACACATTTATAGGCTCTCCTGTTATCAACATCACCTACCAGAGTGGTACTTTTGTTGCAACTGACAAACCTACAGTGACACATCATAATCACCCAAAACCTATAGCTTATGTTAGGGTTCATGCTTGATGTTGTACATTATAACATCTTGCTTTTTTTTTTTTTTTTAAGATTTATTTCTTTATTTGGGGTGGGGCAAAGGGAGAGGGAGAATCTCCAACAGACTCCCTGCTGAGCATGGAACCAGATGCAGAGCTCAATTTCACAAGCCTGAGATTATGACCCGAGCCAAAATCAAGAGTCGGATGCTTGACTGACTGAGTCACTTAGGCACCCCTTAATATCTTGCTTTTATAACACTTTTAAAACTTATTTATGTTGACACCTGTGTTAGTTTGCTAGGATTGACCTAACAAAATACCACAAATTCAATGACTTTAACAACAGAAATTTGTCATCTCCCATTTCTGAAGGCTGGAATTCCAAGGTCAAGGTGTTGGTAAGGGCCATGTTCTCTCTGAGGGTAGTAGGGAAGGATCTGTTCTAGCCTCTTTCCTAGCTTCTGATAGTTCCTTGGCTTAGGGGCAGTATAACCCCAGTCTGCAAGGTAGTCTCACCCTCTTTATGGACTTTTAATAATGTTACTGTAATATAAATGCTCTCATATATACATAGCTTTTTTCCTGACTCTCCACTGCATTTCATTTATTCGTAATAATTACAATGTGATAGTTATAATAACTATAGTAATCTTTGACATTTGTCTCCTCTTTCTTTTTTTTTTTGGTGGTAGTGGGGTTTGTGATATATATATACTTTTTTTTCATTCTTGTGGATTTACTTCTGGTTCCGTGGAATAGCCATTTTCAGTGTTAATTGTAGTTTGAGGATTATCTTCTTTTCTTCTCTGGATCTCTTATAATTTTTCTTATCATTTGTGTTTTTTAAGGTTTCCATATGATAAAATTGATATTGAGATTATTTTCACTTCTAGTTATTAAAACACATTGTAACTGATCAGATGAGAATATATATTTGCCTATTTTCTAAATTGGTCATCACTGTTTCTTCAAATCTTATCTTCTCCTGGCTCTTCCTGCTCCCTTCTTTTGAAACTCATGTTAGATAAATTCTGATCTTTGTCATTACATCTCCCATGTCTGTTCCTTCTTAAGAGGTCATTTTTAAATATTTGTCTTTTTGTTGTAATTACTTTGGATCAGTCTTCTCCCTTTGTCTGTCTTTTCCTTGCAAGACAAGGATAAATTTATTCAAGGAATACCAGATTCACAATAACTTTTTAGTTCACTTCCTGTCCAATCTCCTGCTTTCACAAGTCAATGGGATCATCTGTAGCAAAGAAATCAACATTTTCAATGTGTTGGCAAAGAATGAGTCATGAATGTATATTTTTTAAAAGATTTTATTTATTAGAGAGAGAGAGCATGAGCAAAGGGAGGGACAGAGGGAGAAGCAGACTCCCCACTGAGCAGGGAGACCTGTCACTGGGTTAGATCTCAGGATCCTGGAATCATGACCTGAGCTGAAGATAGACCCTTCGCCAACTGAGCCACCCAAGTGTCCCTATGAATGTACATTTTTATTTAAGGTTGTCTAAGGAATAATAACATTTAGCAAGATTTAGCAGTCTTCTAGATTTTATCAATTTCTGCTTGAAGAGAAACCAATTAAATTGTGTCACTCTCAAGTCCATCCTACAGAATTAGAATATATATCTATATAGTCTATCTATCTATCAATCTATCCTAGGCACATCCTCCAAAATACCTCTTTTCAGAGTAACAACTGAGACAAAAGGAGCCATAAATTTGTTTGACATCAACCATAATAGTAGCTGAATTACACTGAATGTCATAGTGTTTATTTATTTGCAGAAGTGTTTGGAATACATAAGGATCCTGGTCTTTGCCCAACAGCAAATGTCTGAGTGGAGACTACTGTTACCTCTTAACAGGTTTATTACTTCCTGACACACACTTTGAATGCATTGTTTTGATGGAAAGAAAGTAAGCTTTTTAAAACGAAGGTTTGGTGATATTACTCTTTATTGTAACTATTAAATACCCCCAGTTGGTTTTAAATAAATAGATAAAATATCCCCAGTTGATCTTAGATACATTCAAACTCCTTATTATAGTTTATTGGCTCTATGTCATTTGTCCCTCTTACCTCAGTAACCTCAAGTGTCATTCTCATTCATAATTAGTGTTGCAGCCATATTGAAACATCATATGCTCTCTCTCTCTCTCTCTCTCACACACACACACACACACACACACACACACACACACACACACACACACACACACAATGTTCTTTTGACCATAACATATTCCTTATACCCCTTTAAGTAGCTTACGTCAGGACATTATTCATATCTTGATTTATAAATCAATTTCTTTGGTAAAATTTGCCTGATTCTCCAGGTCTGGGAGAGGTGTTCTGTGCATGTGTTTTCATGGTACACTATTATACCACTGTAGTTACTTCCCACAGTGCTGAATATAATAACATTTTTTACTTGTCTGTATCCCTCTCTAGTATCTAAGTTCTGTAAGGTGACAACTGAGTCTTCCTTTTATTCCTGTGGTGTCCTAGTACTCATCAAAGTTCCTAGCAAAATATAAGTAAAAAACCTGTATTTATTAAATAAGCAAGTAGATGAATGACACAATAAATAACTTCTCTGAATGATTATTATAACACTGTATTGCAAATAGGCCTTTTTGGGGCCTTACAGTAGTAGATAGTATATAAAGTAATTCATACTACTACAATAAAGCTGACAATAGTAAATATATTTAGAAAGTAACAAACAACAGATACAATTTAAATAAGTAAACATCTATATTCATCAAAGGCCTCGTAAGTCATGTTGGAACTTTGTTATCTTATTAAAAATATCATGAGTATGTTAGAGGGTTGACATGATCTGAATTTAGGCTTATAGGATCAATTTGATAGCTTTATAGCTAATGGCTATGTGGCAAGTGTAGAAAAGGGGACACCAGTTAAAGTATTTTTGCAGGATCCAGGAGAGATGGTATTGGTCTGCATAAAAATGGTAGCAAGGATGGCAGGACATTTTGAATGTTAAATTTCAGAATGGACTCAAGTATTTAATAGGCATTCCAAGCATTCCATTTCCATTACTTGAACTACTAGAAGAATTAAAGAAAGAAATTGCTAGTCTTGCTATTTGCAGCTGTACTTCTATATGGATTTGGAGTAGTGATTTTGAAGCACAGCTATTTTAGCTAAGATTAATATTTTTGTACAAGAACATTAATCCTTTTGTTAGTTTGAATGATTAATGTAGGGAGTGTTCTCTAGCAAGGAGAAGGTCACTGAGTATATGAATGGCCCACCGATCTATAGGGGAAAAAAAGCTAAAATTTTAGATGGCACAACTCACTTCTTTCATGCTTTCAAGTTAAGGCTGGAGTATACATATTCTATTTAGTGTGGTGAAGTGAAAACTGCTTGTAATAAAAAATGGTGAACCTCTACTTCTCATATATTAATGTTTCATTTTTATGGCTAATTCTTTATGGAATAGCTGAAGTTTTTGGTCTGCAAACAGCAGTTTCAGATGAAGTTAGTTTTCTTGATGATAAATTTCCTTGAGAATGTTCACAATCTTGTTGGCATCTTCACTGCCAGGAAGGTGTGTGATCAATTAAATATGCTCATAAAGCAGCAATATTTGAAAGTCTCTTGATATTCATTACTTGGGTTTTTTTTTTAAAGATTACTTATTCATTCATTTGAGAGAGAGAGAGAGAACATAAGCACGGGGAGAGAGAGGGACAAGCAGACTCTCTGCTGAGCACAGAGCCCAATACAGGGCTGAATCCCAGGACCCTTAGATCATGACCTGCCCGAAATCAAGAATCAGATGGTCAACTGACTTAGCCATCCAGGTGCCCCTCATTATTAGTTTTAAACTTTCTTCTATCCATGATTATCAACACTTGTCCACCATGATAATTAAATGGATTAAATATCATTTGGTGTCTTAAAACATTAATGTATTTTTCCATTCAATTATAATATAGTCACATATTGCATTAAAATAAAATACTTTTTGGATTCTCTTTCTACTTTCCAAATGTTTCTTATTTTCCTTGCCCAGGTCTGGGGTACATATTTTTATACAGTATCAATAAGTGAAGATTATGTTAACTTTAAGTCAATATTTCATTGAAATCCTTTTGAGTTTAGTGTTTTGACTGATGACATAAATTGAGATATGTGTACACTTTAATTTTCATACAAATGATTCAGAATAGCTGAGCATTTCTTCTTTTAATGGTTCTTTTTAATATTATGTTATTTCCTTCTCCTAATGTCCTCCATGTTATTCCTTATGCTCCACAAGTAAGTGAAACCATATGATAATTGACTTTCTCTGCTTGACTTATTTCACTCAGCATAATCTCCTCCAGTCCCATTTTGTTGATACAAAAGTTGGGTATTCATCCTTTCTGATGACTGCATAATATTCCATTGAATATATGGAACATAGCTTCTTTATCCATTCATCTGTTGAAGGGCATCTTGGCTCTTTCCACAGTTTGGCAATTGTGGACAGTGCTGCTATGAACATTGGGGTACATATGGCCCTTCTTTTCACTATATCTGTATCTTTGGGGTAGATACCCTGTAGTGCAATTGCAGGGTCTTAGGGTAGCACTATTTTTAATTTTTTGAGGAATCTCCATGCTGTTTTCCAAAGTGGTTGCACCAACTTGCATTCCCACCATCAGTGAAAGAGGGTTCCCCTTTCTCCACATCCTCTCCAACACTTGTTTCCTGTCCTATTGATTTTGGCCATTCTAACTGGTGTAAGGTGATATCTCAATGTGGTTTTGATTTGAATTTCCCTGATGGCTAATGATGATGAACATTTTTTCATGTGTTCGTTAGCCATTTGGATGTCTTCTTTGGAAAATTGTCTGTTCTGTCTCCTGCCCATTTTTTGACATGATTATCTGTTTTTTGGGCATAAAGTTTGAGGAGTTCTTTATAGATCTTGGATATCAGCCCTTTGTAAGTAGGGTTATTTGCGAATATCTTCTTCCATTCCATAGGTTGCCTCTTTGTTTTGTTGACTGTTTCCTTTGCTATGCAGAAGCTTTTTATCTTGATGAAGTTCCAAAAGTTCATTTTCACTTTTGTTTCCTTTGCCTTTGGAGACATGTCTTGAAAACAGTTGCTTTCTTTTTAAATAAGTAGTAATGAGGTGGCCAAGGAGGTCCTATGGTAGAGGTACCAAGAAAGAAGATAAATATCGGCAGCAGTGGCAAGAAAAACAAATCAAATAAAATGTATGTTTAGGCCAGAATGAAAAAGTAAATCTGCTGGTTGTGCACTATCCATTTTATCTAAATTCATGACAATTAAAACAGTATATGTATCATTTCTAGACCTATTATAAAAACAACCAGAAAACAAACAAAACACAATGACCACCATCACAACAAAACCACAACAGCTGCAAATGATAACTGTGTACAATTGCATGTCACTTCAACTGTCTGAACCTAATTTTTCTTATTTGGAAAAGCAAGACAATATATATATCTTATAGCTATAAAAAAGATCATCTCTATAAATCTTCAGTCTGTGCTGTGTGCATTGTAAGTATTCAATAGAGTTTGATTTCTTCTTTTCTACTGAAATTTTATGAAGACTAAATAAGATTATTCAAATAGAAGTGCCTAGTATCTACAGTAATAGTATTACATTGGGCATTACTGTGTAAGAGGCACTTGCTAAATTATATAAATATGGTATCTTTAATCTTTGTAACAACTTAAAAGTAGATATTATCTTGATTTTATAGAGATGAAAAGAGGTTAAGAATAGGCAAGTAGCTTGTCCTAAATTACTCAAATATTAAAGTGGCAGAGCTGAAATTTAAGTTTGTTTTGTACTATTTTAAAGCTGAAACTGTTTCCATTACATATACAGCCTCATTACTTGGTGGCAACATTAGTAAATTATTACTTCATATACAAGTCAACCACAGAAAGGCTTTCAACTAAAAGTCAACAACCAGCCACTAAGAAATGTACATTATACTTGTACAAATCAAACCTATAGAAAACCTGAACACATAGGTGTATGCCCCTCATCTCCTTCCCTACACACACACACACAGACACACACACAGAGACACACACACACAGACACACACCCCAAAAGCATAGAAACATAAAGTGTTTTTAAAGGGAAATTAGCTATTAAACTTTTGTTTCGGGCGCCTGGGTGGCTCAGTGGGTTAAAGCCTCTGCCTTTGGCTCAGGTCATGATCTCAGGGTCCTGGGATGGAGGCCCACATCGGGCTCTCTGCTCAGCAGGGAGCCTGCTTCCTCCTCTCTCTCTCTCTGCCTGCCTCTGCCTACTTGTGATCTCTCTCTTTCTCTCTCTCTGTCAAATAAATAAATAAAATATTAAAAAAATAAAAACCTTTTGTTTCTCCTGGAATTCCACCCTACTGTCGGTTTTGCCTTCATCAACTGAAGGCAATAAGCAAGATTGGGAGGCATTTGAGAGAAAAATTATCTTTCCCATTTGCTTGCTGTTCCAGGCATTGCTTCCCTAGTAATTGCTCTTTGTCTCCACGATAGCAGTTGTTTCCAGTCTCCAACTTCTGTAGGCTTTCCCAAACCCAGCCTCATCACACCCTTTCAGCCCCTGAGGTACCAGCAGAAGCCAAGTTTTTGTTTTTGATATTCCCAATTTTCCCTTTCTTTGGGGTAGGGTAATCGCTCTTTATGTAGTTCTTGTCCCTGGGTAACCTCAATATTTCCTTTTTTAATCTAATTTAATATGTCTACACTAGTGTAAACAACTTCCTAAATTAAATTCCCTCTGTTGAAATATCTAGTATCCCTTTTTTTCTATTTTTTCTAGTTGAACCCCAAAGAATTCAATTATAGTAATTTTGTGCAGAGAAAATTCATTTAGAGTTTAGAAAAACTTGGTCAGCTTTATGTAATTCAGAGAGCAAAGATTTATATATGGATACCCTTAAAAAAAAAAAAGCTAATGAAAAGCAGACACCACTGTGAAGTGGAGCGTCTCAGTCTAGACGAGTTGAAAATAACTAGGGCAAACCCCAGGATACTACAGCAGGACCTTCTCATCCACTACACCTGACATTTCTGATTTGCTCTTCTAAAAAGCAAGTTGCTGAGGTATTTGAGGTTTCTAGCATTGTTCTTTGAAAAGAACTGTTGGAAAATATAGTTTGTTCAAATAGGAACTTGAAAGGGATTCTAACTTCTGAAGTTCACTGTATAAATGTCCGTGATCTGGTGAACTCAGTAGAGATCTGAGACTTGCGAGTTGTCATCCTGAGTGTTAGGCAGTGACTGTGTGACTACAGACAAGTCACTTACCCTCCGCTGCCTCTCAGCTCTTCTCACCTTGCAGGGAATTGCCAAATAAGGATGATTTTCCAGATGACAAAATGTGGCTACAAAATTTCTTGCTGCTATCTCTAAGAAAAAATATGGTTGTGGTAGGCATATTTAATTTTATTCTGCTCTATTATTTCTAGAACTCAGGTTTTTAAAAAATGTAATGTATTTACATGGAGTGCAGAATAATTATTATCATGTGAATGTATGAGTATGTATGAATATCTACACATTCATGAGCCCAGTTCCTACACACATACACACACACATACACACACACACACTGTGTACACAACTCATTTAAAGATCTGTAGAGTCAAGATAGCATAGGGGTTAAAAGTAAATCTCTGTAGTCAGACTGCATACTTATAAGTGAAATGACACTGGACATTTTATTTAGGAGTTTTTACTTCATCTATGGAATAATAGTATCTAACTCATGTGGTTCTATGAAACACTAAATGAAGTAATCCATGTAAAATGCCTAGTAGTCCTGACACACAGCAAAAGTTCTATATCTGTTTGAATAAAAAAATCATAAATCTTTTTTACATTACAACAAAGATACAATCAAGTTCGACTGAGTTGGGTAACTGGTGGTTTTTCTTGATAATTACTCAACTTAGCCTGGATCATATTTTTGAATTGAGATAGATTTTTACTCTGGCAGCTTGATGTTTCCAAATGTTCCAGACTTCTTTTTTTTCTCAACATTTTTTTGCAGACCCTTCCACATCAGTATTTTCATGTAACCTACTTTGTTCTGTTTAGCAGTTGTAGTGTTTTCATACTGTGACTATTTTATGTCATTCAGATTGCACTTTTCCTCCTCCAACCTCCATTTCTTCCTTCTTGCCTTTCTCTCTCTCCCTTTTTTTATTGCTTTCCACTTATCTCTTTATTTTCCACTCTTACTAGAGTAAGCATTAACTTATATGTTTACTTAGTGGTAAACATAAATTTCTCTAGGTATGTGCATTTTAAATTTAAGTAAATACTATAAACTTACTTTTCAAAAAAGCTTGCAGGGACACCTAAGTGGCTCCGTTGTTTCAGCATCTGCCTTACCCTCAGGTCATGATCTCAGGGTCCTGGGATCCAAAGGGCACTGGGCTCCCTGCTGAGCAGGGAGCCTGCTCCTCCCTCTGTCTGCCCCTCCTCCTGGTTGTGCTCTGTCTCTGACAAATAAATAAAATCTTTACAAACAAAATGAAACAAAAAAGCTTATGATTTTACAAATGAACTATGGAGGTCTTGGCTTTCTCACACCCTTAATAATATAAGATGATTTTAGATTATTTTTAATTTTGCCAACTGGATGAATGATGCTTTAATCTATGTGAAGCAAAACACTTTTTTCATGTTTATTGGTCATTTGCATTTTTCAATTAACTACTCTATATTATTCATTTTTATAGTAGAGTATTATAATGTGCTGATGGTATAAATAATGTGGTAGCTTGAAATTATTAGAAAATCAATAAGCAAGTATATTGACAAGCATTATCAACTTCAAAATTGTTAACTTTTTATGTAAGGTACAGTGAATATACATTTGATATTTTAATTGTGAAGAAATAAGTTTGGAAGCAAAAGTCACTCACAGTAAAATGACATTTGGATAAATAATTAATAAAGGTCTGGGCAGATGATAGACAACAGCCCCAGCCCTCCTGGCTTCTACTGTACTTGATAAGTTCCACACAAGGCAACCATCAGATTCCTTTCATCTTTCTCTCCAAACTACCACTCCCAACCTCACCACAGTGAGATGGGCCACCAGAAATAGTTCTTGAGACCAGGCTTTCTCTCTTTTATCTTTCCTCTCTCTCCTCCCAGAATTGAGAACCCTCCTCATGGTGATACTCCTCCTTCCCCCAAAGACACTTCTTGATTTACATATGCCTGAGAGAGTAATAAGCCTTTGAATTATGATTTTCAGATTTGGTGTGATGTGTTTTGACATTCCATAGCTTTAAAAGGGGCTGGGGACCTATAAACATGGCAGTGGGGAAGGTATTACCTTAACATTAATGTGTCTCAAAAAAAGATGCTGGAAATATATATTGAATAACAACAGAAAGAGCTCATTTATTTATTTTTTTAAAGATTATTTATTTATTTATTTATTTGACAGAGAGAGATCACAAGTAGGCAGAGAGACAGGCAGAGAGAGAGGAAGAAGCAAGCTCTCTGCTGAGCAAGGAGCCCGATGTGGGCCTCGATCCCAGGACCCTGAGATCATGACCTGAGCTGAAGGCAGAGGCCTAACCCAATGAGCCACCTAGGCGCCCTGAAAGAGCTCATTTAATTGAAGTATGTTTTTATATTGTAAACTAATAGACAATAAATTTATATTTCTTCTGACAAAAATAGAGAATTCCACTGTTTGTTTATTTTTACAAACATTTAAGAAAAATATTAGTAAACCTTATAAAAATAATAGATTCATATATTTTCCATAATCTTATTCTTTCTACATCATTATTACTAAAATTTTGTAGACATAGTCCTTAAGTTCAAAAAAGTCTCAGACTCCTCTCTAAAATATCCTCTTTTTTTTCATAGTATTCCCTTCTTAGTGTATTATTTATATACCATAAAGACTTTATATTGAATTAATAATCCAGAGAAAACCTGTATTCAGATTGTTTGATAACATCTATGCAGAAATTTTTTAGTAATATTCATATTGACTGTGTATAAATACCTTATGATGTTAATGGTAACATTTTTGAAGTTGAAAATAATTATTTATTTTTATTAGTTTCTTCTATAACAGTTTTTATTTAGCTTATTATTTATTATTTAATTTCAAATAATTATGTAAAGAATTTTTGAGAGACAAAGGACTCTGTTTTTACCTATTTTTCTTTTTCTTTTTATTTATTTGAAAGAGAGAGAGAATGAGAGAGAGAGAACACGAGTTGGGGGGGAGGAGAGGGAGAAGCAGACTCCCCACTGAGCAGAGAGCCCAATGTGGGACTCCATCCCATGACCCTGGGATCATGACCTGAGCTGAAGGCAGACGCTAAACCAACTGAGCCACGCAGGCTCCCCCATTTTTCTTTTAAACTCTGCTTTATATAAATAAATATTACAGTAACATTCATGAAGACTCAGTGTCAGAACATCTTGTGATATTACTGGCAGGTTTTTCTGAAGAAAGATTATTTTTTGATAACTAGGAAATAAGCAGCTATTGTAACCTATCAGCATTGCAAAAAAGATAAATGAAATAAAGCACATATATTACTGTAGTTACACACATGGCAGAAACTCTCATAATGTAAGCATATTTTCTATTTTTTAAAAACATCAAGGGTATTTATTTTACCTAGGTCAACTAAATATGGTTCATCCCAATCATTTTGCTTTCCTTTTGATAAATGCAAACATAAGAGAAAATAGACTGACAAAGGCATATCACATACAGATTGAGCTGTGTTACTGGAATTACTAAAATAAATCAAGATAGTTTTGAAGAAAATCATGAATAATCAGTTCACATTACTAAGAAGACAATGAAAATACCCTGTTACATGTCTTTTGGTTACCTAATAATTGATTCGTATACATTTTCTTCCTAACTCAAATGTATTTATTTCACTTAATGTCAGCATCTTATAATCCTGCTCAGATTTAGGAAGGAGTTTTCAACCAGCCCTTGTAAATAAGAATTGCTAAACTATCTCATATTTTAAGGAGTGGTTGATCCTGATACTTGCTGTCCCAAAATGGGGGAGGGGGAGAGAGAAAGAAAAGCTTCTGTGTTGAACAAAGATTGTGTGTGTACCATTTATTTTAGTATTTAGAAACAAAATATGCATTGACTAACCTAACTTGTATGATAAATATAAGCAGTGATAGCAGTTTAAGTTGACCAGCAAGATTGCAAGGCCTTGATCCTTGGTGGCATTTTAATAAAGGTGTGGAAAGATTAAAAAAAAACTTATTAGAAATGATTCAGTGGATATTTGTGATAACTTAATTTGTGACTAATTAATTTGTGATCAATTTAATGTTTGGATATCCTTGAAGTTCTCAACTGGGTACGTGTTTATTTTTTATAACATAAATGAAGGATACTGGGGGTATCATTGTAGGGTTTGAGTTTGAGCAGTTATAGTATTATAATTTCCTTAGAGAAAGAAGACAGCTTTTTTAAGAAAAGACAAAACAAGTTATCAATACCTTATTTTTCCCTTTATTCCTATGAAAAGCAATGACTTCATAGTTTCTTACCATCTCCTATGATCTGCCAAATTTCTTCCTATCCCAGATACCCTACACAGGATGGCAGAGGTATCCTTTTATTATGCCACTTTCGTGATGGTAGTTTCTTTATAAATGTATAAATAGACTATATATATATATTTTTTATAGAGATATAAATAAACTGTGTGTGTGTATGCTCATATGCGCATGTGCTTGTGTAGTTTCTTGCCTGGGATACATTTTAATCTCAGTCTAATTTACAAAATCCTTAGTACTTTGGACCTAGCATAATTATTTAAATTTATTACCCAAACATTTGCTAGTGCAAGTACGTCAGTCCAGAAGACAGTATCTTTAATTGCCATATAATTTACTTCCTTTTGATATTTTCCATATGTGAGCCTCTGGACATTTTTTTGTTTAAAATTCCTTTTCTCTCTTATTTTCTACCTATTTGTGTCTTATCATTCAAGTCCCAGTTGAAAGCAATTTCCACCAAGCCATTGTGATGTCACTTTTTTATGATTTCTATAGATTTCTTCATTGTTATTAAACAATATTGCATTTACCATACACCATCAACACCAACAGTAGTCGTGTTAGCAGTAGCAGTCACAGACATTTATCAAGTGATTCCTGTATACAGTTGCTGGCATTGGAGTAAGGACATAGAATTGTAGAAGACTGGGCACTGTCTTCAAAAGCTAAGAATCTATCTGAGGTTCTGGATTTACACCAAAATAAAATATTAACAATAATAACAACAATAATACAAACTATTCTAGCTATAAAATCAGTGATACACCATTAATCTGGTTTTTAACTCTTATTCCAGCTTTCTTTCCTGCTTTTGCCCTCAACACATACCTTTATGCAAACATCACTGAGTGTGATAGAATATTTTCTTTACACTTAGTCACTGTACTTACATTCCCTTTAGTCCAAATGGTCCCTGCCCTTTTGTCTGATGGAAAAATTCCCATTTTAAGCATCATTTAAATTCTTTCATAATGCTCCTCAACTCCGTGTGGTTATTCACTGCCTTCTTTTTGTTTTTACAGTCTCCAGCTTATATTTTAGAAGACAGATATGAGAGGGCATTCAAATGAGATGAAAAAATATAAAAATATAGACATATATGTAGGTATTTATAAGCATGTATATACATTCAAATTTACATTAGTATTTATATTCATATATACAATTCCAAGAAGTAAATGGGCTTGATTAATTAATTTAACTGATGTGGGGAATTCACCTTAGAATAGGTTGAAAAGACAAATGTGATACAATAATGTGATTTCAATGGAATATTTTGAGTTAATTGTATGATTATTCTTCATGGCCTCTTGATCATTAAATCAACAGTTTATAGATAAATCAATAGCATTTCGAATGTAAGCTTCACAAAAGAATGAGGCTTGCTTACGTTGTTCACTGCTGTTTTTCCAGCAATTAAAATAGTGCCTGGCACATGGTAGCCTCTCTGCAAGTATTTAATTAAATGGAAGAATGATTCTACTATGGTGTTCAATGAACAGGTAAATACTGTTTCCAATTCTGAAACCAGAGGATTTCATTTCTGACACATTTTTAAAAGGACCCAGTATGAAGCATTTGAAATTTGATAAGACACCATAAAAAAGAAAAAGGAAATGGATAAGTTAAATTTTAACTCTGTAAATCATGATATGTGTTTTTTTAATATAGAGATGTTATTACTTTTATATTACATTTAATATGGCTTTGAATTCCTTAACTTTGTGAGTTAGGTTAGACAAATAAAATCCCAATTTCTGCTTTCACTATTCTTTGGCAGAACTTGAGCTGGATTCCAAATTGACTCTAGAATCCAATAAGGAATCCAATTTCATAATGAGAAATAACAGAGTTGAAATCCTACGAATGAATTTGTAGTTAGCAGGATTGGTAATTTTGTTTCCACATCAGAAATTTTGGTCTTTCCTTAATTATAGATTTAAAAAAAAAAATAGGGCGCCTGGGTGGCTCAGTGGGTTAAAGCCTCTGCTTTCTGCTCAGGTCATGATCTCAGGGTCCTGGGTTTGAGGCCCACATCGGGCTCTCTGCTCGGCAGGGAACCTGCTTCCCCCTCTCTCCCTGCCTGCCTCTCTGCCTCCTTGTGATCTCTCTCCCGCTGTGAAATAAATAAATAAAATCTTTTAAATAAATAAATAAATAAATAAATAAATAAATAAATAAATAAATAAATAAATAAATATTCTTAGTTGGTACTTCTGATAAAATATAATCAATAGTATTTTAGTATTTGATAAAAACGAAAAGTCTTTTATTACTCTTTATGGATTATCCAAAATTTGATGTATTTTTTGGATGTATTTTTCTTTCTTTTTTTTTTTAAACACAGCGAGAGAAGGAACACAAGCAGGGGGGAGTGGGAGAGGGAGAAGCAGGCTTCTCACTGAGTAGGGAGCCTGATGCAGGGCTCCATGCAGGCCTCGATGTAGGGCTCAATCCCAGGACCCTGGGATCATGAGCTGAGCCGAAGGCAGACACTTAATGACTGAGCCACCCAAGCACCCTGGGTGTATTTTTCTTAATGAAGAAACAAATATCGAATTTTAATGTTTGGTGATAGACACCCTGAAGGCCCTCTTGGAAAGGTATCCCAGAAATTGTTAAGAAGGATGGTTACCAAATACAATAAGAAATAGTTTCTGATTGGCAGGAAGCCAAAGGTTCTTTGTGAGAATTTATAAACCCTGTATGACAGCTCTGTTTGCCTTCTTTACAAGAATATTGTGAGCTAAGTTTCTAGAATAAGTTTGAGAAAAAATGCCTGTGGAATGCGTGGATGAAATAGGAAAGTGAAAATACTGTGGGTTTTTAAAAAATATTTTTATCTTGTGCAAATATTCATGAAATGACACATTTACTGTATTTAGCCACACTTACAAAAATTAGCACATCATTCATAAGTCCCTGGCAATGAACACTGTAAAAAGAGATTTCTTTCCTCCCTACCATGTTATTGTGATGGAAATATACAGATCAAAAGCCTGGTACCATTTACTCATGAGAGGATAAAAAGAAAAGAGATGAGTACTAAATTATGGGGAAAACAACCTTAGGCATTATGTAATTGATCAAAAAGTCATTAAACTCTCCAAATCCCAGTAGGTGCAAGTTAGTTATGGATAGATAATCTCATGTCTAAATAGCCAAAGTTAGTTATGGTTGTGGTAATTCCTATATTCAGATGATTTCATGCTGACTCGGCTGTTTAAAATATGTACGTTTAAAAGTAGCTACAGTGCTGCTGAATCCAAGAGTATTTTACTGAATTTTGTCCATATTCTGAAATGAGAAATACTTGATTTTGTTTCAAATTAGTGAACGTCTTATACATATGCAATGCCAATTCATCTTTGTTTTATCAGACTCTGGATTGCCCCATCAATACCTCCATCATTTTATGTGGGAATGATTTAATAATAAGGCAATAGAACATTGGATTGTCTAAGTACAGAAGAGTTTTAGAATAGAAGACAAAGGATATAAATTCACCATGAAAGTGCCTCCAGGAAGCTGTGTATCACTTTTGATTAGTTGCACTTTTTGATGCTTGTTTGTAGCACAACATTAGCAGTCTTTGATAACAGTTGGTCAGAAAACAGAAATGTTTCTCCAAAGTATTAAATACTATATCTGAAGAATACAAATCATTTCGTTAAAATTAATTGTGTAGAGCCTCCAAATTTCCCCATTCTATTTCATCAGAACAACTCTGCCTCAAAATGACCTACCTCTTATAACTATTGGTTGAATCAAGCAGCTCTCATCTAAAACAGCTAAGTGTGTCTCACCAAATAGAAGTTGTTCTTCTATACAGTTATTACATAATTAACTATTGTTATCTTTCTTCATTGAAAATATTATAGTGTCTCCCATCAGGTGAGGAAGTGTTTTAATTCAGTTCTAACAGGATAATAAATGGTTAGGATCCAAGAGTTGAAAAAAATCATATTTAAAAATTTTTTAAGATTAGGTAATTTTCACTAACACAGATACTTAATTAGACCGATGGTCAAGTCACATTACCATGTGTCAGGGCTTCTCTGATCAATTCAAGATGAACTTTTCTTTTTTATTCCAGTGCTTCATTTCTATGCTTGTAGAATTTTTTTTAAGTGTCAGAGAAAATAGCAGACATATTCTGCTCTAGCATTGTAATTTTACACAGAAAAAGGCTCGTTCATTTGCTCCTAATGCTAAGATAGTGGCAGAGCTAGAACAGAAGTTCTCCTTATTCCGCTGAAGATTTTAGCAAACATAAGAACTTTTCAGAGAACAAAGAGTAGAGAGTAAAACAGCCTCTAGAAAAATGCTTAGGATATTTCTAGAATCTGTCAATCTAATTAAATATCCCAGCTCTCTCCTTATGGTCATGTGAATCAGTACCAAGGTGTGTAACATTTTGATTTCTTAGTTTTTTTTACACTTTAAAAATCCTTTGAGGATGAAAAGGACCATATCAATGCTATTAGGGCTATTATGCCTTTAGGCATACTTCTTCATCTAAACACTACAAATATTATTCTTGGCCCATATGTGTGCTTTAATCAATGCCTCTGCTTCTTCTCTGTGCTGGGAGACCAATAACAGTAGATGCAAATCGAGTACTGATCCCAAATACCTATGACACAAATCTTAAATTCTCAATGGCCACAAGTTGAGATTTAATATGTGGTAATAAAGCATCATGAATGTTCATGAATTTGCCCAAGGTGTATATTTAGTTAATGACCAAGTGTTGGTCAGGATTTGGAAATTATAGGTGATTTGCCTTTACTTTTATGTCCTTGTAAGGTAATATTGGCTGTTAATGGTAATATTGGCTGTTAATGGTAAATTCTTTTACCAACATATACAACAATTTGCATACAAAGAAGGTAATGGGGAAAATTATAGGGACCTGTATTTTTTGTGTTGTGTCATTTATATATTTCATTTTAATTACTGTACCTTAATAAAGCATTGTGTCTGGTTGGAGCACTTTCTAGAAGAAATGGGAAAAGTCAAAAAAATTATTTCTGAACAGTGCATGCCCTGGGTTAGGTACTTCAGGGTCTTACAAAAATTAGTAATCATTTGGTTTCAGCATTACAATTTAATTCAAGGGGGAATTTTCTGCTTATTCCATTAGAGTTTTTAAACGTTGATGGAAGGTTGCAGTAATTTTTGTAGTAGGCACATGATGAATGGAAAAGTGATTTGGAGGTGAAGCAAAAGAATGTATTTTTAAAATATTTGGTAGGGTTTCAAAGAGAACTAGATGAATTTTCAAAAAAACCCCCCTGCATAAATGAATTCAAATGAGATATTAAAGTGCTCTCTTTAAGTAACCCTATGGAAAGTGTTTGGAAATGTGTACATAAAATATAATTTGATAGATGCATTTAATAGTTCCATAATAGAGATGTGCTCATAAATATATGGCCTTAAAACATACTATTATGTGGAAAGACAAAGCCTATAAAGTGATACAGGTTAAACCCAAAAATATGGTGAAAATCAAAATGTGCATACATGTGGTTGGTTGAATAATGGCTGAACAAAATGTTTATATCCTAGTCCCTGAAATCTCTGAATATGCTACCTTACATGGCAAAGAGGGCTTTGTGAATGTGCTCAAATTAAGGGTTTTAAGATTATACTGTATGAATAGTGTGGGCCTTGTATTATTAGAAGGGCTGTTATAAAAAGGGAGAATAGTTAAAGCTGGAAAAAGATGTGTCCACGAAGCCAAAAACTGGAGTGGTGTGCTTGGAAGGTAGAAAAGTGGGCTAGAGCCACACAGAAGGCCAATAACTTCAAGAAACTGGAGAAGGCAGGGAATGATTTCCTTCTGAAACCTTTAGAAGGAATGCAGCTCTATATGATACCTTTTATATATATATATATAGACTTTTAACCTCTTTGAGAGAATACATTTGTAGTTTTATTTATTTATTTATTTTATTATTATTTTTTTTTTAGCCACTAAGTATGTGGTAGTTGTAGCAGTAATAGGAAAGTAATACAATAGGACATTTTGGCAGGGCTGTGTCTGTGTGTCTAGCCCTCTGGGTGAATGAAATCAAGAATTATAGGCCTGTATTCTGGTCAAACTATGCTTATCATAATACAGTCTAAGGATATATCAAAGATATTGGTATGGTCTTAGGACTTGGTTTCACCAAATAAAGTTCTAATATATTAGATAGGGTTTTCGAATGTTTTGTTGTATATATATTACCTTTTAATATGAAGTCCTTATGTCTGAATTCTGTTGTTACAGAACAAATAGTGTATTTGTATTATTAATGTCATTTTTAAGGTCACCAAAATACTGAAAACTATATTAAAAATAAGTATCATGTAGTATTTTTGTGAACTAAAAAGAATGTATTTGAATCCTAAATTGTATCTAGTATTTCTTTATTTTGCTTTAGGTTAGGTACTTAATTATATATGATGTTTTGAAATAAATCGGAGAAATTATTTTATATGTGTGTGTGCATGTATAAAATACACATATATACAGATCTATATATATGGTATATCAATATATATAATCTATGTTTATATAGTATATATGCATAATGAGATGCTTAGTTAGACACAATTATATGTGACCAAGTGCAACTTTTATAAAATGTAACATCTTGGATATTTCATAGCCAGAATTTTGTACTCTATTTGATTGATTGATTGATGATTGATTTTTGGTAAATATGAACACAAACTACTGTTCCAGTGGAACAAAAAATATGAACCTTATGCCATTTGAACTTCTGATGACAAATGTACAGTGTTATATTTTGTTGGCTTTCAAAATTTCTGTGTGATCCCTGTAAGTAGAAAATGGGCTTATGCGCAACTTGAGTATTGGCTGAGATTTTCCACAACTTGAAGAATATGTGAGTTTGATTCCCTAAAATTAGTCTCATGGTAAGGGCCAAGGAATTAAATATCTGATAATTTTACTAATTTGGAACAGAATATCTTGATTTGTCTTTCCTTTGGACTTTAACAGTTTGACTAGCTGTAATCATTAATCTTGTATTTTTTTCTAGTTATAGGCTGTCATGTTACTGCTAGAAATTATACTATTTAAAGATATTGTGATTGGGATGTTTATGAAATCAGCTGATAAGTACCACTCAGTTCTCTGTGGTTATTTTGTAGTCATAAAGTTTAATTTTTTTGTTTGTTTGTTTCTACTGGCACAATTTCAGATTTTAAAGGAGTCATGGCAGATGGCCTCAGAGAGGAGATATTTAGGGAAAGAAGATGTTATGGCCTTGAACTTTAGTGGTACACCAGGAATCTAAACTGATTTTTTAAACAGTCAATAATAAATGATAACTTATTATCATGATTCTTGTTGAATTAAATAATTCTTATTGCTTGCATAGCTATATAAAATTAAGACCAATGGGAAGTGATAAAGGAAAAAACATGAGTTATTTATATTTATGATGTATTTATTTTGCTCTTCAAAAATGCTAGATCATACTAGTTTAGACTGTGAAAATCTTGAAGTAATTAAGAATTGAATTAAAGTTTCCACTGTATGTCTTTATTACTGTTGGTGGATTATTCTGTGGTTAAGACCTTTTATAATGTCGATTTATAAGAAAAGATTATTTTTTAATAAAAATGAACATGAGTTATGAGTATATTGACCTAATTACTATTTATCCACCTATAAAACTTAATGTCATACCTTTAATTGAGGTTTAATATGGATAAACAATATTGAAAATTATATATCAGACTATATTTCCTTGAATATAATGTAACAGAATAATTCTATGTTGATTAAAGTTTTCCAACTGTGCTGTATTATTTACTAGATATAACTTCATTTTATTTTAAAAGGGTACTGTAAAAATTGTTTATACTCTTTCTCATAAAATAGGTACTGCGGTTATTGAGATTAAATAATCATTGACACAAAGTCCACTTTGTATACTAAAAATTCGATTAGAGGGTAGTAAGCATAAATGGAAAACACATTCTATGATAATTTATTTGATGTGGGATTAATTTTGTTATCCAGACAGAGGCATGTTGTCATTTTACACATTGTTATATTTAATATTTGTTTTTGTAATTTGCATGATTGTTTTGGAAAATGGTGACAATAAATGCCAGTGCATAGTTCTCTATTTTTATTATTCCCATTTTCTTTTCTAATTAACATCATTGTGAATATGACTTCAAAATTATATTTGAAGCATATGGTTTAATACTATTAAGTCTGATCATGCCAAAAATTACTTCTTTGCAATTAAGTTGCTTTTCTTTCCCACAGAAAACAATTAATTTTCAATATCTTACAATTTTCAAGTCTGAAAAAAAAAACACACTCTCCCTAGTGGGACATTTTAGTTCATTGGTTCTTTTTTTTTTTTTTTTTTGAAAAGGATATCATCTCTCTAGAACTACTGACATTTAAGGCCAGGTTTTTGTGGAATGGTCTTTCAAATCTTCACTGATCATATATCAAAAGATCCAGTCTCAGGCTCTTAAAATGGAGTGATTGTAGGCTTTGTCTGAATGAGCAGATTGAATTTTTATTTGAGAAAGAAACGGCTTAAATACCCTCTTTCTTTAGAAGAGAGCATGGATACCAGGTTGTGTTGAGAAGGCTGTGCACTTATTTTCCTTGCCCAGTAGTATCAAATGATAATGCAGTGATATGTATATGTTAATTATAGAATAAGTGTATATAATATATGCATATATGTATAATTTATATCCTCTATATAGTACAAAATACAAAATATTTGATATAATATTTAGTGGTTGTGTATGTATTTCAAAATCTCCCTTTTCCATTTTAACAACTTCAGATATGTTTATAATTTATATTCAATGGCATTTCTCACTTATTTAAAAAATGTAGTTACTGGACCTATTTTCTTACTTCCAAATAATAGATGTTTATGCTAAAACTCTAAAACTGACATAGTTTCTGCTCTTTGCAGGCAATATTCTCAACACTATCCAAATATTAACTCAAATGCCCTAAATGCTCAGTTTGATGCATTTTGGCATTTTGGGGAGAGCTCTAAGTATTTTTGCAATGTGCCCACCTAATTATGGAAGTAGAAATGGCACAAAGTGACCCACTGTATAGACATTACCGTCCAACAGATGGCACCAATTCAAGACTGGGATCAAAAGGGAATTATTAAATAGCCTTAGTTTATTTAATTTCAGGATGAATAAAGTTAAACAGATAATGGTCATACTTACTCATGATAAAAGGATAGAAAATGATATAGTGTCAGTTTGTTAGTGATTAGCTTAGACATCTAATATTCCTATTTTATTTTACATTCATTCTATTTTGCATGAATTTATTGAAAAATTTGTCATTTAGTTTTATTAAAATTGATTTTAAGTTATGAATCTATTATAACTTATTGTACATTTACAACTGTCCTTTATATCGTACCATCAAAGTATGGTGCAACACAAAGGGAAAAAAATCAAGTCCATAGAGAGAGATTGTAGTCATTAATTTTCATAATATTTATTTCAGTCTACATAAGGAACAAAGACATAATTACCCATTCTTAGAAGAAATTACTGGAGGCATGGAAGATTTGAAAGAGAGTCTAATTAGGAGAAAAATCATGGTGTAGTCAATAAGGATGGAAGCAGTTATAAGTTATAAGAAGTTGTCATTTCAAACAAACACAGACACAAACATGTACACTTTAGGAGGTTTATTGCTATAAAATTGATGTATAATAGACTGCACAGAAAACACACAATCTGATAAATTTTAATGTATGTATACACCTACAAAACATCACCACAAACAAGATAGCAAGGATATCCACTTCTCCTAACAGTTTCCTCATGTTCTTCGGTAAGCCAGTCAAAAAATAAATAAATAAATAAAAGAAGAAGAAGATGAAGAAGAAGAAAGGCAAATATGGTAACAGAGATCAGGATATAACAGTCAATAATAGTGAGCTGAAGGTTCAAGACAACAACAGTTCACAAGACATCAATACTGATCCAGCTTCTAACTTCAGTTTACTAAGTTTACATAATTTTATTAAATGAATAATGAATCCTAGCATGGTTTATCTTTAGTAATTCCCAAACTTCACTGGTAAAATGATTCAATTAGAGAGTCTTTATTAAAAGCAGGGAATCCTTGGCTTGACTCTGGCCACTTGAGTCAGAATTTCCTGGAAAGAAACCTAATAATCTGTATTTTTAGGAAAAACTGGACCAGACCTGCTTGGATAACAACAAGCTCCTAAATATGATGAATTGTGCATGATAGGGATAAGTGGTGGTTTCCAGCTGGCAGATAGTGACAATCTACCTGGCCACATTTTGACCTTGGAATCAAATATTAGATACTTGCATATTTTAAAAGTTGTGTGCAAAGAAACTAATACATTATTCACGTGGAGAGACTTTGTAGGAAAGTAAAAGAAGTACCATCTGAAGAAGTTTTAACACATTCATGGACTGTCACAGACTGAGGATTTTAATGTTGTCTTGTCTATTTTTCTCAAAGTTTTAAGACCCCAAATATGGGTAAATAAGTCAAATGCATGAAGATATGTTATTTTTTAATTTTATTTTTTGGAGGTATATTATTTTTTAAATACAAGCAACCAACACGTGATTCTATCTATAATTTATTCTTGTCTACACAAATAGGATTGGTTACAGTGACAGATGAGTATTATTTTCTTCTTCCATTTAACACAATTAAGTTTTCCATTTTCATCTTTCTCTTTTAAAGACATTTTTATAGGGGCGCCTGGGTGGCTCAGTGGGTTAAAGCCTCTGCCTTCGGCTCAGGTCATGATCTCAGGGTCCCGGGGGTGAGCCCCGTATCAGGCTCTCCGCTCAGTGGGGACCCTGCTTCCTCCTCTCTCTCTGCCTGCCTCTCTGCCTACTTGTAATCTCTCTCTGTCAAATAAATAAATAAAATCTTTAAAAAAAGAAAGACATTTTTATAGACATTTTATACTAAGTGAACTATTAGTCATTTTAACACTTCAAAATTCAACACATTTTAGTGCAATAAAAAAATCTATGATTATCAAGGAAGTTTACCTATTACTCTTTATTACTGTAGATTCATGAAATTTACTGGACATAGAATATAAAAACATCTTATATCTATTGGTACTTTGCCTTTATTTAGGGCAGTGACAAGTTCAGAAAAGAGGCTACAAATAATTTTGATTCATGCATGTTGGAAAGCTTAAGGAATTATGGAGAACCCATTATTGAAGTCTTCTTAGACAATTGTCTGCTGTTTTACAACTGACGTTATTATAAACAGTATTAATTTGGCACCCATCCTATACCTGGTATTATACATATGGAATCATATTTCAACCTTACAAAAAGATGAGTTTTATCACTGTTACTATTTAAATATAAAAAGGACGTTCATAGAGTTTAAGTAACCTAAACAGGGCCACATGGCTAGAAAATGGTTGGTTTCTAAAGGAATAGAGGTCAGTTTTGTTTGACTTTAAAACTGTGTGTCATGTCACTCTTTCCCATGTAGAGATAGTGTGCCTTAAACTAGGTTTCCATATTTGTTTTTTTTTTTTTTTAAGANGTTTGTTTTTTTAAGATTTATTTATTTATTTATTTGACAGAGAGAGAGATCACAAGTAGGCAGAGAGAGAGGAGGAGGCAGGCTCTCCCCTGAGCAGGGAGCCGATGCGGGGCTCAATCCCAGGACCCTGAGATCATGACCTGAGCCAAAGGCAGAGGCTTTAACCCACTGAGCCACCCAGGCACCCAGGTTTCCATATTTGAAGAGTTAGGTTGACATGCTTTACAATGATGTCAGGGTTTTTTGTATCATTGCTTGAGTTGTTGAGATGTTAGAGATTTCTACATTATATCATTCTCAGTAAGTCAAACAGATATGGATTAGCAATTCTTTAACCACTAGACATATATACTAGAATTGAACAATTAAGTAAATGAATGGCAGATGGTAGGAACAACTGTTGGAGTTCAGGATTGCAGTTAAATAGTGTGGAAGCTAGAATGACCTGTGTAGCACCTGATTAGATGTAGCAACATCAGCATATACTCATGTTTACCGTAATATACATATATATGTACATACATATGCATATATTTATAGATATACACAGGTTGATATAAACACACTTATTTCTTAGCTTTGTAATGAAAAGAGAAGCAATGACATCCCTGTAAAAAGGAGCACATCCAGATCTTGGTTTCTAAAAACATTCTCTAATAAATGAAGCCAACGCTCCTAGGAGAACGGACTGATTCTAGAATTGGGACAGTAAGTGCCAGAGAGTAAAAAAGCTATGGGGAAAAAAATAAAAAGAGCAAACTAATAAACCCACAATGATAGGAGTATGTCAAAGAGACATAGGAACTAACTGAAAGAGTAATCAATTGTCAAAGCTTCAACAATCTGAGTTACAAAATAAAGCACTAGATTTTATACCAAATGTAAAAAAAAATCTATGTGTCCATATTGATGTAAATACGTGATTAAACAAACAAACAAACAAAAACAAAGCAAATAAGGAAGAATGGGCAAATCTCCTGTGCAGAATAAATAATTTATGCAAATACTCCAGCCTCAAGGAAGTAGAGTGTAACTCCTCAGTCCTTCAGTTCAGGCTGCAGATAGTGACTTCCTCCCAGAGATTATAGAAAACTGGAAAAAAGAATAATTTTACAGTGGAGAAACCTGATTAACACTACTACCATCAGGCAATCAAGGTTAACCTAATAGTGATGTTATGCTGATAGTCTGTATCCTTAATATGATGTAATGAAATGGAGTTTTACCCTTGTAGTCTTTCCTCCAAAACTCATAACTCCAGTCAAATCATGAGAAAAATATCAAATCAATAATAATTGAGAGGGGGCGCCTGGGTGGCTCAGTGGGTTAAAGCCTCTGCTTTCGGCTCAGGTCATGATCTCAGGGTCCTGGGATCGAGGCCCACATCGGGCTCTCTGCTCAGCAGGGAGCCTGCTTCCCCCTCTCTCTCTGCCTGCCTCTCTGCCTCCTTGTGATCTCTCTACCGCTGTGAAATAAATAAATAAAATCTTTAAAAAAAAATAATAATTGAGAGATAGTCTAATACTTAACCAGTCAAAATGTCAACATCACAATATCATACAAAGTCTGAGAAAGTATTACAGCCAAGAGGATCCTAAGAAGATGTGATGACTATACCAGGTAATATGGTATATCGGATGGAATCTTGGGACAAAAAAGGGTAATAGGTAAAAACTAAGGAAATCTCAATAAAATATGGACTTTAGTTAATAATAATGTGTCAATATGTTCATTATTGGTGACAGATATACTATATATGCTACTGTAAGATATTCCTAATAGGAGACACTGAGTGTGGGATATATTGGAACTTTCTATACTCTCTTCATAATCTTTCTATAAATGTAAAACTATTTTAAACTAAAAAAAAGTTAAGCAAACAGACAAAAACATTAGCCTATAATGGGAACTCTTACTAGCCTGATGGATCAGTATCTTGCTTATTATACTAGTACTTAAAGGTCAGCTCCACTATAGAAGCTGTAATGCAGGAACAATTTGGAACATTTCCACAGATCCAAAATGTGAAATTCAAAATTTGTATAAATTATTTTGTTCTAATCACAACTTGATTTCTTTAGTATTTTTGTGCTTCCTACCCTGTGCCAGTAATAGTTTTATGGTTTAACATCATCCAACAAAATTTCACAAGCAAAAAATGCTCTAAGTCATCATTCTCATTTTGTTCCTGGCTCACTTAATAGAAGGTTCAGTGGGTAGAGCGAAAGGTATCAGTGGGGAAGATGACTAAGATAAATTAAACATGCCCTTTATGCTGACAAACCTGCTTACAGTTGTTTTAATGTGCATAATATTCATAAAATACATTACAAAATAAAGCACTGCCATTCACAATTTGTACATCATCATTATGTCCCCAGGAGCTGTCAGTGTCCCCACTTTCATCAGCTTTCCCCAAATGAGACAGAGATGGTCTTGTCACAGAGGAATTGTTCTACTGAAGTTTATTTTTGAACTATTCTAACCTGAGTATGGTCTTCTCTCCCCATTCTGACCAAGCTTTAAAGAATACTGTTTAGCCTCTGAGAAAACCGAGTTTGTAAACAAATGGTGTTTTGTTTTGTTTTTTTAAATTCTAGCAGTCTTTGAAAGCTACACAATTTCTGTTTAACTTTAACAGATGTAAGTAAATAACAAAGTATTCTACTTCAGGTTGGTTATATCTATGTTAATATTTATTTGATAGCTTCACTTCGAAATGGTTACTTATTTTATTAAAGAATTAAGGTGGTTTATTTTAAGATTTTATTTATTTATTTGAGAGAGAGGGAGGGAGAGAGAGAGAGCATGATGACACCACTATGGGGGAGGGGCAGAGGCAGAGGAAGAAGCAGATTCGCCGCTGAATAGGGAGCCCAATGTAGGGCTCAATCCGAGGATCACAGGATTAGATCATGTCCTGAGCTGAAGGCAGATGCCTAATGGACTGGGCTACCCAGGTGCTCCAAAGAATTGTTTTAAAATAAAACACAAATCCCCAAATAATAATATCCTACTCTATGCACTTATGAGACAAACTCAGTTTTGAATGATACATTATGTATTTCCCATTCATTCATTCATGCATCCATTCAACAAATATTTCTTAAATTTCTAGATACCAAATAATTTTCCAGTAATTTTTTTATAGTAGGGAACTAAACCGAATTAATCCCTACCTTCGTGGACCATACATGTTATTTCTTTTTTAAGATTTTATTTATTTATTTTTGAGAGAGATCACAAGCAGGCAGGGGCAAGCAGAAGGAGAGGGAGAAACAGGCTTCCCCATGAGCAGGGAGCCCGATGTGGGGCTAGATCCTAGGATGCTGGGATCATGACCAGGGCAGAAGGCAGAGGCTTAACAGACTGAGGCACCCGGGTGACCCTGGAGCACACATGTTAAATTCAATTTATGAACAGAAAAGTGGCACTACCATCCACTTGTTACTGTTTCTACTTGAATGTATTTGCTACTTTGCTACAGATACTGTATGAACTATGGGGCCCATAGCTCGCTCTTGTTTCCATGTCTTCTCCATGCTTTGTCCACAGTGGCAAATATGGCATGACTTTTCCCTCACTAGGAAATCAGCTGGGACTTTGAACCTATATCAAAATATGACTGTGAGAATTACCAGTCAATTACAATTTCCATAGAGATAAAAAAATGCAATTTCAGAACTTTTAGACAATTTGGTTTTATATGCACACTGTGTGTTTTGTAGTACTACAGAAAATTCTGAGGAACTGGACATGTTTAAGAAAACAAGATAAAACTGAAAATATGAGCCCTCTGACCCAGAATATCCAAAACTCTGTGATCAAAAGAATAAAAGTACACACTGAGGTACCAAAGTCATTATCACCCTATTGATATATAAAACACTAGACAACTAATTTTGCTCTCCTACAGGTCATATCTATTTCTATTTATTTTAATTTTATTAAAAGGCATACTTCACCCTTGGTTTCATAGTTAATTTTGCTAACATAGTAAAATAATTTTTATTTTAAAAAGCTTAAAATAAACCTTTTAAAAGATTCTGTATATATTACTTTGATTTTTACCAGTCACTTATTCCATACATATTTATTGGACCCTCCTCTGTCCCAGGCATTTTTCTAGATCTAGGAATTCAGCAGTGAATAAAATAAACAATATCCCTGTCCTCATAAAAATTACATTCTACTTGAGAGGATCGAAAAAAGCAAATCTACATTCAGATATGTATATCAGGTAGTGCAAGGGCAAGAGCTAAAGAGAAAAATAAAACCCCGAAGGAGCAGAGGGCATGGTGAGGAGAGGGGAAAGGGTGGGGACTGGTTACTTCAGTCACAGAATGGACAGGAAAGGTCTCAGTGAGAAAACTGCAGGAGAGGGAGAGAGCCCTGGAGAAATCAGGATGAAAAGCACGCACCTCTGAACGATAGAATGCTTGTACAAAGGTCTTTGGAAAAAGTGTGTCCGAGGTGCCCTAGGAATAGAATGCTGGGGCACAGTTAGCAGGAGGTGAAGTGAGAAAAGATGCAGGGTGCCAGACAATGTTGATCCTTGTGTGCAATTCTGGATTTGTCTTCTACTCTTGAGTGAATAAATTATATACATGCACACACACACACACACACACACACACACACATATATAATGTTATATATTATCTATATAAATTCTACATATATAAATTATATACACTTAATATATATAATTTAATCTTACCACATGTTTAATCCTATTCAGTTAGGGCTAAACACTATTCACTATCACTGGTATCTTTCCTACCTTATTACATGTGCATTATAATATACATATTATGTACATATAATATACATATTATATAATATACATTATTTCTCTCTCTACACACACACACCCCTTATCAATTAGTGCATGACGGTTTCTCCTAATCAAAACTAAAAATTACAAAAATAAAGATCATCTACATCAAGAAAAATATTAGTCAATACATATTTGTGTTGTCAAACCCAGAATCTATACAAATCTCTACAGACTGACAAAATGGATGTTGAATCAAATATCCATATGCTTGAAATTCAGACACATTAAAAGAGCATAGATTTTTTTTCTCTTTTTCATCAGAAAAAAATCATTCAATATACACTGACAGCAATGAACATCATAAGTATTTGTGACTTCTAATAAAATATTTGGGGGAGTTTGGAAATGAAGGAAAATGTTTCTTTTTTTATTAAACAATAACTGACATACAATATTATATTAGTTTCAGGTGCACAAGATAGTGAGTCAATATTTTTTATACATTACAAGATGATCACCATGATAGGTTGTTGCCGTCTGTCACCATACGAAATTGTTGCTGTTATTATTGATTCTATTCCCAATGGTGTACATTACATCCCTGTAACTTACTTATTTTATAACTGTAAGTTGATGCCTCTTAATCCTCTTCTCCTATTTCACCTGTCTTCTCCTCCTCTAGCTCTCTGGCAACAACTAGTTTATTTCTGGTATCTGTAATTCTGTTTCTCTTTTGTTTGTTTTGGTTTTTAACCTCTACGTATATGTGAAATTGTACAGTACTTGCCTTTCTCTGTCAGACTTATTTCACTTAGTATGCTACCTATTAGATCCATCCATGTTGCCACAAGATTCCATTTTTTGTGTGGCTGAGTAATATCCCATTGTGTGGGTGTGTGTGTATGTATACAGGTATATACCATATATATCACATAAGTATATATGACATCTTTTATTTCTATTCATCTATTGATGGACACTTTGGTTGCTTCTATGTCTTGGCTATTATAAATAATCTGCAATGAACGTAAGGGTACATGTATCTTTTCAAATTAGTGTTTTCATTCTTTTTTGGAAAGATACCCAGAAGAGGAATTGTTAGATCTTATAGTAGTTCTATTTTTAATTTTTTGAGGAATCTCCATTTTGTTTTCATAGCAGCTGGACCAATTTATCCACCAACAGTGCACAAGGGTTCCCATTTTTTCACATCCTTGTCAACACTTGTTATTTCTCATCTTTGTGATAATAGTCACTCTGATAGGTGTGAGGCAATGTCTCATTGTGGTTATTTGCATTTTTCTGATGATTAGTGACATTGAGCATCTTTTCATATGCCTGTTGACTATGTGCCTTCTTTGGAAAAATTTAATTCAGATCCTCTGCCCGTTTTTAAAATCAGGTGGGTTTTTTTGTTTGTTTTGGGTTTTTTGGTTTGTTTTGTTTTGTTATTGAGTTGTAGGAATTTTGGATATCAACCTCTTATGAGATATATGGTTTGCAAATAGCTTCTCTTATTCAGTAGGTTGCCTTTTCATTTTGTCAATGATTTCCTTTACTGTGCAAAGGTTAGTTTGATACAGTCACATTTTTCTTACATTTTTGCTTTTGTTGCTTTTCCCAGAGAAGACCTATCAAAAAAAAATATCACTAAGAAGAGTGTCAAAGAGATTACTGCCTATCTTTTCTCCTTGGAGTTTTATGTTTCAAATCTTTTTTTTTTAAAGATTTTATTTATTCATTTGACACAGAGAAAGAGATTACAAGTAGGCAGAGAGGCAGGCAGAGAGAGAGGAGAGAGGAGGAAGCAGGATCCCTGCCGAGCAGAGA
>LNAC01000013.1:2172908-2245307 GCA_002007465.1 Ailurus styani | reverse complement strand
ATATATATTATGCAGTGTCAGTAACTTTAGAAACATGGAAGAGATATAAGGTCATCAAGAATGTCTTTATTCTATAAGAAAAGTAAGATAGCTCATTTATGTTTGTAAACTTGATAGAGAAAATGTATACTTATGAATCTATATGTCTATAGTTTTAAGAAAATTCTCAGGATACTTGATTTGTATTTGTAAAACTTTAAAATCTGCAGAGCTTTTTATTATGTAAGGAAAGTAACATTGTTTTCAGGTTAAAAGAAAATTTCGTTGTTAATGTAATTCTTGTTAAATTGTTAATGTAGTAATTATACTACATTATATTTCATTGTAATTTCAGGGTTCTGCTAATCATGCTACTCTTTATTTACACTATTTTGCAGCTCCCTCTCCAGTCACCAATGTGAAAAAGGGGAAGATTGCAAAAAACAGCATCTCTTTGTCTTGGCAAGAGCCAGATCGTCCAAATGGAATCATCCTGGAGTATGAAATCAAATATTTTGAAAAGGTAAGAGTAATAGGATAAAGAATGTCCTTCCGTCTTCTTCCGCTTCTTTTTTTTTTCACTTTAGCAACTGCAATTATCCAATTTTTAGAAAAGCATATTGCAATTTTATGTGTAAATCAATGGCAATTGATTCTGTAGTCACGATTATGGAGGCTAGAAATGTATAGGGAGCACTCTGTGTTCTGCTGCTGTCAGATGGTTTATGCTGCCGTACTACTGCCATGTAGTCCAACATCAGCTTAACTAGGTTTCACAGCATTAAAAGATGAAGTCATAGAACATTTTGAAAGTGTTGTAACCACTTAAGTTCTTGACCTTCAGTACTGACTGCAGTGTACTACAAGGAAAAACACATGATTATAGCCATTAACCCCGCCTAATACTTATGTTCTTAAGGACGTATGGGTAGATAAGATGTGAATATAAAGCATAATTTTAAAATCCATATAAAAAACCTGATACTGTATTATAAACTGTATTTTAAACTTAGAAGGCATAACATCAGAAATGTATGTTTCACAATTCCTACATTTTTTCAAATTCTTTCTTGAGTCATCTCTTAGGCCCACTCTTGCATGTTTTGTCATAATAGTCGTTGAGTTTTAAAAGCAAAAATTATTCATTTTACTCTTTTCTGAATCCACAACCAAGTGAGGTATTGATAAAGAAATAAGACAGATGGAAAATGAAGGTGAACTTATATTTCTGAAGTGGAACTATAGTATATAGCTTAGATATGGAGTCAACATGGGTCTTCCCATACCTCCCACCCCCATTTTACTTTGATTTTTATACAGTCTGGATTTGAATGGCATATGCTACTTAGAACAACATGACTTCTAGTAGAGTAGATAAATGAGTGCTCAAACTAGACTCTCACTGGTGGGTAGGAAACTCTGACTCAAGAGTATGTATCCTATGAAAGTAGTAGCAGAAAAGATTACGAACATATGCAGAGAAGCAGACCCCAAAAGAAAAGGAAGGGACTCAGCCACATGTACTCAATTGCTTTCCCTAAAGTCATGGACCCATCACACCTTCTTTTAGAAAGAATAGCAAAGAGGCTAGGAAGAAGTTAAAAACTTTGCAATACCAGAGAAATTGTCCATGTTAGGACATTGGAAAAGAGAAAGAAGGAATAAATGGTTCTCCTTGTACTGATGCAAAGTATCAGGAAAAATATTTATATTCTATGAATGGACGTTATTTAAAAATTCAACATTTTGTGTATATGCATATGTAAAAGTATAGATAAATACATTAAATTAGTGTATAGCATTATAGAGATTTTTTAAAAAATTGTTTCTTTTATTCATTGATTTAACAATTACCTGTGTAAAGATAATGATAGAGAATAAAACAGTAGTGGGTTGGGCAGGTGGACAGTGGGAATGTCTACATATCCTTTCTAGGTTTTGAATGCCCGTATAATGTTCTTACAATGACTTTATAAATAGATGAATAAATAACAGATTATTACTTTTGAAGGATTACTTAGTAATCCTCTTAGGAATGACTTGATGGTAGCATTACAAATAACTATTGGATCATTAGGGAACATAAATGAACATACTTCTATTTCATAAAAAAATATATTATAAAATACATTATTCACCAAGAATGTCCTAAGAGAATATTTATGAACAAAACTATGTTGGTATGGGGGCACCTGGCTGGCTCAGTCAGTGGAACATGCAACTCTTGATCTCGGAATTGAGTTCAAGACCTATGTTGGGTGTAGAGATTACTTAAAAATAAAATATTTAAAAAAAACTATATTGGGCTATGGTTTACAGTATTTATTATAAAAAATAAGACAAATCAAGTAAAAAATTGTGTCATTAATATTCTTCATTGATTCTTGTTTCTCTGGGAATAGTAGCCCAAACTGTATTTTAAATTCTAGAGGTCTACAATCTAAATACATGAAATATCCAAAAATAATTTGTTAAATTAAGGTTTACATCTTTACTCATTTTTATAAATTTTATTACTGCATACTAATGAAAAGCAGAATATATATACATGTATAACATAGACTTTTTTTGTAAGTATTCTGTTTCAAATTTTTATTATAATTGAAGTTGATTTCAAAAGAAGTTGAAATGCATAATGACATTTAAAAATAATGATGTATCAGGGGTGCTGACTGGCTTAGTCAGTGGAGTATACAACTCTTGATCTTGGGGTTTTGAGTTTGAGCCCCAAACAGGGCATTGAGCTTACTTTAAAAAATAAATTAAAAAAAAAAGGGGTATTTAAAAAAATTTGGAAACTATTCACCAAAGCTCTATATTTGAATATACATTGTAGATGAAATAAAGTTCAACAGTAAGAAGACTAAAATTTGATAAGTCATTATTTTTTTTTTTTGTATGGTGTTTCTTCCCCTGAAGCAACTAGCTGGACCAATGCCTTGTTTCTTTTTTGTTTCTAATGAAATTATCCTACTTTTTCCCCTTATGAGTAATCTTTCATTGTTTTTAGTATTACCAGCATGTACATGAGTCTCAAATGCATAATACTCAATAAAAGCAAGGATTTATCATTTTTTTCTTTTTTATTTAAGTGAAACAGAGTTTTTCAACAAGCAATAAGTAAAGTCCTTTTCTCTTAATATACCTACTAATGAATTTTACCCATGTTGTAGAATTATTTCCTTCATAGTTCAATTTTTTAAATTATACTTATTTCATGAAAATTTAGTTTTATATTTAATATCTTAACATTTAATGCTAGTAATACATTCTATTATCTTTATAATTCAACATAAAAAAATAACTTAGGAAATTTCTATATAGTCTCCGTAAATGAAGAGCAAGTTGTCCACTGACATTCATAAAAAGTAGCAAAACCTTTATATATTATTTGGGGGAGGTTATTAACTTCTCTTGGTCAGTGTTTTCCTTTCTACAGTGAAAATATTAACTCCAGGAACTTTTTGCCAAGCAAAATTATTGAGCGTACCAATGAAAGACATGAAAGTTTTTGTGTTTTTTTAACACTTTCAGAAAAAGAAGAAGAAGAAGAAAAAGAAGAAGAAAAGGATAATGAGCTTTTATAGGATGTAGTGAGGTGGGGGTCCTGATAGGTTTCCAGAGCTCATTTTGAACCTTCAGAATGACACCGCCATTTTATTGGATGGCTCTTGGCCAGACACAGGTGGCAGAGCTTTTCAGGGCTCCTGCATTTGCCAGCTGGCATTACTGCCTGCCATTGCCCTGCTCTAATAGAGGTCATTGGGCCTCTCTGCTCCTGCATGGTGATGGGCCCATTGCCATCGCTTAATTAAAGGCAGAGGCGAAGGGAAGCTGCCCCTTGGCAGGGTGTTTGCCAGCTGGCTCCTTCTGCTGAGGCCCTCCCCTCACTGCATGTGAACAGTGTTTGCTAAGCAGCTGGGGAATGTAGCTCATTTGCTCAGCGGGAGCATGAAGGCAGCAAAAGCCATTGCCCTGACCAGGATCTGGCGGCCCGGTGGTCATGGGTGCTGAAGATGTGTATATAGGGCTTGTGATAAAAAGGAAATTATAATACAACCGTGACTGAAAAGAGTGGAACAGAAGCAAATTTTGGAAGACACTTAAATAATTCGAAATGTGTATTTGCAGTTTTCGTTCCCTTAGCTGTATGATTTGGTGAGTCCCTCTGATACTGTAGATTTCAATTGACCCAGAAAGACAATGTAAAATTAGAACTCAGATAAGAAACCACTTAGACATACATGTTAATATATAAATCAGAGTATTGCATAATTTTGTGCAATTGATACTCGATCACCCAATATTTCAAGGAGCAGCATGCCAGTTTCCTTGTAATGTTTCCCAACCTCCACACTGCCCCTCCCCCCAACCTGGCAGAAGTGTCAGTTTCTAATAATTTTACAAGACATATTAATTGTGACTTCAATAGTTAGGAATTTACAAAAAATTTTTTAATTTTTTTTCTTTTTATTAAATGTGCCATCATGCTACAGACTCAAGTCAAATTTCCTAGAACTGGTTATGTTGTGGAGATTTGCTGGGTGCTACATATATCATCTCTATCTCTATCTCTATTGCTCACAATGTTCTTAAATAATTTTATCCCATTTTAAAGAAGAAAAAAATGAGGTTGAGTTATGTATCCACATTTGCACACTTCCTTAGACAATAGCATGGCTTGAATTCTAACCCTGACATTTCTGTGCTCTTTTATAAAACAGAACAAAAAAAACCCTCTTACTTTATATTATAAATGTTAATATTTTATGTAAAAATCATAATTATATCAAATATGCTGGAATCTTTAGTTTTGTCTAGATTTTTACATCAACTTCTCTTTAAACAAAATGCAGGTAATAACAAGCATATATTTTATAATCTCTTGCTGAAATTACGGCTTCAGTCGTAGCCAACGTGAAACATATAAACTTACTGAGAAAGTCTTGCATATTCACTCTTAAGCTTGAGCAGCCACAGAACATCAGTAACTACAATAGTTTATAGAAGCTATTTGCCTCCTTTAAAAGGAACACATCAAGAAATTGTGTGCTTTTTTTACTGCTTTATTCCTAGCATATAGAAGGGGTCAGATAGAGTATATAGGAGAAAGTTAATAAATGTTTGTGAATGAAGAAAATGACCAACATTTCTAGGTAAATTTTATAGGATTTAATGACCTACTTTAAATCCTTGCAAAACTCTAGTAGTAGTTCTTAAACACTTTAAAGATTTGGCACTTATATTAATCTGTGCATTAAAAAAATTAAAAAATAGTTGTTTGCATAGAGTGAATCAGAAAACCTATTTGCATTAGAAATTAGAACATACCTATTTAGATAGAAATTTTGATGAACTTAACCCTAAGATAATCCTGTTTGACTGTTTTAAATGAGTAATGGTAAAACTGCTTTAAAAAAATGATAGGTTGTATATTTTAGATTGTATTGGTGGTAGAATAGAATGTGATTAGCAATTGACTTTGATTTGTCAAAGCAGAAAAAAATTTAAGTAATAATTATGACAACTATAACATGTACTTCCTAGTTCATTAAGTGTTTTCACGCACATTACTTTTTTCATTCTTATAACATGTCTATGAGGATATCCAGGCACCAATTTCTATCCCAAATTTACAGATAAGATAACTGAGGGTAAAAATAAAAATGGACTTGCTGTATTTTAGCATGCTTTCTGTGTCCACACTACAGTCACAGCATGGTTTGCTGCTATTGATTGTAAACTTCAAGAGAGAAGGAGCATGGTTTGCATTTACTTTGCATTTTAATGGTATTATGGAGATTGAATAATAACCATAATCCCTATTGGGATTCTTGAGAAGTAATTGTTATATTCTTGTTTTCAATTATTTTTTCAGAAAAAAGTCCTTTACATGTTATTCCTATTAGATCTTAAAAAAAAAAAAACCCTCAATACATGTTTCTACTAGTAAAATAAAATCTTCTGAAATGATCTAGAAAATGATAGTTTACAGTCATCAATCAAGATACTGTAAGGTAAAAACCAGTTCCTAAAAATGGGGGAAAATAATCTCTAACCATTACCTGTCATTAATTCATCCTGTAGTATCTATCAGAAATGTAGTAATTGTGGAAACACCTTATGGAATATACAAGGGTAGTTAAGAATTCACACAGAAAAATACAAGGAAGGAGAAAGTTCAGAAGAGGGACTTTGTGTGTTTAGATCTTTATAGGTTTAAGATTCAGTGTGTAGGTCTAAGATTCAGTGTAGTAACTTAGAGGTGAGGAGAAGTTTTGTATGGTTAGTCTAGACTTTGGTAGCAGTCAAAGTAGGAACAGTTTCCCAAACTATCTTTACAGTGATATTTTTTTCACTCCATCTCCATTCATTACTCACCCAGCTCAAACACATAAATGTGAAAAAATGGAAAGGTTTTTAAAAAGAAAAAAAACATTTCTTTAGTTTTTCTTTAGTAATCCCTGTTTAGACTTAATGAATTGAAATTAAAGTTCTCCAGTCAAGTCCTCATTCCTTCTCCTGAGCCCTAAATATAATTAGAAATCAAACTCACCAAAGATATAAACCATAAGTCTTACCTGGCAATAAATGAGACCTTGCCACCTTTATCTGTGAACAGGCAGCGTGTTAGATGTGCTCCAGTAAAATATTTATGAGAAATATAAGCCCACAAATACCAATACTAAAATAGAGTCTGTGGGCGCCTGGGTGGCTCAGTGGGTTAAAGCCTCTGCCTTCGGCTCAGGTCATGATCTCAGGGTCCTGGGATCGAGGCCCACATCGGGCTCCCTGCTCAGTGGGGAGCCTGCTTCCTCCTCTTTCTCTGCCTGCCTCTCTGACTGCTTGTGATCTCTCTCTCTGTGTCAAATAAATAAATAAAATCTTTAAAAAAATAAAAACTAATAAAAAATAATAAAAAATAAAATAGAGTCTGTAAAATAATTCATCTCCTGCAAGTCACATTTTAAAAGTTTACAAATTTATTTGTGCTGAAGAGAAGTATGGCGCATGACTGGAGAACATGTTACCCACCATCTTTGAGTTCTAGGAAACACTTTTAGCACACCAAGGATGTACAGATTTTTTTTTCTAAAAGATTTATTTGTACTAATAGCAAGTCTGTATTAGTTTCTGATTTTCTGATTTATGATTCTAAGTTTTGTCGCCATTAGTAATTCACATGTTGACTTTTTTTATTCTATGTACTTGTGTAATCCAAGGACCAAGAAACCAGCTATACAATTATCAAATCCAAAGAGACAACTGTAACTGCAGAAGGCTTGAAACCAGCTTCAGTATATGTCTTCCAAATTCGAGCACGCACAGCAGCGGGCTATGGTGTCTTCAGTAGAAGATTTGAGTTTGAAACCATCCCAGTGTGTAAGTCATTTTAATTACTGTCAACTCATGTCTCTGTAATGGTTACCAGAAAAGAGTCAGTGGATCAATACTCTCCCTGGGCATTCTGTCAGTCTCCTGCTTCTCTCTCTCTCCCAGGCATGACCCCTTCGGGTAGGAAGCATCTGTCATGCTATTATGGTAGGTTAGTGGGTTAACACATCGGTCCCTGCTCCTCATCACATTTAGTCTACTGGGAGATGAAACATCAGGAGATCCTTAGAAATGTTTAAACCTGATTTTAAAGACTTTCTTTCCACAGCTGCCGTACTTTATTGAATTGTTGCCGTTTACTTTTACTTGTTTTATTGAGCAATGCTATCAGGCTTCGTCTTTCTATGAAAATTCGACAGGGAGCATGCGTAAGGATTAAGTTTGGCAAGAAAATGGTGCTCTCAGAAACCCATGTGATCATTTTGAAACATCAAAACCTCTGGTAGTATCTCTGAGTGAAGGGCCTAGAAATATTTCTTGTACCATTTTTTAAAAATAAAACACTTCTTGTACCATTTTTTAAAAATAAAATAGCATAAAGCATTTTTATCTTTAACATCAAACAAAATATTTAGATTACTTGTCCTAAAGCACACATTAAAAGCAAGATTAGGAGAAAACAGTAGCTTGCTTTTATTTATAGATGAAAAACCAACATTATTAATATCTGGTTATGAAGAAAATAGCATACAGGAGTAATATGAAATGTCAAATGTGTGTGTGTGTGTATTTTCATTTGGTGCATGACAGTTAAGAATACTGGCTTTAATGTGTCACCAATACTAAGAAAATTCTTATCATTCAGGAATGTTATGACAGAAAATTATCTGAAGATCATTACCTTGAATATACACTTTAAAAAACTTTCTAATTGGTTACTCAATTCATAATAATAATAATGCATGATATTCTTGATTTACTTAATTTTTAAAATTCATAAATTTAAATTATAATATATGTAAGCCATAAAATTGTTATGAAGGGCTTTTCTTTTTCATTGATATTATCTTGTATGTCATTCATATAGTCCTAAAACCAAATGCAAACTGTAAGCACTTTATTTTTAGAAAGGCTATTTAACATGAGGATTTGGTTGGGAAAATCTGACTTGCCTTTCTCTCTCAAGTTTTAGTTTATATTTTATAGCTGCCTATTATCCGCTTATTTTAACTTTGTATGCATATAAATAACGTGTTTAAAATTGTCCCCATATGTCATCCCCTTTCCCAACAGCAATGATAAAAATGCACCAACAAATAAACCTAGCATGAATGAAACCATCCAGCCAATCTTGTTAGCTCTTTTTTTCTGTTTTCTTTTAACATAAATTGTCTTGAAACTTTGAGACTATCACTGAATTTTTCTTAACTCTCACTTGCCAAGATTTACCACACCTTTGTGTTTCTTTTATGAATTTTTTTTCTCAAATCCCTCACTTCCTTTCATCCAATTCGTAGCTACTTGATTCATATCCGCATAACCCAACTGCTGGAATAATGCTATTCTATTTTTAAACAAAAATTTTTTTTAGATAAGTGGAGTTTTATATGCAATTATAAGTAACAGTACAGAGTGAACTCTTGTACAATTTTCTCAGTTCCCCTAATGGTAACAGTTTGCAAAACTATAGCATAATATCACATTCAGGATCCTGACATTGATACAACCCACCAATCTTCCTCACATTTCCTTCTACTCTTGTGTGTGTGTATACACATATGTGTGTATTAAGTTGGATACAATTTGGTGAGTTGTATAGATTTGTATATCTGCCATAATAGTCAAGATGCTGAATAGTGCCAACATCACAAAGATCCCTCGGGTTGCCCTTTTATAACTATACGAACTGCCTTAAGGTATAGTTCCTGTGTCATAACTAATCACTGACAACCACTAATTTCTAAACATCCATTTCAAAAAATATGATATTTCAGAAATGTTCTACACATGGAATCATATAGTATGTGACAGTGTATAATTGACTTAATTCCCTGGAGATTCATCTAAATTATTACATGTATCAAGTTTGTTTCTTTTTTTTTTAACCAAGTGTCAGGATAACTTTTTTTTTTTAATTAACGTATAATGTACTATTTGTTTCAGGGGTACAGGTCTGTGAATCATCAGTCTTACAAAATTCAAAGCACTCTCCATAGCACATACCATCCCCAATGTCCATCATCTAGCCACCCCACCCCTCCAGCAACCCTCAGTTTGTTTCCTGAGATTAAGAGTCTCTTATGGTTTGTCTCACTCTCTGGTTTCATCTTGTTTCATTTTTTCCCTCTCTTCCTCTATGATCCTCTGTCTTGTTTCTCAAATTCCTCATATAAGTAAGATCATATGATAATTGTATTTCTCTGATTGACTTATTTTGTTTAGCATAATACCCTCTAGTTCCATCCACGTTGTTGCAAAAGGCAAGATTTCATTTTTGATGGCTGCATAATATTAGTGTGTGTGTGTGTGTGTGTGTGTGACATCTTCTTTATCCATTCATATGTTGATGGACACCTAGGCTCTTTCCATAGTTTGGCTACTGTGGATAGTGCTGCTATAAACGTTAGGGTGCACATGCCCCTTTGGATCACTACATTTGTATCTTTAGGGTAAATACCCAGTAGTGCAATTGCTGGGTCGTAGGGTAGCTTTTTTTTCAACTTTGAGGAACCATACAGTTTTCCAGGGTGGTTGCACCAGCTTTCATTCCCACCAACAGTGTAGGAGGTTTCCCCTTTCTCTGCATCCTCGCCAACATCTGTCATTTCCTGACTTGTTAATTTTAGCCATTCTGACTGGTGTTAGGTGGTATCTCACATGGTTGATTTGTATTTGCCTTGATCAGAGTATTTTAATCAAGAAAATTTATAGATGCAGCTGTGGTAGAAAGATCCCAAATTCTTAGCGGGGCATTCAGAAACCCTTATAATCTGTCTTCAACAAATCTTTACAGCTTTATGATTAACTATTTAAATATAGAACTACAATGTTGAGAGTATCTATGTAATATGGGTTTGTAACCAGGAGTATAAGAAGCAAAATAAGGTAGTCAATGTGATTTCTCAGTGTATGCTACCTTAAATTTTCTAGGGATAATGTAAGTATATAATGATTGAAAAAAGGAACATTGTTTACTAAAGAATGTTAATGTTTATAACAAATATCCTTTTAATAGTGGTGTGTTATGTTGCCCCAAATTTGCTTTTAAGCATTCCTGAAATATTCCTCAGCAACTCTTCAAAAACTACATGACATATTAAAAAAAAATAGGAAATGTGAGTGACTAGAGGTTTATATCCTTAAAGATTAAAAAATTTAATGACATATTAAAACAGTAATCACAGATCATACTGGACTTATAATTTTTTTCCCTGAAGAAGTATGAAGGCTTTGACAGTACCTTATCAATTCTATATATTTTCAAGTTAGGTGATATATTGGGGGTATTATTGATGCTGTCAGGGCAAACAAATGAATAAATAGTACAAAATCTTGATGAATTATATTTAATAGAAATAACTCACAAAAAATTAGTACATTTGAAATAGTAAAATAACTAAAGACCATCAAGGAAATTAGAAAATGCTGAATTTTTTTTAAAAAGTGAAAATGTATTATTTAAATTCTTCCTCATAGGTCCTCGATTTAATGCCTATTAGACCAAAAGATATGATTTACATGAACAGTAGATAAAAACATGTAAATATGAATGTTTGTGATTTGGCATTACTAAAAACTATTTTCATAAAATGTATTAATTTAAGCATTTGAAAATTTTTTGTTTGCCACTAAAATTTACTTTATTGCAAGATGTTAATCCATTCCATGTATATTTTAACATATTGTTAGATTAGATCTTGTCAATTATTAATAATGAGTATTTGACAGTATGAAGCATCCATATTTTTTTCTCAAAATTAATACTTGGCTATCCTGAAACTGTCCCATTTTTATACCTACCTCTGATTAATCATGCCCCCATCCTCCAAAACTAAATCTCAGAGTGCCAAAATGGCACATTGAGACCAGAAAGATTTGTTAGAATTTAGTTAGAAAGGCTTTTGAATGCTAGATGGAGAATTTGGGACATTTTTTTCATAGGTAGTAAATACTTATTAACTTTTTGGTCAGGGAAACACTATCAAATGATATATTTGGATATTTATGTGAGTACATAGAAGGCAAAGGGGACACTTAAAACACCAGTGAACCATATGTGAGCAGATTTGAATCAAATAGGTGACTGTTAGATGAAAAAATATAACTCTTGGAGAAAAACAAAAGAACGGAGAAAATGTTTATTAATAAGCAAGTGGGAGTTAAGAAAAAGTCAGTGCTAGTTAAAAGAAACCAGAAGAGATCAAATTAGTCTGGTTCGTGGTTTGATTTATGGTATGTTTATTTATTGATGTGTTTTTGTTAATATCCTTGGAGGGTGGATGCAGTATAAGAGCTGATTTTAAACATGTTGTTTTTATATGAAAACACAATCCAAATAAAAAGAGAGCAGTCTTTTTTTTTTTAAAGAGTCAAACTTTGAAGAGAAATAAGAGTTGGAAATATAATTTTGGGACTCATCAGCTTATAGTTGACTGATGCTATGTGGACAGCAATACCCACAAGAGGTAGGGAGAAAAGAAAGAAGGAAAGGAGAAAGACGGAGTGAGGAGCAAAGAGGGAAGTGTGGAGGATTAAGAGCCAGCATTAATCAGAAAGTGTTCATGCATAAGACATGGAGAGAGGATGTGAAGCCAACAGAACTGACAAAGTAGTACTTCAGAGTGGGGAAAAAAGAGAAAACAACTTACCTTATGTCACAGAAACCAAAGGGAGCAGAGTCTCCAAGTTGAAGTTTAGGTTCAACAAGGTCAAATGCCTTCTAGTGCACGGTAAGGTAAATGGAAAATAAGGTAAATACTTATTGCATGTAGCCAGAATATCACATATAGAGCTCAAAGACAGAAGAAGAGAATTTTCAGGGAGAATTTACATTGGTTATCAGAAGATGAGGCTGGTTCTAGATGACTTAGTCAACATGCTGAAAAATAAGAAAGAAGAAGAGTGATAAACAAAGCGGGATCAGATAATAATATGTAGAAATATTATCTACTATTTATTTAAGGCTGGCAATAATTGAAGCACTATGCTAAATATTGTCTCTAACCAGAATTGTAATGATCCAGGAAAATTATTCCTATTTGGAGATTAATGAAATGAGACTTGATAAGGATAAGTACTTTGCTTTGGCCTAGTAAATCTTGGACCTATTTTCAAATTTAAGTTGAACCAGCATCTGTAAGTTTAGGTATAAGGATCTGTGTCCCCTAAGGAGAATTATGTTTTCGGGCTTGTAGGTAGCAGAAAGTAGCCTATAAGGGAATGAAAGACTCTCCTGGAGGGAGATTGTTGAAGGAGCCAGGTCTTAGAAGAGACAGGAAGAAGTCTAACTGTGGAGTTAGGTAAAGCAAAGGAAAACTGCATAACCATACAGGTTTATTTAACCATGAAGTTCAGACTTCATCACTCTTTGTTATCTATAAAGTTTAACATTTCTGAAACATGAGAAGTGGTAATGAGTTAGTGTTTTGAGAAAATGAGGAGGACTCATTATGGGATGATTTTGTCAGGAAATTAGTAAGAGACAATCAAAATAATTGGAATGGCAGTTAGAGTCCAATAACAATAACATTGTGTATATAGACCAAATCTGCATGATTTTCTCTAGGATCATTCCCCTTACCAAAAAGAAAATTAAAGAATTGAGAAAAAGCAATGGTATAAATAATATGAGTTTAGGGATTATAAAAGCAAATCTTGGGTCTAGGCTCTTTGTGATAGTGGACTAGCTTTGCCCTACCCCATTATATTGCTCAGCATCTTTGAATTCCCTACCACGGACTTCAGCATCAGATAACAGGAGAGAAAAATCAAGATAAGGAACCACTGAACCATTCTATTATCCAAGAAAAGGGAGGGTAAGAACATAGATTTAGATGATCAATCACAGTCTTTCTCATACCTGAACAAGCCATTGTTGATATTAGGTTGGAAGACTGTTCTGAAAGGGTTAAAAGTGTAGCTCAAGTGCAAGAAGTGTCTGAGAGTCAGTCAAATTTGTTTTGAAAGAATCAAGGGAGAGGTGACAATAATAGAAAGGAAAGTGTTTGGATGCCCAGAACTATTGATGGGGCCAAGATCTGGTAAGGGGTTATAAGAAACAAAACATGGAGAGTGTAGTTGTTACTACTTTCGATGACTTAAAATTGTTATGAAAGTGAGCTAATGCCACTCTGAATTTATAAAAATGATTATACTGTTAAGCAATAGTATGGTATGTATCTTATTGAGCAGTTTTTGAGAACATTAGTAAAATTTATTTTGCTCTATAGGTTTCTTATTTTAATAATGCATAGTTATTGGCACAAAATAAATATCTCTGTGCTTATTGAGGTACTACTGTCTACTCATGTCCATATTCCTCTTATTATGGTAATCGTATTGTTAAAATGTAGGGTATTTCATCAAAATCCATATATTTAAAAAGAGATGATGTAGTAGTGCCTGGGTGGCTTAGCCGGTTAAAGCCTCTGACTTCAGCTCAGGTCATGATCTCAGGGTCCTGGGATGAAGCCCCGCATTGGGCTCTCTGCTCAGCAGAGAGCCTGCTTCCTCCTCTCTCTCTGCCTGGGATTCTGGGATCCAGGCCTGCATTGGGCTCCCTGCTCAGCAGGGAGTCTGCTTCCTCCTCTCTCTGCCTGCCTCTCTGACTACTTGTAATCTCTCTCTGTGTCAAATAAATAAATAAAATCTTAAGAAAAGAGAGAGATGATGTAAATGAGCCTACTTTTACTGCAGACTTCTTAAAGTCTAAAGATTTTATATATTTATTTGAGAGAAAGAAAGAGCGAGAGATAGCATAAGTAGGGGGAGAGGGAGAAGCAGACTCCCCGCTGAGCAGGGAGCCCAACGCGGGGCTCCATCCCCAGGACCCCAGGATCATTACCTGAGCCAACAGCATCTACTTAACCGACTGAATCACCCAGGTGCCCCTCAAAGTTCTAAATGCATGCCTTGATCTCTTTCGAAAAGTAGTCCTACACATGAAGTATACTCACTGTCTAGATTCTACTTGAAATTACAGTTTTTAAACTTATATTGGGAATAGTAATATTATCTTAACTTCACTGAAGTCATAGCTAGAACATTTTGACTTTTAACCTATGTCTATGGGGGAAAAACCCTGTCTGAGGTATCAAGATTTTTTGCTAGAAACAGCCACATGTGAACTCTAAAATGTCAAATCTCATACACTTAGCAGTACTTACTCAGATGAAGGTGTTTGATGTCAAGGACTAAGTTTCATTTTATCTTGCAAACCCAAGATCCCTCGATAAATACTATGCAAACAATTACATTCATTTTTTATGATGACAAGGAAATAATCAGTGACTTAGTGATTCTTTCAAATTTCCATTTGGAAAGTAAATATTTTCTCCTAAAGATGTCTTTTCAATTACACACCATTGAGCAGAGAGATATGAGGGGGAAATCTCGGCCAAGTGTGGGGGAATTGCTTTAACCACGCATCGATTACCGACTATTAAGCAGTTCTTATTTGAATGCATATGATCTCTTTAACAACGGGCTCCATTTCCTGTGTCTCCTATCAGCAGTTGCAGCATCCAGCGATCAAAGCCAGATTCCTATAATTGCTGTGTCCGTGACAGTGGGAGTCATTTTGTTGGCAGTGGTTATCGGCTTCCTCCTCAGTGGAAGGTAAGAGAGGAAGCTGTGATTTTGAACTTTTGCAGCTGATCTCTTCTTTACCTTGATCTACCATTTGGCTGTTAAGCACATCCCAAAACCAATCAGACAAGCAATGAATCAGTGGATAACTTCAGCGTATGATGTATTTTTAAGCTTTACCTTGTCCATGTAAAGTGCTAACTTTTAAGAATAGAATTTCTCTTTTTCAGGTATGCTCTCGTCGTCAGGCTTAATTATTAACTTATTACTTATTCTGCTTTTAACCATATTTTTTCTGATAGTGTTTTAAATGTGATTTTTTTCCTCAAAATTATTTCCCCAAATTATTTATGGTTGTCTGCTTCAGTTCTAGTGTTTGGGAAGGCCGGTGCCTGTGCCTGGTAGATTTAGAGGTCTAAGACTAATAATTCTACTTAACCAGCACTCTATTCTAACAGGGTGATGGATACCAACCAGACACTCTGGCAAATCAACATTCTGAGAAATAACTGACCCTTTTTCACGACTGCTTTTCTTTTCAGCTTCTGAAGATTTCAATCTGAATACATCAATCATAGCATGTACTGATTTAAAGTGAATTGTACCTAATCCTGTATAAATAGAGGATTAACATGCGTGTCACATATCTACATTTTTCATTTTGAACAAAAATAAAAGAGGTAGAGACCTAACAACAACTTATGTAGAAAATATTTCCTGATATTGAGCTGAGCATAATCAACCTTCAGAACAAAATTTTAAAATAACAATAAGTAAATAAATCAAAACATGAGTATGCTGTATTCCTACAACAAACATATTTCCGTTTTTTTTTATCCAGGCCATTGTTAAAAGGGCTATTCAGTAATTAGACTCGTCCATTTGAAAATGTTTTGGTGTTAGACCATTATAGAAAACTTGATGAAAGTCTTCATGGAAATATTTAGACTTGCATAAATATATGAAATTGTAGTGTAAGGTCCAAGAAAAGTCAGAAAATCAATATTCATATTGATTTTGTTTCTGTTCTACTTATTTACTTTTGACTCTTCAGCACATATTCAACTCATAAATATACAGAATTGGGCACTTTTCAATATACTGCATATTGTATTCTGAAAAGATTTATGACTATATCCTTAAATTACAGTAATTTATTTTCATAAAACATTGTTGAAAATATTTCTTTGAACATCCTTTCTTTCTGTATCTAAAAATTCCTTTTCTTCTAGTTCCTGTTTATTTAAGAATGTTCAAAATTTTCTTAAGAGTGTATATAGAAATCCATAGCTTTCTTTTAATGTTAGACTAGCAGTGATGCATTTTTAGAATTTCTAGGTGGGAAGCAGTTTGTGATCTTGTGAGGACAACTGGCACTATTTGGCCAGAAAGTTGGGTACCTGGTGCCTACAGTTCTTTTCTCTCTGAAGTCACCTGGGAGGAATGCTCTGATTATGTCTCTGTTTCCTGAAAGATAAAAATTTTGTCATAAAAACTTTGCTTAGGTTTTGATTAAATAAGATAATTAAGTTGAATGTATGGTAACTATTAAGAAAAATACCACATGATATGATTCTTTTCTACCTCCAAAGGGTACATAACTATGATACAGTTTCAGAGCTGGTTTGTAATATCATTCCTTTACTTCCAACTGAGATAAGAGTTGGCTTCTTCCTTTCCAATAAATCCAGAAGTGTTAGTTACAGTTAGGGGATGGGGATCATAAGAGGTTATTGTATTTCTTAGGTCCACAGTTAAAGGAAGTGAATAAAACTGGAGGAAAGATCTGAGATCTATAATCTAATAAATTTGTATACTTAGGGTTTGTTAGAGGACAAATCAAATATACAATGTATCTTATTATATACTTAGCCACGCTATATTTATTTAACCTACATATTGTTAATGTGAATTTACTGATGACATTCAGCTATGGATTCTTGCCTAATTGTATATGAATCAGCCCTTGTTCTCAAAAATTTTTCTTCCCCAATATTTACACAAAATTGACTTAAAAACAATTAACCTTGTTGCTGCATCTGTAGCATTAGACAATGTGCTTGAGAGAAGGTTCAATTAACCTATTAACTGGTAACTGAAGGGTAATAATGCTTTTGCATGTGTGTACACACACACGTGCACCACATAAATTCTATATGTACTTGGATTTGCTGTGTAAGAATAACTACATTTGAGTATAATTTCTCAGTTATACTATAATCACATCTATACTCAAAGGTACACCCAAAGCTTAATTTTCAGCGTAACTAAATCTGAGACTTGTTAAGATAAATTTTTGAATGTATTGTCTTGTAGAAGTGTATTACTTTTAAAAAATAACAATCTTATTAATTTGTACATTGTTTATTCATATTAATTTTTTTATCAATTGAATTTTATAACACATGGCTTACTATGCAAAGACTAGGAATTTTCAATTTAAGGGAAAACAAATCTTACCCCCCAAAATCTGAGATTTATGTTTTTATGCCAGCATATATTTTGCATTAAATTTTCATTACTTCATTTTGTTAAATGCACATTCTTGAATTTCAGGGTGTATTTGTCTTATAACAAAAACATCTCTGGCCATCTTATTTTATTTTTCATGGATAAGTTATTTTATGTTGTTTTATGTAAATGTACTTACTCAAAAGCTAAATGAAATGATTCTTGTAGAGCTTTTCCTATCTCATTCAAGACAATGAGCTTTGCAACTTTTGTCTGGACTAAGGATTGTGTGCCTAACTCATAATACTTACAGTTCCTAAATTAAGTCAGTAAAGATTCGTTGAATAAGATAAAAATTAAATGAAGAAATGTAGCCAAAACCTAGCAGTATTTGGGAAATTATTTATAAGTACTGACAAGTTATTTAAAAAGTCTGCTCTAGGATTGGTCTGAAGACAGTGAATTATATTTGCTTCTCCCTCCTTTCTTTGCCAAAATATGACTGATAAACACACATACACAAATACAATGAAATTTAGAGTATCCTCTCACTCTAAATTATTTTGTTACTTTTTAATCTCTTGAGTTTATTAAAAATCAGATATTTGCTCCTAGGCAAAACATATTTTAATTACAAATAATTTGACTCAGTGGTGATACAGATACTTTTTGTATGTTGCAAAAATATTAATATTACTTTGAAGGTAATATTTATTGGCAATTTATATTATTTGGACCCAGAGAAAAATGTCTTGAAGATACATATTCACTGATAATTGGTATTTTTGTTCACACTAAATCAGAAATTGAGGATTAAAACATATTGAATACTATGGGGCTAATTTATTTCAAAGAAAAAATAAACTTTTTGTTCTAAAATAAATGAAAGATAAATAAATCAAATATAGAGACTTTCTAAGTGATTACACAGAACGCTTTTTCTTTACCATTAATATTAAAATAATTTTATTGGATTACAAAACAGCTGACATGTCCTCAGCAAACTATGAGCCAATTACCCTAGGATGAATACAAATTAAACCTCCTGATATGCACAGCATGTTGTAATCGCTGTTTAATTTTTCCTTTTTATCAGTAATAACAGTGCACATTGATAACTTTCTTATATACTAATTTTATGTTTTTTTCTCCTTGTAGATACTACTTTATAGATGTGAATTGTTTAATGAACTAACTTTTCTTTTTTTTTTAAGATTTTATTTATTTATTTGAGAGAGAGAGAGTGAGAGAGAAAGAGAGCATGGCAGGGGGGAGGGTCAGAGGGAGAAGCAGACTCCCTGCTGAGAAGGGAGCCAGATGTGGGACTGGATCCTGAGACTCTACGATCATGACGTGAGCCAAAGGCAGTTGCTTAACCAACTGAGCAGCCCAGGTGCCCATGAACTAACTTTTCATTAATAATTGTCATCTCCATACTGCCACTTACATGTTTGAGAAATTCTTTTATAGTGTCCTTCCCCTTTTCCTTTCCTTTGGAGATGATCATTGATTACCTTAAGTTACTTTTTTTCTGTCTCCATTTCAAAGTTGGTGCCAGTTCTTGAAAGAAGTTGAAGCTGTTCACCGGTTTTAAAAATGGAAACAAACAAACAAACAAAGACCTATGAGGTGGAAGAAGAGGTGGATGAATTTCCTCAAGCTGCTTAGCCTTCGATGTGATTTTAAGGCTATTCATACATGACTTTAATATTATAATGCTCCTGAAATGATACATTTAGTCTCCAGAGTGGTTTAATGCCTAAAAAAGATTATATTCTGGGCAAAAATCTTCCCTTGTTTGTCCTGTCCATGTTTAAATCCTCTGGCTGGGCATATAACTGCAAATCCTATTTCCCTCTTTGTTAATGAAAGAGTGGAAACTCAATTCACTTGAAATGTCTCATAGTTTCTGAGCCAAAAATTCTTCAATGGGTAGTGTACTTGAAGGCTAACCTATCAAAATGTAGATACTGAGACTGTGTTAGAATTTAAAGGAAAAAAATAGATTTTTTTAATATAAAATGCTACTTTAGGTTTTTATTACTTAAAAATAATATTAAAATTTACTCTTTTGTAGATTTTTTTTCAAATCTCTAAATGACAACAAGTTATAACTGACATATTCTTTAAATAATCCAAACATTTATTGAACATCTGTAGCACATCTAACACCAAGATAAGGCCCAGGCATGTGAAATAAGAAGGTAATGCCCTTTTCTCAAGGTGTTTCCCCTTAAATTTAGTAGTCAGATCAATGGACAGAATTTCATAAACAGAATAGCACCAAACTATGGATAAAGATAAGGGTTTAAACTGGAACCCTTCCTTCATGGTAACTTTTTTTTTTGGACCACAATGATAGTCTGATGCATTAATTGAAGAAAAATTTGAGTTCTCATTACATGCCTGCCAAAGTTCTTATGTTAGGAAAAACAATAGTTTGATGGTAAAACACACTGGACTTAGAAACTTTCCTTCAAGCTTATTTGGAGCCAATAAAATAATTATGCAGGCATTTTGAATGTAATTATTTAATTCAGACAAGTGCCAGAGCTCTGCCTACTTTCGATATCAAAGCATAATAGCTTCCTAAGTGAATGGTTTTTAAAGGTTATAAAGTATTCTAAAACCTTCAGAGAAGCCTCTTTGCCTAATGGGAGTAACATGATAATAATGTTCATAATAAGTACAATATGATCTAGCATGAATTACATATTGCCTATTAGGTATTGTTCCAAGGGTTTTACATGTAGTATTTTACACTATGTCAGTATTAGTTCTATCTTCAATGTATGCTGAATAAAATTATCTTCTTGCAGTTTTTTTATCATTGTAAAAATAGTTCAGGCTTGAGGCTTTTGCACTGGCTCTTCCTGGTTCCTAAAATTCCCTTGCCCCAGAGAAGAACATAGCTTTCTTTTGCTTTCAGGTCCTTGCAAAATCCCATCCTCTCAATTGGGCTTCCTAAAATGATGGCCCGTGATTCCTTCCACTGCATGCCAGATTTCTCTTACCTTTATTTGCCTCTTCATAAAACTTAATTGCAATTATATACTAAATATATATTTCTCCTGTTAGTTTTTTGTCTGTAGATCCAAGATGGCAAGGATTCTTACCTGTGCATTATATCTTCCCTTCTGAGAAAATGTCTAGAACACAAATTACTATATACAGCTAGTGAGAGTCTAGGGCTTGAATCCAGCTCTGACTTTAGGGTCCTTGCTCTTCACTATATAACTTCACTATATAATCATGACATATAAGCATCAAACTGTATAATTTTGGTGAAAATCTGAACTCTTGTACACAAAGTCACTGATTCTCTATTGCCCCAAATAATGGTATTAATTAACATTACTTAAAATCTTTCCAAACTTGTCAGTGATATAAATAAAATACCTTCTAGAAATTAATGTCAGTGAGATCTTGACACTAAAGTAAATAAAAAATTCATTGAATTTTAGTGTATTGTCCCTCAGTCTATCACTGGAAAATTGCACCAGATAAATTATTTATTCTAGAATCATTCACATTAAATGTCACCAACTTCATTACCATTCCTGATTTTGTAATAGCTAGTTAATTTCACCTCTGTGTTTCCTTGAAACTTTTTTTCCAATTGAAGTAGTTTTAGTTCATCATTTTTTATATGTCTCTTCTGATAGATACGTGCTCATGTTGAGCACACAGATTATAGTGTAGATTCTTTGTAAATTTCCAGTGATTTTATCGCTGGAAGAATGCAGCTGGAGTTCAGGAACGTTGAAAACATGATGCAAAGTACCCTTCCAGCATTACTTCTATGTGTGTTCTTTTTTTTTTTTTTTTTTTTTTTAAAGATTTTATTTATTCATTTGACACAGAGAGAGAGATTACAAGTAGGCGGAGAGGCAGGCAGAGAGAGAGGAGGAGGCAGGCTCCCTGCGGAGCAGAGAGCCCGATGCGGGCCTCGAACCCAGGACCCTGGGATCATGACCTGAGCCGAAGGCAGCGGCTTTAACCCACTGAGCCACCCAGGCGCCCTCTATGTGTGTTCTTGACCTGGACTCTTTTGGTTGCACAGGACAGAAGCCAAATTCAAAGTGGCTTATTCTAAAAGAGAATTATAAATCATATAGATGAAAAATTCCAGAGATACAAAAAAAAAAAAAATCCAAAGTACAGACACTTACTGATTTGGGGGCTAAAACAATGTCTGATGTGCAACTGGAGGCACATGATTTGAAGGGTGTTGTGGCACAAATATGGTATTTAAAGCCACTCATCAAAATGAGGTTATTTGAGTGGAGCCCAGCAACACTGACATTGAAAGAGTGAAGGAGAAAGATCCAGTCCAAGGAGATTAAGGAGTGGCCTATGAGGTAGCAGGAGACCAGATAATTATTGGATCACAGAAGCAGGAGTGGTCACTCTATCGAGCCCATCTCTGACTTTAGAGCTCTTGCCTTTCACTCTATGGTACAGGCTCTGTCTGATAGGAAGCTAAATTCCAGCTCCACAGACTAAGTCAATCAATAGCACTGGGACCTTAAATAAGAAGAGGATGGAGAAGTTGCACTGCCTGACTTAGCACAGTAGGAGCTCACACCTGAATCTGAAGACAGGGTCAGTCTCATAACAAAGCTCACGAACTAAGAATGTGGAAAGAGGATCTCTCTCTGTGCCGTTTTTCTTATGCTTCATTTCATGTCTCAATATTTAAACCTTACCCACATGTCAAGACCCACATTAACCATTATTTTCTATCACAAAATCTTTCTTAATTCCATTAGCCAAAGCCTTTTTTCCTTTCGCTCAAGTTTCAGAACACCATACCAATATTTCTCATGAAATTTAACACTTTCAACCACAAATTACGGTATATTGAGTAAATATATTCTCTCTTCTTCAGTATTCAGAAGATAAAGTCTTCTGTGGCTCTTCCACGTAACCTAATTGAATGAATACCTCATAAATTATTGAATTAAAGATAAACTGTGCATCAATCTCCATTTGAAGTGCTTTGTCCCTATTAATGTTGATAGTTTAGAAAATGTAAACTGTTAGCAATAAGTCTAATAGAATACCTACGCCATAAATGTGCTTTCTTCCTAATTACTAAAATATTTTGTACCATCACAAAATAAATGCAGTGATTTCAAAGAAGTATTACATAGGAGCTAAGAAATCTTCACCAGATCGGGTGTCTGGGTGGCTCCGTTGGGTAAGCATCCAACTCTTGATTTTGGCTCAGGTCATGATCTCAGGTCATGATTTTAGGGTCATGAGATCAAGGCCAGCTCAGGGTCTGTGCTCTCAGGGAGTCTGCTTAAGATTCTTTACCTCTCTGTCAGCCCCTCCCCTGACCCGGGCATGTGCTCTCACTTTCTTTCAAATAAATAAATCTTAAAAAAAAAATCTTCACTAGTTTATATTATTTATTTGACATCTGGATATGCTGATGCCAGTATAATGATGCACCTGATAACATCAAATAGCAGTAGTTTTTATTAATAATAATGTAGGTCAACAGGTTTGTATTTCTCTCCTGATTCTCTTCCAATTAGGTGTATTATGAATATGCTGGTATTTTAGCATTTCTAATATAACTAGGATCATATGGTTTCAAAACTCAGTAATTTTAACTAGAAAAAGTATTATATGAAAATATTTAATCTAATATTGTTTTGTTTTAAAATACTGGTAAATAGACAAATATTTATAATCACCCATATAATCACTGATTTTAGGAAAGCACTCATTAAAAGCAAATTTCAGTGGTTTATGAATTAGCAGTAGATGTGACTTTATGAAACTGTAATAAATTCAGGCATGTGTATTGATTTAATATCTTAGAGTTGTTATTCCTTCTATTTTCTCATGATTACATGCTTTTTTCTTCAAAGGCTCTGAATCAAAGATAATTAGAGAGAAGATCATAATTTATTAATAACTGACAAATGGGGATCAGGGCAGAGTAGTGCCAGAAAAACTAGGAGCATAGCAACAACTAATTGCCCACTGTGGGAAGTAAATCGTCCTAGGAAACTGAACCCAAGAGGATTACTGGTTCAATTGCTCAATGTTATTGAATATCCCACCCGCGACTTCTCATAGATCAAACATGGAAATATCACTGCAACTCTCAGGAAGTTCTGTTGAGGCAAATATTTTGAAGGAAAAACTTTATGGTACCGAGACAAGTTAATATCCTTGATTTGCAAAAAAACAAAAACAAAAACATTATAGCAAAGAATCTAAAGACTCTCAGATTTCATCAAGTATGAAACATAGGGCAGTTCAAAAAGCCTAACTACAAGAGCAAAATATGGCTCTTTGTTTGAAGTTTCATTTAGTCAGAACTCCATTTCTCTTAAGATGTGAAAGAGAACATGCTGGCGTGTGAGCAGACACAGGGCTCTGACAGAAGACTCTACTAGGTTTCTGGGAATCTTACCACAGCTTTCTCAGCCCTCACAGACTCTCACAGGAACCTGATACCCAGCTTTACGTAGAAAAATCAATAGTACTGTCCTATGCCAAAGGATAGACCATCTATTCAACAAAAACTCAGTTAATTCCCTGAGCCATGTCTGGCAGTTTATCTTTTGCTGAGAAATGAAACAAATGACAATAAAATGTTTCAAATGATTGTAAGCCCCAGATAAAAGCCACATTTGTTTAAGATCTGTGCTCTCTTTTAAAACTTGCATAAACCTGGAAAGAAATAAGTGTTTCTAATGGATTACCAACTCAGTTTCAAACAGCTGAATTCTTTACTGTGCCAGGTGGAGGAATTGACCTTAGATATATTTGATGTCTGTGATAGTTTTAGTGCTACAAAACATATTATATCCTAATTATTTTGCTTATCAAAAATCTTTGGAATATACCTCACTCCTTGCTTCTCATTATTTCTTACTCCCCTGACTTTTTAATCTCACAGAAAAATGGCACTTTTCTGTGTTAGATCTTTGGCATGCATTTGCACTTAATAGTCTACAGACATTGTTCAACTTTCTTGTAGCCATCACTGACTGCATAGCAATGTCAGTGAATTTTAATGATTATTTTGGGGTTCTGTTCTTTAAATCATGGTTTCATTTATTATTATTATTATTTTATTATTATTTTTTTAAATGGCCTGTTTGCTTTGCCTCCTTTTTTTATGAGCTAGCATTGGGTTCCACATCTCCATCATGGTCATTGTTTGTCAAGTTCTCTTGAGTCAAGGTAGATTGAAAGGCAAGAAAGGTGGTTAAAATTGATTGTAGGATGTTTGTTTGTTTGTTGCCTTCTCTTCACACCACCACTTCCATCTCGAAAGACACGATATCAAGGTGGCAAAGTGGGACCTCTTCATGGTGATTAGTGAAGGAAACACTCTCTGTTTTTTAGATTTTCTTAGGTTGTTCTTAAACCAACATCGTAATTCCTCTTCAGTGTCTCTCCAAACTGAACATTCCATAGGACTCTAATATTCTCATGTTATCTCAAAAATACCTCTTCTCCACCTCCAAGAGTTCTTCATGCCTTCATGTAGGAATATAAAATTAAGTGAAAATTTTTCTACGTTAATTTTTTTTCTAGATATTCAAGAATCTTATGACAAATCTTCATGCTAAAATTATTTGGGAGATCTTCATATGCCAGTAACACATGCTACTTTTTTTAAGGATACCAAGTGCAGCATAAATATTTAAGCAGTGTAGATATTAAATCTGTAAAATTATTCTGATTTTCTTAATTTTTTACAAGTATAATTACCAGGAGAATGCCAATCTATACGTCCAATCTTCTTCAGAAAACTTTTAAGATGAAATTTAGCCACCCAAATGACTAATTTCTATCTCATCACGCCAAAGATGCTGTAAAATCTAAAAAGTTATCAAATCAGCATGCATTCAGTATGTACATGATAAGTAATGTTGAACATCATTTATGTATACATTTTGATGAGGCAAATACATGACAAGTCAAAGTTCTACATTTGTATGACTTATATGTTTTCTAGTATATAAGAACCTCTTGATTTATTTTGATGTCAGTATCAGACTCTTACTGACATAGTCCTATTCCAGCTCTTTCAAATGTATATATAATGGTCTTCTAGATTTACCTCTTCTCTAGTCATTTGCAATGTTATGGGCCAGGATAAACCCAGGCTTTCCTTGAACCTTAAGAAGCTATAGTTAATCATATCAAACCTATACTAGTTTGTACCATTACTGTCTAGGTCCACTGGAAAAATAGCTACTTTTTTTGGTAGTTTTATAATACAGTCATTATAGATTTTTTTTATTCCAAATGCTTGTATTTTTTCATCATTTGAAAATTAAGCTTTTTGGTTGCCGGATATTAACATAGTATTCCCTTTTATTTATTATTTATTTATATTTTAGTTGAAGTATAGTTGACATACATACAATATTTTACTAGTTTCAGGTGCACAATATAGTGTTTCAACAACTATATACATTATGAGATGTTCACCATGGAAAAGTAGTTACCATCTGTCACCATACAAAGTAATTACAATATTATTGACCACATTCCCTATGCTGTGCTTTTCATCCCCATGACATTTATTTTATAACTAGATGTTTGTACCTCTTAATCCCCTTCATCTATTTCATTATCCCCAACTGTCTTCCCCTCTGGCATTTTGAATTCCAAACAGATGTCTATTTTATATCCAGTATTTTTCTGCCCAAGAAAGAGGCTTCTAAATGTTCATCCCAGAAATTGAAATGGAAAGTCCTTCTGTACATATCATCTCTCTGGTTGGAACCTGTATAGTTCGGCTCTTTGTTTCCATCATTTCTCAGAACCAGGGTGACTGGATCCTGCTGCTATGTCTGCAACCCTTTGAAAACTCCTACTCTAAGAGGACTCCTAAGTATTTCAGTTTGGAAGTCTATCAGAGTACCATTTCAGTACATCATATGTTCTAAGTGAAAAGCACTATCAATTCTGCTTCTGTCTCCTTACCCACTGTACTATAATTCCTTAGACCTCAAATATGCAAATTGCTGGACTGTTTTAACTATGTTCCAACATGTCTTCAACTTTAGATTAATGTCCATTTCCTTAGATGAACATCCTTAGATGTTACTATTTTGACATTACCAAGGTCTCTTGCCATCAGCCTTTTCTATACATTTCAGTCTACATTTTGCATTGCATGTTACATAGTTGGCATCATTAAGACAGTTGTCCTAATTTCTTACTAGCTATATTTTATTTATATTTGCATTTCTTAATTTTATGATTAAAAAATTATATGGAATATGGAAGACAAGGTACAGAAAGAAAATTAATCATATTTATCCACCAGAAGCAATCAATATTCATATTTTGCTATACATATTAAGATCTTATATGTCATAAGTATATGTCATAAGTATCATAAGATCTTATACATATTAAGATCTTATATGAGTTCATAATTTATAATTTTATTTGCTGTTTTTCTTTAACTTAACATAATAATATAAAGTTTTCTTGTGTAATTAAAAATATTTTAAAAGTAAAATTTAATAGCTCTTTGATATTCTAATGCCTAACCTTTTCCATATGCTTTCTCTTTGGTTTTGTTTCTTTTCTTTTTCTTATTATAGTTATGAGGGAGAGGAGTTGTTATTTCTATCTTTAATGTCCTTAGAATGTATTTGTATAATCAAAGTAAGGATCAATGAATATGAATATTTTTAAAATTGTTGATGCATATTGACAAATGGCCCTCCTAAATCACTGTACCACTTACCATTCCTTCAAACAGTGTGGGGCATTTCCTGGTGGTACACATTTCCTGGTGGTACACAAATCTGCTAATTTAGTAGGAAAAAATAATTCTGTATTTTTAATTGCATTTCTTTTTTATTTTTGAAATCTTATAGGTTTATTAATATACATGCATTAAATGTAGTCATTAGGTTTTTTATGACCTGTTTCATAAATTGCATATACTACATGCTCTTTACCTATCTAGACTAGTGGTATCTTAGTTCTTCATATAGTAAAGATATATTATTAGAAGTGTCAAGTTTTGTTTACTTTTTAGTAATGTTTGTTTTACATGGAATACAATTGTTAATTTATCTTTTAGGGAATCCAAATTGATATTTTCTACAGATTTATGTAAGTAAGTACCAGCACTGTTTATCACCCTCTCCCAAAACTGTTTTAGGTCTCCACCTGCAGCATATACTAAGTAAGTGTATGCATAGGTATTCTTTTATCTACACTGCCTCTGGTCTATCAAAGCTATTCTTCTAAACCGTCTAATTTGGACCAGGATCATATTAGTTTAAATATAGTTTTAAAATATTTTTCAATGCCTGGTCAGGCAAATTTCTGCTAGGAAATCACATATGATCATAATTACAAATATTTTATGTAAATGTTCTTGTGGGTACACATATTTATATATAATTATATGTATAAAAAACAATTGTAACAGTAATTAACCATAATTATGTTATATGTGTTTATAACATATTAAAATAGTTAATATTATCACCATTGTATTCAATTTTTTAAAACTTATGATAATTACTCTAACATATAATCTTAATATTACTGACAAATATTAATAGAAAACAAAATACACTTATATGGAATTTGAATGATTTGATGTGAAAATGAACATTTAGTTTCCTTTTAAATCAACCTCATAAGCCAATTCTCATAAATTTATCACAAAATAAACACATTTCTTGTGTTTTTATAATTTAAGTATACTTCCATAATTACTTTAATTATTTGAGTGTGAAATAATTAAATGGAAATATTAGTCTTTCTGACTTCTCTACCTCATATGTTCAATGCTGGTATATGTGGTTCAACTCTGAAAAAATATTCAATAGCCATAATGGAGGGAGTTAAATAAATCAGAACTTACATATTCATTTATTCATTGATTAATCTTCTTTCCTCTTTTTTTGCCCACTCATTTTTAAATGATATTTCTCTCTCATTAAGGCAAATGGCTGCTTAAAACAAATGTTACTATCAAAGCTATGCTTAAAATAGTTTTTTTTTAAAGCTAGAAAAATTAGCATCACTTTTTCACAACTTTATCTGTCCTTATTTTTTCTTCTGTACTTCTCTCAAAGTAAATTAAAACCCGAAATAGCTAAGCACAGACAGGTTAGTCACGAGAGTCACACTCTCAAAGAAGCTTTAAAGATAGACCTGTTTCAGCAGTGAAATGACTGGGAGGGAGAAGCTCAGTAGTAACTTTAGGCTTCTACAAATGGAGGTAATTGATGTTTGCTCAGTAACGGCATCATCCTGTAGAAGAAAGCAACACATGACTCAGTATTTTGTATGTCAGCACTATTATTGTGCCAGAACAGAACTAAGATGCCGGTTGATTGCATAGATGAATCTATGTAATTTTCCTTTATTGAACTAGTAAAGATTATCTCTTCTGTGGAAATAAACAAAAACACCCAAATCAGAACAAGCAAAGGCTATTTATTAAGAGATTGCTATAGCAAGGGAATCAGCCACCATCACTTGCATCTGGCAGAAACCCAAAGGCAGGCAGTGGAGTGTAAAATCTTTATAATGAAAAGAAGGGAAGGCTTTAGTTCTGCCCTGATTGAAAGTTACTGGCATGGATAACTGGAGGTGGGCTAACTGGAAGGGGAGCATCCTGTGGGATTGGTTAGGGGAACATGTTTGATTTCTTCCAGTTGGTCCTAAGTTGGAAGAGTGGACAAAAATTAGGAAAGCTGGTATTTATTGATAAAGTCCTAACCGATTGACCATTTAGGTCAATTGCTATAGAGCATATGCTTTGGCTTTCTATCTAGACTGATGCTGTAGGTTTGGTGTCAGAGTTCTAGTTTTTTCCTTTGGTCTACTCATTGTCCATGTGTATAGTCAGTGTCTCATGCATACATTCACTGAAGAGTAGTACAGGTCTTTCTATAAGTATAGTGTCCAATCATAAAAAAAAATTATAAAAGAGGACAAGTTGTAAGGAGTATATCCATGAATATACTGGGAATTCCTTTTATTAAGTGATCAGATAAATAACTATTTCAGGGGCACCTGGATGGCTCAGTTGGTTAAGTTTCTGACTCTTGGTTTTAGCTCAGGTCATGATCTCATGGGTCATGAGATCAAGGCCTGCATTGGGCTCTGCACTCAGTGCAGAGTCTGCTTGAGTTTCTCTATCCCTCTCCCTCTGTCCACACTTCTGCTCACTTTCTCTCTCTTAAATAAATAAACAAAAAAACAAACAAATAAAACTATTTCAAATCAGTATCACTTTGAATTTTATTGGTTTGTGAAAGAAACCATGTAATTTGGAAGTTAAAGACTATAAATTGTTTAAGAAGAATTTTGTTTTATCAGATAATTTAAAAACCGGTATGTCTTTACAATGCCAGAAAAGTGGGAGGGAAAAAAAAGAGGGGGAAGTGAGATTGATATAAAGGTGAAAAAGATTACATTTTTAGTCGTTCTTAATAGCAAACTTTTTCTTTTACGTAACTTTTTGCCAGTTTTTGAGGTCAAATATCAGTTTGTAGTCTGTCCTATTTATAGAATGCCTACAATGTCCTATTTCCTATTTGCTATTTGAGGAGGAAGTTGAGTTTTCAGAAGATTATAACTGAACTGAAGGAGAGTTCATCCACCAGATGCACAGCAAGCCAATAAAAACTGATGGACACCAAGCTTTCGAAGTGAAGAAAGATAGGGGATTTATTTGTGTGGTACCACCCAGAAGAATAGGTGGCTAGTGCTCAAAAGTCTGGAGATCCCTGATGGGTTGCAAGTGAGGATTTTAGGGGCAAAATTTGGGGCAGGGAACTTCTGAAAATGTGGATGACATTGACTGGAGGCCCAGGATGTCACGCTAGCATGTGTCCTGGTGCCACTTCCTCTGGTCCTGGAAGGTCTTTTCCATTTAAAAAGACTTGAAATCTAAAACAAACATATTTATTCTTTTGCTAGAAATTTCATTAGGTATATATATCTTCAGGGTAGTGCTGATTAACTACTTGTTCTACAGCTTCCTATGAATAATAAGCAAGCATTCCTATCCCTTGAGCTTCCACCTCCATGTTCTTTGGCCAGTTGAGCCATTCCTGGGGGTGATATGACCTCTAGTATACTTTTTCTATCTGAGCTTACAAGATGGACATTGGCTTCAAAATATAGATAATTGATGAGTATGTAGACTAAATAGAGTAAAAAGCCATTAGTGTTCCATTGACCATATCTAAATTATAGCTTACATATATTTATGTCTATATTATGTTTATACATATTGTCATGTATATATAAATACATCTGACATATAAATGTAGACATATAACTGTATAATAATATAGTAGTGACATTTAGTTCTTTAAATTTGAGTAATATAAAAACATTTAAGCAATGTATGAAGAGGTGAAACAATGTGATTTTTCTGTTCCAAATATCACACTGGAGCCACTTTTTGCAAAAGTACTTGATGTATCCTGTAACCTCTTTTGGCTGTGGGTCACTAAAGCCCATTTTCCTGAACTTGGTGACCTGTAGGGTTTGCTTTTTTTTTTTTTTTTAAGATTGTATTTATTTATTTGTCAGAGAGAGAGAGAGAGCACAAGCAGGGTGAGCAGCAGGCTGGGCAAGAGGAAGAAGCAGGCTCCCAGTGAGCAGGGAGCCCAATAAGCGAGACTTGATCCCAGGGCCCTAGAATCATGACCTGAGCCAAAGGCAGGTGCTTAACTGACTAAGGCATCCAGGCATCCCTAGAGTTTGCTTTTTTAATGGGGTTTCAGTCTTTGACATGCTTCCTACTTTCATAGAGTCGACATTCTAATAATGAGACATGTCATTTCAATGTAACACAATTAGTATTGTGTTTTTAACAATTGGTACAAGAATGGAATAGAGGGTATGATTATCACTGTTTTAATGAGTACAGAAATATTGTTGCAGAAATAGTAAATTTAAACCAGATCAGGAAAATGAAGGGAAATTTTATTGGTTCATTGACAGTGTGTGATAAGGAAGGCATATAGGATGAGTACACATGGTATTTCTGGTGTTCTGCGACTCTCTAGACGTCTACAAGGACTTCCACAGCCTCTACCTATGACCCTCCCTGGCCTCATCTCTAGTCCTTTCTGTTATTTTTGGCTTTCTTATATACAAACTTATATGTGTATATATAAAAATAATATATATATAAGGTATAAAGTTATATAACTAAATATACATGCAGTTCCAGTTTCCTCCAGCTCAGTAATAGTTCAAAGAAAATCTGTTATGTCAAAATATCCACTTCTTTAAAGCTCTTCTGACAAATCTGTAGCAAAACTGAGCTTCACTTTCATCTAACTTTATGTAAGTCTGTGGTCCAGTAACTACGAGGGCAAGATAGAGATGCTGAATACAGATAATTTTATAGTTTTGTTATTTTGGTTGAGATATTATGACTTCTAGTTAATCTAAGTAGCTAGTATTGAAATATAGGAATTCAAGAGTCTGTTACTAAACGTTCAACTTGCCATTAAAAGAAACCTGTAAGGATTGATGTCAGAAAGAAAGAAAGAGAGAGAGAGAGAAAGAAAGAAAGAAAGAAGGGAAGAAAGAAAGAAAGAAGGGAAGAAAGAAAGAAAGAGAAAGAAAGAAAGAAAGAAAGAAAGAAAGAAAGAAAGAAAGAAAGAAGAAAGAAAGAAAACAAAAATGAAAAATTTGTGGTTTAAAAAGATAGAGAATAGGATGAAATTTAAAGTTGCTTAACAAACCAGACTTAACTGTAGGTAATATAAATTAGCATTGTAAACAAATTGTAGAATTATTTAAAGTACTTACCAGAGAACAAATTGTTTTTAAGCACCTCTAGGCACTTCAGAATTTTTTAGTAACACGCAGACCATTAATATGCTAATTACAAACCTTTCCCTTTGTATTCATTTAGCAAATTCCTCTAAGGCTATTGTAAGACACATCATTCAATACAACAACTATTTATTGAGTACCTATTGGATTCCTGGTTGTCAATCTGGAGGAAATTTAGAATCCACTAACAGCTTTTGAAAAATAATGATACCTGGATCCCTCAACCAAGCTACTTTGATTTAATGGTTCTAGGGTGAGGCCTGGGAATTGTTTTTTTGGTTTTTGTTTGTTTATTTGCTTAAATAACACCCAGCACTCTAATCTATAGCTAGTTTTAGAATCATTGCATAATGTGAATAGATAGTTGCTTTTTTATAATTTCTTATTCTGAGAGCATAACACATAGATTCTTTTTTTTTTCAAAGATTTTATTTATTTGACAGAGAGAGAGAGAGATCACAAGTAGGCAGAGAAGCAGGCAGAGAGAGAGGAGAAAGCAGGCTCCCTGCTGAGCAAGGAGCCCAATGCGGGGCTCCATCCTAGGACCCTGAGATCGTGACCTGAGCCGAAAGCAGAGGCTTTAACCCACTGAGCCACCCAGGTTCCCCAACACATAGATTCTTAATAAATGTTTGCTAAAAAGGAGAATGATTGTGTCTACTACTGCAGCCAAAAGTTTATAAAAGGTGATTAATATTTGGTGAAATTCATTTTGAGTGATTAAATATATACTGGAATAAGCAGACCGAATCTAACATTGTTCAATAGCATTTGCTAGCTGCATCAATGCCTTTAACTGTGTCATTCATGGAAGAAGAACAGGTTTTATAATGATCTTTGGCCCATTAGAATGATTAAAAGAAATATAGTGAATCTTCTTTAAAGTATAGCTTGGGAAATAGATCAGTTGAAATGTTGTTTAAAGATAACTCATTTCAAGCTTTCTTTCTACTTTCACATACTGTGTGATATTTCTAGGTTCTAATGGTTGTTTCCAGAGTAAGAAATAAGGAGAATTCCTGATTCCAAAGTTAAAGTCAGTAGTTTTTTGGTTTGTTTGACTTGGGACTTCATCCTCAAGGCAAAGGGATGGCTGCACATGGCACACTTAGATTTGTAGAGTTTGGGCTGCTGTTTTTATTTTTAAATGTGTATAATTTATTTACCTCAGATTTGATCTCTATTTTATACATGCATTATATGTATATACATACATAACATGCATATACATCCAATAGTAGAATTTGGGTCAGTAACTTATTTTATGGCATCTATCCTTTAATACTTTCAAACAAAATTTGGTATATTTTGCTACAATAAAGGCTAGATCCATATACAGACATTGTAAGTGTTGTATTTAATTTATTGTGAATTAATTTATCAGATTTTCTTTTTTAACCTGAAAACAAGCTATTGAGGAGGAAGAAAGAAGAGTCTACTGCCGAGTTCTCCATGACAACATCTTAAGTTTTCAACAAAGGGGAGGGGAATATGGCTGGGAGAGTGGGAAGGAGGGAAAGGAACTGGAAGTTGTAGAAGGAATTGTGCTTCCAATGCTGTATAAGGCAATTAACTGGTACCCACATCTTACCTCCACAGCTTGCTTTCAGTGCCATCTTGGGAAAGCTGCTTTTTCACTGAGTCCCAGAATTCTTAGTTCTAAAATGAATATACTAATAGGACATTTCAGGCTTGAAACAGGAAACACAAGGAGAAAGCAAATGTGTTGGAAAGACATACTCCTCTTGTGTTTTTCCTTTACTCTCGCACTACTACCACACTCACAATGCTTCTGATACCAAATAGGAGGGTTTTATTTTGTTTTGTTTGTTTTTCTACACCAAGCAATTCTCTATGACATCAGCTGGGTGGCCTGCAGTTCAATTCAATTCTGTCAGTAACTGGAGTTGGCACCACAGGTTAACAACTCCGTCCCACAGGACTACCCTCTACTGCAGACAGAAATAACAAGTAGTCAGTCCCCAAGTTGCACGCAGCTTCTGTCCTGCAGTCAGGGTACACTGATGACCTGCCTCCTTGAGTTTGATCATTTGCTGGAACAGGTTACAAAACTCTGGGAAGCACTTACTTACATTTACCAGTTTATTATATAATAAAGGGTACAGATGAATAGCTAGTTGAAGAGATACATAAGGCAAGGTCTGAAAGGGTCCCAATTGCAAAAGCTTCTAGCCCTTGGAGTTGAGTTGCATCACCTTCCTGGAACATGGATGTGTCCACCAAACTAGAAGGTCTCTGGACGCTGGACTCTTGAGATTTTTATAGAGGCTTCATCATGTAGGTGTGACTGATAATTGACTCAATTTTTAGCCCTCTCCTCTCAGGAGAATGAGGGGTGTGAATGAAAATTCCATACTTCTACTCATAACCTATGTGTTTCTGGTGATCAGCCTCCTCCAGGAGACCACCAGGAATCACCGCATTAGTACAAAAGATAGTCCCATCACCCAGAAATTCCAAGAGATTTGGAAGCTTTGAGTCAAGAACCAGGGTGAAAAACCAAGTATTAGAACAAGAGATGCTCCTGTTATTGTTATCACTTAAGAAATTACAAGAGTTTTAGGAGCTCTGTGCCAGGAACTGTGCTCAAAGAATAAGTGCTGGAGCAAAGATTCTCCTAGCACCCATATATACAAGCATTTTAAGAGTTTTGTGTCAGGATCTGGGAAATAGATACCATATATATATATATCATTATTTCACAGCAAGAAATGAAAGGAGAGGCTTGGAACTTGATTAGGTAAGACTGAGATCCACTGATGTTTCAAAACCCATCTACCAAGGATTGTGCTTATGTATGACCATTGTTGGTAAAGCATCTTAGATAATAGGGAGGCACCTATAATTGTTAGTGAGGGATAAGAAGCTCTATAGTGAGAATGAAACAGAGAAGTAGAAAAGAAGCTTGAAAAATTACTGCGCATAATGATATCCTATTCTAATTTGTCTAGACTATAACTTGGAAACAGTGATTGAATTGCACATATAAATACCAACGTGTATGGTAGATACAGAGTTACTCAAAGACACAATTTAAAAATAAAATAAAAAGTTCTTTATAACTATTTTGCATTACCTTCTCTTTAGGGTGGAATAATTTTATGCCTTTGTGCCAGAAGCACGGGGACTGAAGAATAGAGTTTGGGAGCTATGTGTGTTACAATTATGCTTTTCATCTCTTGTTCAGTATTTGCAAAAGATTTCTGTGGAGTTTTAGCCTGGCTTCATCAGGAAATCAATACTAAACCTTAGATAAAGGCAGGGAATTAAGACACAGATGCAAAAGATACTGCATTATAAATCTATGAAATGATTAACACCATCAGTGTTAATTATTAGAGAACAATTTCCTCAGTTTCTTTTGTTATAAATATTTGTTAAACATTTAAATCATTTTCATCATTTAAAAACTGATAGAAGGAGAAAAATGAAGGGGGGAGGAATCAGAGAGGGAGATGAACCATGAGAAACTATGGCCTGCAAGAAATAATTTGAGGGTTTCAGAGGAGAGGGAATGGAGGAATGGGTGAGCCTGGTGATGGGTATTACGGAGGGCACGGATTGCAAAGAGCACTGGGTGCTATATCCAAACAACGAATCATGGAACACTACATCAAAAACTAATGATGTACTGTATGGTGACTAACATAACACAATAAAAAAATTAAAATAAATAAAAACTGATAGAGTGTAAATGACAGTATATTGTGATAAACCTCATAATTGGAAATTTTTAAATAATTTCACTTTCTTAAAATTATAAAGTGAAATAACCACAAAAAATTGAAAGCAGAGCAAATTAAAATCGCCCCATAAAACTAATTAATGTAACATTCCAGCAATAGCTCTTAAAAAACTAATTTTGTCATTATTTTACTTCTCTCCACGCTAATTAATATGTAATATATATCATTTTGATTTTTATCACATCATAGACTCCACCAATGTGTTTTGTTTTCTTCAAAATATTCATTAGTTATTTAGTTCCTTTAATATGGCCAACTTCATGCATATTTTCTGCACCTCACTCTTTGCCCTAAGACCAGATTATTATAATAATGCCAGATTTAAAACTTCTAAAGTGCTCACTGTAAGCCTGGGGCAGTGCAAAGAACTTCACATGTATTATGAAACTCGTTCTTTGAAACTGCAGTATGTGTAATAGTTTCTGTTATTATCTCATTCACATCCATGACTGGTTTACCCAAACCATCCATATAGTAATGGATGCACCCAGGACTGCCCCTAGTTTGACTACAAACTCCATGATCTTAATTCTTTTGCTTCATAATGGTGTCAGAAGATAAGGACTTTTTTATTGCTCTTTAATAGGTTTTACAGGATTGTGTCCTAAAGACTTGGTGCCACTTTTCAGTGGCCTGAGTGCCACTCTGTTTTCTCTAGTACTGAGTACCATCAGTTGTTATTATTGTTTTATTTAAAAGGAGTAAAGCCTTTTTGTTTTCTTCCCCTTTTTAATTTTTTTTACCAATAAACTGAAAATATTTGTTACCTAATTAAAGTACTTGTTTTGTGAAATTACCCTTCCTGCGTCTCTCTCCTTTATCTGTTAGGATCTTAGTGTTTTTCTTATCTGCTTGTATGATCTCTTGTTTAAGAATTTAAATCATTTATCCATAGCCTGTAGACTTGATTCTCTGATCTAGTATCTTTGAGAATTTCTTCCCTAGAGTTATAATCACCTTGCTTTGGTAGGAGAGAGGTTATCTTACTTACATTGACACACTTCATGCCTGTATTGATCAACTCTGTGTTAAGTCCTGGCTAAAGTAATTTTATTTGAATCTTCTTTGGGTCTGGAAAGCTTCTGTTATCATATTTTAATCTTCCGAAGGACAAATCGAAATATCTTGTTAAAACAAAGACCCACATGTTTTTTTTTATTATAAGCCTGGAAGAGCTAAACTGTTTTAAACTTGGCTAATAATGATCTTGTTATAGCTGCATGCAGTTACTTACAGACTTCCAGGTGCTACAGACTGATGAGAATGCAGATGTGGCCTGTGTGGAGCCACAGCTCACAGAAATTAGATTGGCTGCTATTTCTAGCACATCTTCATTTCTATTTCTAAACTATCTCTGAGGGTTGTAAGCATTTTCAACCTGTACTTCAAGTATTTATTGATTAAGAGGAAATCCTGTATGCCATCTGGTGCTGAGGTGTTACTGTGACAGCATCCTCAGAGTTTATTTTAAAGGATTTATTTTGGGGTTACTCTTACACTTTCAATAGTCCTAGTAAAGGAAACCCAGTTTTAATCTTCTTTATGTTGCATAGAATGCTGTGATCACTACTAAATCCTTAGAAAAAAAATTTCATGAAATTGATATTTCAAAAAATCACATTGACCCTTCTGTATTTATGAGTCTGTCTGAATGTAGTCGTCTATTTAGTTATATTATAAATGGAAATACATAGTATGAAAATATTAAGTGGATCATGAAAAAAACAATTCCTCTGAAATAATAAGAATCTAGCCCATCACTTTGATTATGATATTACTAAGACTAAGCTACCACTTTTCTCCCAAAATGTATGATATGTCAGATCCTGATCTAAGTGAATTTATATATTCTCTCACTTCATTTTCACAAAACTGTTGAGATAGGATCTGTTATTATTCCTACTTTATAGCTGTCAACTGAAACACAAAGAGGTTAACTAATTTACCCAAGGTAATTTATTTGTGCCATCTTAAAACAAGTCAGACACTATCAGTGCAAATTCTAAAGCAATGACTCAGAAAAAAATAGAAGTACGAGTGTTTGATTTTTTATTTTTGATTAAAGTTTAATAAAACTTTAAATTAAAACTCTAGTGATAAGTAAAGTGATTTAAAGTCCTCAAGACTAAAATTTGTGGATTGGGTGTTACAGTGAATAGCGTGTGTGTGTGTGTGTGTGTGTGTGTGTGTGTGTGTGTACCATACTAAATTGTAAGACAAAAATCTTATTATAATTTTTCAAATTAGGACGACCAAAACAATATTATTTTTGGGATGATTAGTGTGTTTTTTGTCTCAGGACACTGGCTGAATATTAAATCCTGTTAGGTAATGCCAAACCACAGTAAAGTTATCACTTTCCTAAACACAGCTCTACATGAGTTTATAAACTGGGTAGAGTTTACAATCAAAAGTATGTTTGTACTTTATTAGGGGATTACATCATCCTTTTTTTTTAATCATTGAAAAGTAATCAGATATATTTGTCAACAATTACTATTTATTAATTATTTATTGAGTTGGAACTGTGCTGTTTGAAATTAACACATATATGCAAACTTTCCACATCAGTAACTATCAGCAAATTGAGATAATTGTGCCATAGGTAATACCAATTACTGTAAAACACTGACTATTTATGGATGCCGTTCATTTTGTTTAAACCATGAAGTACAAGAAAAGATCAAAGAATCATTCTCATCTTAGGAAAATAATAGTCTAAGAAAAGAGGAAGGCAAACATTCTTTAAGGGAAGATAGTAAATGTTTCAGGGCTCTATATTCTCTTTCATAACTACTCAACTATGTCATAACAGCACTAAACCAGCCACGCACAAGTAATGACATGGCTGTGTTCCAACAACACCCTATCGACAAAATAAGTGGTATGCTAGATTTGGTCCATGGGCTATATACGTAGTTTGGCAACCCCCAGTCAGAGGGTTGATACAAACAGAAACAGGAAAGTTGATTCATCTTTATATAAGAGATCAGTACATGTTTAAGACATTAATGAAATAAATGTAATTATAAAGAAATATATTAAGAACAGCCAAAGTATTTACAGATATTTTAACTACTCTTTAAGTATTTTAATATTTTGATACACCTTAACTTTGAATTTCATGATCTCTACAGTGAAATAATTTTAAGGCTTATTTTTTTTAATTATTTATTTCTTTGAGAGAGAGTGAGAGTGAGCACAAGCAGGGAGAATAGAGTGACAGGCAGAGGAAGGAGCAAGCTTCCCACTGTGCAAGGAGCCTAGTATGTGACTCGATCCCAGTACCCTGGGATCATGACCTGCAGAAGGCAGACGTTCAACTGACTGAGTCACCCATGCATCCCTTAAAAAATATAATAAATAGTCAAATAAGATATAAATGTCACAGTCGCCATTTCTATTTACTAGGACTCCACTTTAGTGACAGCCAAATTCCCAGACAATTGGTAGTCCTAAAAATGAAAACATCATCAGTTAAAAAAAAATTTATATATATATATATATGTGTGTATATATATATGTGTATATATATATATATATATATATATATATATATATATACATTCCCTACTTTTCCTTTGAAAAAGATCTTTTGGAAGTTGATTTGGAAATCTTTATCTATTTTGTTAACATTTCCAAATTTGTTGTATGTTTGTATTTCAATTTCCTCTCCTTATTTGTTATAAAATAGAATATATACATTTCAAATAATTGCAGTTCAAAATAGATAGATAGATAGATAGGCCAGCTAGTTTATGTATCATTGCTGGGCTCATTTCACAGTTCTATTGAAATCACTAGAAACGCTATTCAGAAAATATACTTGCAAGTGAAGGCATTGAAGCAATAAATAACTTATATGTTATATTCTGTGATCAGTTTATATGGTTTCTAATGATAAAGTGCATTTTAGTAAGTAATTTACTTGGTATTTTCTGGATTTTTTATGAATATGTGGAAAATTTGAAAGAATATTAAATGTTGCAATATCCAGAAAAGTGCATGTATTATATGTAGTTTACTTTTTTATTATAGCAATAACTCTACAAATAGATATTTGGAGATGCATTTTTTAAGTCTGAATATGTAAATTAAAATCGGTAGTTTTCCATAGGTGATTGGAGAAGTCATGTAAGCATAACATTTTCAATAGGCATATTGGCCACTGGCATTTGAAATCAGTGGGTCAAATTAGCTGGACATTATTCTCCCTCCTAATTTGTAGGCTCTATGCAAACATGTATTTAAAGGACAATTTAGCATGTCTTCTGAATATAAATTTTGCAGGAATTATCTGAGGAAAGATGTATTTCAATGGGCTTACATCTTTATTTGTATGTCTATATTAATTGCATAATCAAGTGGATTGGCTCATTGTATTTCCTACTGAATAAGCATTTTAAGTAAAATAAAAATAACTATTTAATATAGCTCTGTATTTCTTAAATCCATAAAATGCTTTTAATTTGAAAGGCATTGTGGAAGAAATTTAATTGTAATGCATTCAGGGATTTTGATTTTGCAAAGCAACACAGACACCTGTCTAAATTCATAGTGTCTTTATGCTATATTGAGGGAGTGGGATCTCTTCCTTATCTTGGGCTCTCTTGTTTGCTTTTCAGTTGCTGCGAGTGTGGCTGTGGAAGGGCTTCTTCCCTGTGCGCTGTTGCCCATCCAAGCCTAATATGGTTAGTGTTCCCCTCCCGCTTTCACTCCTGTGTAATGTCCCACCTATATGTACTATCGTCAGCATTCCTTTTTTATTTTTCTCCATTTGTGTACATTTTAACAGTTAGTGCACCAGTTGTGCCTAAAAGAAGAGTAGATTGAACTGATTTCCAAAGGGGAATCTTAACAAGTCATTGGGTAATGGATAATTTCAAATAAAATATACGTATAGCACGTCATCCTTCTGTCAAGCATTCATTCTTCTCTTCCAAAGCTTTTACCGTGGTCCTGATTTAAACCAGAAGTTGTAAGATTGTAGCATCTGTTTTACATTTAACATGTTGCTGTGTTTGTTGTTCCATTAAGATTAAAATAATATCATATATGGAAGTGGAATGCTACTTCTTACTGAAATGCTGCTTTAAGGTGAAATCACCATTTCTCTCCTCCAAGAACCATAGAACGACCATAACTTAACTGGGATCCTCTATTTTTTTTGTTATCATTGTGGATACGTGTGGCATTGGAGAATAGAACCACATGTAATTTTAAATGGTTTATTTAATATTTTAAGCTTGAATTATTTCAGATATTAGATGTTAGAAGTGACATTTCTAATTTGATACCAGTGAAATAAAAAATATGCACATTTTTGGGATCAGTGTCCAAATAGGATAGTCTTAATTACTTACAAATGGAAATCCTGAATATATATCTGGGTTATAGCTATAAACTGTAGGTTAGGAGGAAAAACCAGGCACCTCTATCCACAGAGTTAGAGAAACTCCTACACAATAGTATGCTATATTGTAAAAAATGAAATAATCTAGATAATTTCTGCCCAGATTAAAGAGTCTAAATCCCTGCACTATTGTATTGAGCTGCTATCTGTAGTCAAAATTTGCAAGGAAAAGATATTCTGAAACGCATTTTAAAGAAGTATAAGGTTTCTTTGGAACACTTTAAATTGTAACTTGCATTCTCTAGTTGTAAATTAATTTTGTTAACTAAATAAAAACTGTCGTGAATATCTGCGCACGCGTGTGTACATGTGAGAAATAGTGGGATGGATTCCGGTGATCTTCTGAGAATGAGAGAAAGTAGCAAGTAGATTGATAAAACTCAGAAATGTTTTTCTCAGTCTTTTGAAATTTTTGTACTTGAAAAAAGTTTTGAAGTTAATATGAAATCATAGATTTGTTTCACTTGACTTAACTTACTCTAAAAATTCTTTTATGGGCATGGGGTTTTGGTGACAAAACAAAAAAACCTGAAATCTGGCAATGGCTAAAGTATAAGATAAATAGCTTTACACTGTGATTTTTTTAAACCACTCTATGAAAAGCTAAAAACAAAAAAACATAGTTGCTGAACTGTTCATGCTACTTGAGTCTCGAATATAGTTGTTATAAGAGATACATCATCAGTGATACAGAATAAATAGAATTTATATCTTGGAAAAATAGATCGACATCCAGGCCTACCTTGAAGTAAATCTCAAATATTTATTGTGCATAAATAAAAATACACAAAAATACTTATTGTGAGTGTAAAGAGTATGAAGAGGTGACTAGTTAGTATTGGCAAGAACAAACGTTAGCCAGATTTTAAATGCTTGAATTTTGAAAATAGAATCTTTTTCCACTATAAAGTTGGCTCCAGGGAGTTTATAAAATAAATAAAAGAGGAAAAGTAGAAAGACAGAATGCTTTCTTCACAAAGAACACATCAGAAAACCTGATAACAGAAACGTTTTTCTAATATTTTTATTCAAGTAACATTAGTAATGTTAAGTGCATTTGTGTGTGCATGTGTATTTGTGTGTGTGTGTGGGGGTGCACCTGTGCACCCACACACGCACATGTTGAATGAATGAATAAATGAGTTATTTAGCCACAAATGTGCTTAGATACCTAATAAAATGCTAACAGTTTTCATGGAAAAATTTATGGAAGACCCAGAATTTTTTAATGCATTCTTAGTACAAAGAAAAACCAGAATAAAGTGGAAGAAGCAAATTTTAATTGATTTTACATAAATTAGACTGTAAGGGAATTATCTAAAATTATTACTGGGAAAGAATGGAAGCTAAAGCCTTTTTATTGTTATGTTTTCTAAAATTCCATCTTGGAATGTCATATCACTCCTAGGCTTCAGTTAAAAATACTATCTGTTTAGATTAAAGCATTGAGGAGAAAACAAACTTTTACAGTGGAAATTAAGGGCTGAGAGGAAGAATTTTCCTAGTACCGTCAATACTGAAATACTGAAAATACTGAAAAATCTTGACCTGAAATCTGGTCACCTAATTTCATGTATAATCATATCAGTATGAATCAATTACCACATATTTTCCAATGGAACATTCTATCATCAGCATTTGTGAACAGATATACTTACATATTTACATTATACAGCAAAGTTTAGACATTTTGAGATTTTGAAATCTCAGTCTTTTTCATTTCTGGAAAGACCACTCATGCATAGTTGGTTTTGACCTTAATGTAATACAATGCATTACATTACAATGCAATTAAAATTGCCCACTGTAAATTTACTGGCTTTTAAAAGTACCTTGACATACCTCATGGAAATCTCAGGGTCTGAAAAGCATAGTTTTGAACCACTGATTGACATTTTTGATCCTGCAGTTCAACTATATTAAAGCTTTCGTTCTCCAGAGTTGTGAGTTTTGCTGTGTTATATCTCTCACCATAAAACCATGCTCCTTTCTTTCTCAAATGCATGGTGTATCATTTATAAGATGAAATTAGTCATTAGATGTTTCCACCTTTGATCTCAAATTATTTTGGGGCAAATTACTTTGTGGGCAAACCTAGAGGCCTAGATTTTAGGTACCCAAGACAGCCTACATTTTTAGCAGAGGTATTTTTTATTGGCTTTATGATATCATAACTGCCTTGAGATTCTAATGATTATTTTACTTTTCAAAGGAAATTTATTTTTACAAATATCTGGTGTTGAATGGATTGTTTTTTTAATGTAAATAAGACACTAATGTGTGTAATTTCTAAAATAACATTATTTATCCTTTAATATTCATTTGTGTTTATGTTTACAAAAACCAAAATATGTTTACATCACAATATTTATTATAAGTCTGTCTGAAATATCCCATGGTCCCAAAATAGCTTTTTCTTATATTTCTTAAATTCAAACATATGTCAGACTATTTTCTTCATTCATTAATTTTCATACTTTTCAAGTGTTTTCTTATCACTTACTACTTTTTCTGAAGTGTTCAAGTGTCAAGGGAAATAGAGTTTTATATTCCAAAAACAGAGGTATTAAAGGTTCATTTACCTATCATGTAACTTTTAGGAAATCAATCTCACCTTTTAGAGATTTTTAAAAATATTGTCAGTCAGAGATATGAGGGAAAAACTAATGCAGAGATTAAGACCAAAATCAAAACCAAAACAAATTTCTCTGGTCAAAAAGATCACAAATTATATGGAAATATGATCTTGGGGTGCATGGGTAGCTCAGTCAGTTAAGCATCTGACTTTTAATCTCAGGTCAGATCTTGATCTTAGGTCTTGATTTCAGGGTCCTGGGTTCAAGACCCACACTGAGCTCCATGCTGGGTTTGGTACCTACTTAAAAAAACAAAAACAAAAACAAACAAACAAATAGTTATCTTAATGTTTCAATGAACTGTTTTTATTTCTCTATGTTAAGTGAACGTTTCTTAAAATTTGAAGTGAGAAAATTTTTATTTCCACATACATACAACAGAGATTATTCTGTTCATCTTCACAACGTTTCTTCTGGGGGAGGTATGTGAAAGTACTATTCCATTTTATAGAGTTAGGAGAGAGACATAGAATATAAAATTATCTGTTATAATTCTAGATCCCCATTTTAAGTGCTCATAGCAGGCAGATGTAAGGCATGCCTGCAATATACAGAGAATATATTAAAGTCCAGTTAAAGGCTTGCTGTATAAAATATAACAATGAACTGTTCCAAAATCCCTTTTTATAATACTTGTGGAACCTCAAGTAGGAGATATTGTAGAAGATATTAAGTGGACCTACTCTAATTGAGAAATCCAATAGTCATATTCGTGAAATAGTTTAAAAATTAATAGGATATTACCTACTCTTGCATTAGAACAAAATTTATTGAAAACAGGGAGACAGTCTTCACATGTCATACTTTATGAATTGTGTTTTTATATCAAAATTCTAAGCCAATTAAAATTCAACTCAGTGTTGAAAAGTCTGCAATTCATCTTTGAGTATTTGAAAGTGTTCAAGTCTTCCTATTGCTAATTCTAAAATGATCTGAATAGTTCATTAATGAAAAATTTACCAATTCATATGTACTATACTATATTGGAGGCAGTTATTTCAAAGGTATTCTTTTTTCTTTGTCTTTTAGAATACGGAAATTAAAAATGGGATGTAAGGCATAAAATGAGAAATAGGTTAGTGTCTCATATTGCCTTTATTCATGGAGTGATTAGTATTCTGATAGAATGTGAGATGGGAACTTTGCAAGCTATGCCTTCATTTTGTGTGGTACAATCACTCCATTCCCATATCCCAAGGAAAGTGTGATTTTCAACATGAATACATTTCTCTTGAGAGGCATGTTTGAGAATTTTCAGTAAACAATAATAGATCATTTTTGTATAACTTAAATCTATCTGTGAGGAACTCAAAAATCACAGTACCTTAGTATATGAATGAGGAATATATGAATGAGAGTCAAGGTCCTGCAAGCAAGACAGCCTAATATCCAAAATTTCATTTCACTACATTTTCACTCACATTCTTATTGAAAAATATCATCCTGTAAAAAAAAACTTAATTTATTTCCAGTATTCATTAGATATATTAATAAGCTGGTGTTCATTTGCTTCTTTATTTTATGAGGCTCAATTAGCTGAGTTTTCTTTAAAACTACTTTTGCTTAGTTGGAGAGAATCCTGAAGTGAAAAAGTCAAATATTTCCTCAGAAGCTGTAACTTATTCTTTTTAAGATGCTAGCAATAAAATTCTTAAACAAATTATGCAGTAGTTGAGGTCATTATTATGTAAGAATATGTGAGTGTGCACATTTCGAGAAGTGTGTTTTTTAAAGAGGCTTAAATTACAGGAAGATTTTATTTTCCATAATTAAAACATACTGCTATTTGTTGCCTTTGGAATATATATTTTTTTACTTTAAAATATAGGTAAGGCATTTCTTAATCTGGAAAATAGGGAGGCAACATAGATGTTTCCATTTCTGACCTAGGGACTGCATATGCTCACTCTTTCAAAGAAATAGAAAGGCAGAACTATTTCTTCTCCCATCATTGCACCCCTCCCCACCTTATATAGAATTCAGTGGGAAGAAAATTGGTGTTTTGTTGTTGTTGTTTTTGTTTTTAAGTGTTTATCTGTAGGCTAAAGAAATGGAAAACTCTGATTCTCTGGAAGCTGTAGTTGAACAAAGATTTTCAATCTCCTTTGGCTATTGCTTTCACTCATCTTTTCTTATTGGTCATAAGGGTGCCATTTAGTAAATTACTAATTCTATGCATTGCTTGGTCTTCTGAAGGGCTTGGCAGTCATACTTTAATTTATTATCAAATTCTTAACTGACATCCAAGAATTAAATTACTCATTGGCACAACCATACATACATAAAGATTGTTGCTTACCTTTCCAGTATTATGGAAATTTCAAATATCCAAATTTAGATGTTATGGTTGGGACTACATTTTGAAGATCAGAATTAGTATCATCAAGGATGTGTTACCCAAATTCTTAGGACAAGTATGGGAGAAAATAGACTGGTTTCTAAATAACCTATTAAAGTCATTGTTATATTTACATACTCAGTGTCTCTCTAGGACTTTTTAATAAATAGTAATTAATGAATATGAATTAAACTTATATTCTCATGCCAACCTCTACTACTAAACAGTAAGACAGCATTGTTTTCTAGAAGAACATGAGTATAAATGACAAGATGATTCCCGCAATTACAAACACTCCAGATATTTTTAGTACAATGATATAAAAGCTCATTAAAATTGTGATATGGAGCAAAATAAGGAAACTGTTTCTTTTCCATTCAGAAAAAAAAAAATCGGTTCCAGAAGGTAGGAGTCATAATTTATGTATAGAATGGTGTATTTATTGACTGTTTGTCTGACGGTTAAAAATATGCATCTGGAGCAGGTACAGAAGATGATACTGAATGAACAGTCATCCTGTAATGCTTTGTTAGTGAGGCTGAACCACTGCTCGAGTGCCAGTCTCTGCCAGCTGCACTTTTACTTGCTGTATCTTGTTGAAGCTTGTTTTAATGATGCTTTGGGGGGTTCCAGAACTTAATTTTATATGTTAATGTGACATGCAGCCGTATATGTTATAGAGCTCCAGAGATGCCCATAGTCAAAAATAACTCCTTTCTATTGCCCTCCTGACTCTCACCTTAGGTATTGAAATGTTAACCAGTCCTCACCAAGGTATTCCCAGACCACTTTTTAGATGAGATCCAAAGTTTTTCTCCATTTTCATATGAGGAATTTGCATGCAATTTAAAACTCCATGAGGCTTACTTAATGATAAAGACTATTTGAAGATACAAGTTTGAAAGCTTATTTCTTTTTTCTTTTGAAGGTAGGAGAGTCGAAGGTAGAATGGATGTTTGTTTTCTAAAGTAAACTGCAAGAAGTTGTATGCTTTTCAGGTCTCTTTAGAATTCTTCTAACAAAGGTTTTGTAGGTATTATTTAAATAACATAAATCTCAAGGTGATTTCACACAATCGTAGTTAGAACATTGATTTTAAAAAGTATCAATTACTTCTCTCTAGAGACACATGCATTAAAGATTGAAAGAATAACGTAGTATCTAGAAAAATTATGAACAGTGTGTTAAAATATCTTAAATGTCAAACTAAATGTAATTTTAGTATGATTTTATGTATTTGTTTTTTTTCTCTTCATTTCACTGCAGTGATTTAATTCAAGATGTCTTAAGTACTCTTGGATGACAAATGCAGCTATCTAAGTTTTATGAATAAAATTCGAAAAGCCACCAAATCCCCATTGTGTATTTTTCTTCACCCAAGAACAGCATACCGATTAAGGATATTTCAGATCTCCTCAAATTTCACTTAGCTATATTTTATTAATAAACTGCCAGTTTGTTAACATGATAAAACAAATATAATTATATTTTTCTTTCAAAAATGACATAGAGATGGGTTGTGTTATCTACTTTGTATAATATACATGTAATTATACACTAGGAAATGATATAGAATAAAACAGGTTTCATTTATATATCGAAATACATGTATATTAAAGAAATATCATAGAATATGTAAACAAGGAGCAGTTCTCATTTGTATGTGTTGATTGGACACTTCATTTACATCACATAGTAGTTTTCAACCAAGTTTATAATGAAAATATTTATCAATCTGTCATTTTGGCTGTATTTTTCTTTTTGCAGAAATAAATGGAAATTTTCTTTTTAATAACCTCAATTTTCTTATGAGACCTTATGAATAATAAATTTACTTCCTTAGAATTTCACTTAAAATAATTTAAATATTTTCATTTGAGTCAGTTGTTTTAATGTTTTATCATGTACCACATCAACTTAGTATTCATCAAGTCTCCAAATACTTGTCATTGTGTAGATGCAATCAAAATATCATTCACTCATTCACTTATTCATTCATCAATGTGACAAATATTTTTGGTGCCAACTCTGAGATGGACCCTAGGTCACTGCATAAATTTATAGATAAATTTCAGTTACCGCAATTTACAAAACTGACAAATAGTAAGAGATCCAGAAGACATACAAAAGATTATGTTGCACTGAACTGGGAATCACAATGTGACAGGAGTACAGAAAACTATTAGGTTCAAATGGGGAAAGACTGCATTAAGTTGGAGTATCAGGGAAAAAAACATGAAGAAGGCGAAAGTTAAACGAGACTTTGATAACTGAAAATTGTTAGGAAAAATATCCTAGGCGTGGGAACCAGTAAATGCAAATGTGTGGAAGTATGGAGAAATATCTTGAGAACCTAAAGATAGACCAGTATACTTGAAGATGATAGAGGTAGTGAAGGAAATAGGCATTAGGGCTATGTTTAAAAATCTTTATCTTATTATTTTATTGAAGAGTTTGCAGGAGACAACAAAGTAGAAAAGTGACTTATTTACAGTAATTTGGCTGTAGCCAGGTCTAGTAGAGTTTAGGAAGATAGTTACAGAATGCAGGAGCATCAGTTCAGACACACTTATAGCCATCCAAATGAAAAATTACAAAGGCTTAATTGAAGAAGCAGTAGAGCTAATGAAAAAGAAAAGATGAACTGTAAGACTTTTACATTATACAATGCTTGGGATTTGGCAACTAATTTGTTGTGAAGTACATAAGAGTAAGGCTTTGTTCTTAAAGGGGCCAAGGCCTTGCCAGTGTTGTTAAAAAGAAAAGAAGGTAACAGATCAAGACTGAAAGTAAAGAAAAGTATACTGATTTGTTTTTCACATCTATTGAGTTTGTATGCCAATGGATTATCCCTATAAAGTAAGTCTATGAGGAACAAGAGTATAACCCTCAAAAGAATTAAACCAGAATAGAGGTATTAATTAACTTAAATGAAATGAATGGAAATGAATGGATTGACAGTAGAGAACCAGAGAAGTCACACAAAAGAGGAGAGGAGCAAGAAGCATCAGAAAAGAAGTAGCTAGGGATTTCAATCCATCATGAATAATTAAAAACTAAAATAAAGCCATGAGGTGACTATGTCATTAGTGAACCTCCAAGAGCATATTTTTTTCAGTAACAAGAGCAGGTTGTAAGGACACTGAAATTAGTAAGTAGTTAAGTAAAACAGGAAAGAATAAGATTTGGGGAGTACAGCTGAACTGAGAAGGGTTGCAGGTTCTGGTAAATTTGGTAGTGATCTAAGTGGATTGAGTGGAGAAAGACTTCCAAAATGAGAGGGAAAAAATGATAGAGTACTGAAAGGAGGACACTTGAACCAGAGACATATTTTGGGCTGTACATTCTGTAAAAAGACTTCTGAGATGGAAAGAGAAATAGGAAGGAAGGAAGGAAGGAAGGAAGGAAGGAAGGAAGGAAGGAAGGAAGGAAGGAAGGGAAAGAAAGAAAGAAAGAGAAAGAAAGAAAGAAAAAGGGAAAGAAAGAAAGAGAAAGAAAGAAAGAAAGAAAGAAAGAAAGAAAGAAAGAAAGAAAGAAAGAAAGAAAGAAAGAGAAAGGAAGGAAGGAAGGAAAGAAGGAAGGAAGGAAGAAAGAGAAAGGAAGGAAGAAAAGTAAAATATCTGGAGAGTGGTGTATGGTGGAGAGAAGTTTTTTAAAAAATGGATTTGGATGGCTTCTGACTTCTCAGTGAAATCTGGGCAAGACTGAGAGATACTGGTGGTGGAAATATGATTCATCCAAAAGAAGGACTGGTGTTTTTTCATGCTACTGGTGTGAAAATCAGTTAGGGCTGCAATCATTTCAATTGCGTTTCATGCTTCTGGGCTTCATGTGACTCAACATTTGGAGATGTGGCTAATTGTAGCTTACTCTGTTCCAGGCGGTGTGGTTACAGCAAAGCAAAACAAGATCCAGAAGAGGAAAAGATGCATTTTCATAATGGGCACAGTAAGCAAACTGTAAAAAATCAAGAGAAAAAATAGAGGATATTTTTGTTATTATTTTTATATATTTTCAGTCAAGGAGATTTGTAATAACTGACCAAAATATTATGTTTAAAAAAGTGTGAGTGTTCTGTTACGTTCCTGTAAAGCATATGGGCTTGGGGGCATTGCTGCCTGACTCTAGACAACAGCCGGATGGTTTATTCAATTTTTTAAAGCACACCTTCATTATAACTATTTTTTTTAAAAACCTCTCAATCATCATAAAAAGCTATTATATTTCAAGCCAAATTTCCAGGCCAATTCTAATTTCTTCCAGCACACTCAGTAGAAATTTATCATTAAATAACACCATCAGATGAAGCAAATAAAATTTCTCAGTATTTTTCTCCTTTTTCTATCATTGTAGCAGGAATTTCCCTGAGCAGATCCTATAACAACAATTTTCATTCAATGATTTGAAAAAGGCTATCTGTTTTAAAAACACAGAAAATAAAGTTTTGATAACATACTTTAAAAATTAGACTAAATGAGTTCAAGTTAATGGTATTTTAATATGTGGATTTTTCATAAATAGTATAACATCAGTTGATTTGCCAAGTAAATAAAAATAATTTCTTTTGTTTTTGTCACTCTGCTATGACCATAAAAGTAAAAATCACTGATGCCATAATTCATGCTCCAAAGCATTGAATCTATTTTCATAGGACCTCTCCTATTTAATGGTATTTATCCTTAAAAAAAAAAAAAACCTTGTGAAATTCGTAGCCATTAAATGTGATGAAACTGAGGCTCATAGAATCTTAGAGTCTTGGATAAAGCCATGAAGTAACGGGGGTAGAGTAGTAGATAAAACTTATCTTTTTCTTTTGACTTCTGTGTTAATCTTACTGAACCAATGCACCAGAAAAATTATTTTAAATTACTTTTTCTAAAATCAGAATTAATCTATGATAGCATTTTAAGTGAAACAGAATAACAAAACAACTACTCACTAGCATTTCATTGCCCAGTGTAGGAAACAAACTTAGTTTGCCTCAGAGACTGACTCTATGAACATTACTGTTGAAAGATAATATCTATTCAAATATGTTGTCATATACTCATTTCTTGTACATGCCAACAATCCAGATTTCTACAATTGTAATAATGACATAGCTATACAAATGACTCCTATAACTGAGGAGAGGGGCTATCCTTGCAGCTTGGCTATTGCTAGGAATTAGGGATTTAAGCCATAGTTGCATGTTAATTATGTTTGATTTCATTCATCCTTATAAGCAGTTATATTTTAATGCCATTTATTTTTCCAGTTAAGCTGCCAGGAGTAAGAACTTACATTGATCCACACACCTACGAGGATCCCAATCAAGCTGTCCATGAATTTGCCAAGGAGATAGAAGCTTCATGCATTACCATTGAAAGAGTTATCGGAGCAGGTACAACAGTGTGTTTAACTCAGACTTTTATTTATTTGTATGTTTTATATAAAATTGGGGTAGTTAATATATCGTGAAATATTTGTTTCCAGAGTAGAATTCAGTGATTCATCACTTATATACAATACCCAGTGCTCATCCTAACACATGCCCTCCTTAGTACCCATCACCCATCTAGCTCCTCCCCCACCCACCTCCCTCCATCAACCTTAGGTCTGTTCTCTATCCTTAAGAGTTTCTTATGGTAGGGGCACCTGGGTGGCTCAGTTGGTTAAGCGTCTGCCTTCAGCTCAGGTCAAGATCCTGGAGTTCCAGGATAGAGCCCTGCACTGGGCTCCCTGCTTAGGAGGCAGTCTGCTTCTCCCTCTGCCCCTCACCCTGCTCGTGTTCTTTCTCTCACTCTTTCTGTCTCTCTCTCAAATAAATAAATCTCTCAAATAAATAAAATCTTTAAAAAAAGAGAGTCTCTTATGGCTTGTTTCCCTCTCTCCTTTTTTCCTTTTCCCCCTTCCCAAATGTTCATCTGTTTTCTTTCTTAAATTCCACGTGTAAGTGAAATCATATGGTATTTCTCTTTCTCTGACTGATCTATTTCACATAGGATAATATATTTTAGCTCCATCCATGTCATTGCAAATGACAGGATTTCATTTTTTTTGATGGCTGAGTTATATTCCATTATATATATAATATATCCATTCATCAGTCAGTGGACATTTGGGCTCTCTCCATAGTTTGGCTATTGTTGATAATGCTACTATAAACATCAGGGTGCATGTATCCTTTTGAATCTACTTGAAACTGTATTTTTTTATCCTTTAAGTAAATACCTAGTAGTGAAATTGCTGGACTGTAGGGTAGTTCTATTTTTAACATTTTCAGGAACCTCCACTGTTCTCCAGAACAGCTGCACCAATTTGCATTCCCACCTTTCTCTGCATCCTCACCAACACCTGTTATTTCTTGTGTTGTTAATTTTAGCCATCCTGACAGGTGTGAGGTAATGTCTCACTGTGGTTTTGATTTGTATTTTCCTGACGATGAGTAATGTTGAGCATCTTCATGTATCTGTTAGCCATCTGGATGTCTTCTTTGGGCAAGTGTCTATTCATGTCTTCTGCCCATTTCTTAACTGGATTATTTGTTTGTTTGGTGCTAAGTTTGATAAGTTCTTTGTAGATTTTGAATACTAACCCCTTATCAGATATATCACTGCAAATATCTTCTCCCATTCCATAAGGCTGCCTTTTAGTTTTGTTGATTGTTTCCTTTGCTATGCAGGAGCTTTTTAACTTGATGAGGTCACAGTAATTCATTTTTGCTTTTGTTTCCCTTGGCTGTGGTGACATGTCTAGGAAGAAGTTCCTCCTGCAAAGTCAAAGAGGTTTTTGCCTATGTTTTCCTCTAGCACTTTGGTGGTTTCCTGTCTCACATTAGGGGCTTTCATACATTTTTAATTTACTTTGGTGTTTGGTGTCAGAAAGTGGTCCAGTTTCATTGTTCTGAATGTGGCTTTCCTGATTTCCCATCACCGTTTGTTGAAGAGACTATCTTTTTTCCATTGGACATTCTTTCCTGCTTTGTCAAAGATTCGTTGACCATAGAGTTGTGGGTCCATTTCTGCATTTTCTATTCTGTTCTATTGATCTATGTGTCTCGTTTTGTACCAGTACCATACTGTCTTGCTCACTATAGCTTTGTAATAGAGCTCAAAGTCTGGAATTGTGCTGCCTACAATTTTGTTTTTCTTTTCCAGAATTGCTTTGTCTATTCAAGGTCTCCTATGGTTCCATACAGATTTTAGGATTATTTGGTCCAGTTCTGTGAAAAATGTTTTCGGTATTATGATAAGGATTGTAATAAATCTGTAGATTGCTTTGGGTAGAATAGACATTTTAACAATATGTGTTCTTCCAACCCATGAGTATGGACTGCTTTTCAGTTTCTTTCTGTCCTCTTCAATTTCTTTCGTAAGTGTTCTATAGTTGTTAGAATACAGATCTTTTACTTCTTTAGTTAGATTTATTCCTAGGTATCTTATTGTTTTTGGTGCAATTACAAATGGGATTGATTTTTTTTATTTCTTTTTCTGCTGCTTTGTTATTGGTGCATATATATGCAATGAATTTCTGCATGTTGATTTTATATCCTGCAATTTTGCTTAATTCATGTATGATTTCTAGCAATTTTTTTGGTGGAGTCTTTCAGGTTGTCTACATAGAGTATCATTTCATCTGCAAATAGTGAAAGTTTGACTTATTCCTTGCCTTTCTTTTTGTTGCCTGATTGGTGAGGCTAAGACTTCCAGTACTGCATTAAATAGTAATGGTGAGAGTGGACATCCTTGTCTTGTTCCTGACCCTAGGAGAAAGTCTCTCAGTTTTTCCCCAGAGGATGATATTAGCTGTGGGTCTTTTGTATATGGCCTTATGATGTTGAGGTTTGTTCCACTTATCTCTACTTTGTTGAGGGTTTGCATCAGGAAAGGATGCTGTATTTTGTCAGATGCTTTTTCTGCATCTATTAACAGGATCATATGGTTCTTATCCTCTCTTTTATTAATGTAGTGGATCATGTTGATTGATTTGTGAATATTGAACCACCCCTGCAGCCCAGGAATAAACCACACTTGATCATGATGAATAATTCTTTTAATGTACTGTTGAATTTGATTTGCTAACATTTTATTGAGAATTTTTACATCCATGTTCATCAGGGAGAGTGACCTCTAATTCTCCTTTTTAGTGGGCCTTTGTCTGGTTTGGACATAAAGGTAATGCTAACCTTATTGAATGAGTTTGGAAGTTTTCCTTCTATTTCCATTTTTTGGAACAGTTTGAGCAGAATAGGCATTAACTCTTCTTAAAATGTTTGGTAGAATTCTCCTGAGAAGCCATCCGGCCCAAGACTTTTTTTGGGGGGAGATTTTTGATTATTGATTCAATTTCTTTTCTGGTTGTAGGTTTGTTCCAATTTTCTATTTCTTTCTTTTTCAGTTTTTTTTTTTTTTTTTTAAAGATTTTATTTATTTATTTCACAGAGGGAGAGAGATTACAAGGAGGCAGAGAGGCAGGCAGAGAGAGAGGGGGAAGCAGGCTCCCCGCTGAGCAGGGAGCCCGATGCGGGCCTCGATCCCAGGACCCTGAGATCATGACCTGAGCCGAAAGCAGAGGCTTTAACCCACTGAGCCACCCAGGCGCCCTCTTTTTCAGTTTTGGTAGTTTTTAAGTTTCTAGGAATTTGTCCATTTCTTCGAGATTGCCCAGTTTGTTGGCATGTAATTTTTCATAATATTCTCTTTTAATTGTTTGTATTCCTGAGGTGTTGGTTGTGATCTTTTGTCTATCATTCATGATTTTATCTATTTGGGTCCTTTCTCTTTTCCTTTAATTTGTGTTTATATCATAGAATATACTATGTCAGTGTCCTGATCTTTTTTTTTTCAATGTCCTGATCTAACATGGAATGTTTTTAAATCTTTGTAACTGACTTGCTTTCAAAGTGGTATGTTATTAGTAATATTTTAATACTTCCTTTTGTGGAGCTCATATTTTTACCAGCAAATGTGGAACACCTGGGTGGCTGAGTTGGTTAAGCAGCTGCCTTTGGCTCAGGTCATGATCCCAGGATTCTGGGATCAAGTCCTGCACTGGGCTCCTTGCTCAGCAGGGAGCCTGCTTCTCCCTCTGCCTGTTGCTTCCCCTGCTTGTGTTCTCTCCATCTCTCTCTTTGAAAAATAAATAAATAAAATCTTTAAACCAGCAAATGTTTGCTTTACAAAATAAAAAAATAAATAAACCAGCAAAAATAGGTGTATTCAAACATAGGATTTTATCATCTACTGTTTTTATATTCCATATATAATTTGTAGTGCCCAAAACTATTTACACAGTTTAAGTATCTGGTTACTCTATTTATGAGTTATCTCTTCCTTAAAATTATTTCCTTTTTGTCCTTCTATGAGCTTTCTTCCTTTTCTGTTCTTCTTAATTAAGGCACTGCTAGTGTAGAAAGAGAAGGACGAAGGAAGTAATTTTCAATCAGTTGCATTTAATTTATTTCTAATGTTTTCATTAAGGTTTCTGTAGGTGAGATGGATGAAGCTAATAACCCCCAGAGTGTTTTATGATCACCTGTAGACGATTTTTCCCAAAGCACCACTTATTCTCTTACCACTGATAATGAAGTTTGGACTCCCCTTTTAATACTGTTTTGTCTAAACATTAATATTCTAGGAGGACTTTAGCGCATTATTAGAGTAAGGATTTGAAATGATTTCGTGTGTTTTTCCATCTTTATGACAAGGTGAATTTGGTGAAGTTTGTAGTGGACGTTTGAAACTTCCAGGAAAAAGAGAATTACCTGTGGCAATCAAAACCCTGAAAGTAGGCTACACAGAAAAGCAACGCCGAGATTTCCTGGGTGAAGCAAGTATCATGGGGCAGTTTGATCATCCTAACATCATTCACTTAGAAGGTGTTGTGACCAAAAGTGAGTACAGTAGAAATTATATATGTGTGTGTATCATGAATATCTAGGTGTCTTCTAATAGGTTATTAATTTCAGGATAAAAAGAAAAGTAGCCACAGTAATGTTATTCAAAATGTCTCTAATATTAATAATAATTCTCCTTTATTTTAGTAGATTCTTATCCAAGCTGATCTTTAATAGAACTTGAATTTCTATTTAGTTTTTCAAAACATATGTATTAACTCAATTACTAAGAGTTCACTGCCAGAGAAAATGTATCCAGATAAAAGAAGCAGTAAAGGTATCAACATTTTTTTTCTTCTGGCTCTTTCACTTTTTATCCTAATAAAATATTGACTTCAACGTTTAACGTTTGCAGTTTAACATTTAATAGGATCACTATAACCATAGGTGTCCTGTCACATTTTAAACTGGTCTTTTAAGACAGATGTATTTCTTTTATTCATTTTTATTGAGATATTCTAATAATTTAGGGAAAGATAAATAAAGTTAGAGGACAAGGAAAATATGTTTTTTTAGTAATGTCAGAAATTAAAATATTTTACAAAAATTATACCCAATGATGAATGAGCAAGAATATTTGAAATAAGAGTATGATGTGAAAAAGATTGTCACCAGCACAATAAAATGAAGAACTCGAATGTGACTATATTTTATCTGAGAGGAAGGTCCTAAAAGGACATCGGTGATAACTTGTGGCACCAGATACAATAGCAACAAGAATTATAACAATAACTGATTATTGTTATTTCCTATGCAGTAATGATACTATCTAATATAAAGCATAGTTCTTAATTATAGTCATGGCAATAATAGTAGGCAAATATTTGATACATTTCAGTTCTTCATCTCACCTTAATATAGCTTCCTCCAGTAAATTTAACTTCCTCAAATGAACTCTGACCATGACTTCTTATTACCCAGGGTAAATGTGAAGCTCTGTAGGCAGCCAGTTTACCTCCTGTAATGAATTCAGACGTAATGTTTAGAAAAGTGCCAGATCACTATTCTTATTATGGAAGACAGTATTGCATAATGGTAAGAGCATGGTCTATGGATCTAGCCACATATTGTAATTTTGGTTCTGCCATAGACTCTGTGACTTCGAACAAGTTAGTTAAATGTAATTTCCTCATCAGGGACATGGGTTAAGAATAGATAGTGATGTTGGGAAGGGGATGTGAATTAATGCAGGCAAAGTTTAGAATGGGCATGGCAAAGAATAGGTACTAAAATAATAAATAGTTATAACTTTCCTATTTTATCTCTTCCTGTGCTCTGAGCTCCTTCAAGTCATTGTTTTTTAGTCCATTTTAACATGCTTGATATTTTGACCTGCCTACATTGCCTCTTCCTCTGAAACTTACACCCTCTTATTCACTACCTTTTCAATTCCTTCAAAACCCTGTTCAAATCACATCACATTCATGAAACAATCCCTCATCACTTCACCCTAAAGTAATCCCTTTTTCTTTTGAACACTGTTCCAAAGTATAGACTTTTGCAGTTGTCTGTAATGATCTTTCATTTGGTCAAAACTCTTATTCAAATCTTTCATTTAATTTTGTCCCTTTTGCATATATATTTAATTCCCTAGCTAAAAAAAAAAAAAAAAAAAAAAGTCTGCTCCTTGCAGACAGAGACAGAGTCCTAAATATTTATGTAAGCCTATTATACATAAAGCTAAACCAATCCATGGTCAGTTAAACACTTTGAGCCCCAATATTACCAAAAAAAAGGGAGAAATCATACCTAGCTTGCAATATCGTTGAACAGATTAAGATATATTTATTTGCGTGTCTGTGTGTGTGTGAATAAACCTTTGGGTAATTAGAATAGTGAATAAATATTTAATTTAATCTAAGTGAATGCATCAGATACTAGCGGACAACACCCCAAAATTATTACAATTAATATTCACTTACTTTTATAGACCCCTGATTTATTATAAAACTTGTTTAATGTCAATGGGTCCTGACTGAAACAAACTAAGACAATTAAATTTCTCATATTAAGTCAACTAAATTTGTCATATATTTTATATGCACTTGAAACCTTTATCAACAAATGATCATATCTAAATTTTGTAAACTTTAGTCTAAAAAACAGCACTGCAACTGGGAATACAGATTTGAAATTTTCAATCTCCTAGTCAAATATTCTATTTGCTGTTGCTGCCATGAAACTACACATATACATAAAGCAAAATGAAAATATTTAAAATATTTCTGTCCTATTTTTTGTTCTGTGTGAACTCAAACTGCATTCCCTCTTAATAAATGTACCTCTTGATGTTCAGCCTAGGAAGTCTTCAGCTTGTTTTTAATTTACCATGTTGCAGCTCACTTTATTTGTGTCCTTAATTTCATGCTCTCTGATCTGATGCTAATTTATTCAACAATTATTCTCAACCTGCAGCACACAGATAATGAGATGTAAGTGCAACTAAATCTCATGATTTTTCTGATTGAAGCTGAGGTAGGGAGTCTGAAGTCGCACACCTATGGGTGGTGCCATCTGAACCTTCATCTTTCTCGTACCACTGCCCTACCTGCCAGAAACATGGGCCTGAATTCAAATTCCTTCTGTGATGTGTTGTTAAACAGGGCATATCAGAAATAGTTATATATTCTAGAGAGAATTCATGACAAATGATATAAAAAACTCACAGGTTCTGGCTTAATTGACTCATTGGCAATACAGGATGCTTTAATGTAATATATACACTGTCAACTTTTACTATTTGAAGAGATTCAAAATTAAAAGAAAAATAGGAAAAGTGATTTTCCCATTGCAGCATCTTTAGTTCTTTAAGATTTATCTTTCCACACTTGTAGAAATTATTATCAAAGTTGACTAAAAGAATACTTCTATTGAGTCCTAAAGTGATTCAGTTATATTTCTTAATCTAGCTCACGTACAAATAAATTTAGTCCTTTTGTAAAATTAATGAATTTAAGCAAAATATTAGAGGAACATTAGAGAAATATCTCCCTATTTGTTTTTATTTCTATGTCTAAGGAGATAGCACATTCAATGATAATTGATCATTTAAATTGTCAGACAATTCTGACTTATTAAATAAATTTGCAATTACCTTTCAAATATAGTATTTCATTCTATCTTATAAGTCACTTCCATTGTACAGGCTCTTATTATATATTATACAGGGATATTTCAACAATCTTCAAACTAGCCTTCTCACTTTTGTCTTTTCTCATATTATCCCATTCCATACATATTGTCCCAAGGTAGATTTTACTAAATCACTTCTTTCTTCTAATGCTTCATCACCAAACAAGCAAAATATATATACTTTGATGCTTAACCCCATATAATTTTGGCCATAACCCCACATTTCACTATTTCCTTTCCATAAAAACTCTATCAAGTTCTTGTTCTACCCCTTTGAAATACTTCCTTCAGCCCTAGAATGCCCTCTCCACTTGCCTCGGCTCTTCTTGACCTTCAAGGTTAATTCAGATGTGGCTTTCTCCATGAGATCAATGTCATTTATCTTCATATTTCTTCCTATTCTCAGTGCCTGCCTTGCATATAGGAACCACTAAATAATGTTGAATAGCTCAGTAGAGGAAAGCTTCCTGGTTCTACATTAGAATTTAAGCCTCAAAGAGCCCAGGTTTTAGTTGTCTTGCTCACCTGTGTGCTGCTAGATCAGTGCTCAGCATGTGTAGCATCTCATACATCCATTGAATGAGTAAATTCTCAGCCAGGGACAATCTTATACATTCTAGTTGCATTTCTCTGCACTTTGTCTTGCTATGTGTGATACTATAGTTATCCCTCTACATGTTTTATCATCCTTACTACAAAATGAGCTTCTTAAAACTGATATATGTTTATAGCTCCCCTAGTTTCTATCATAGGGCCAGAAACATTAGGTGATTTAAAAAAAAGACATAAATGATATTAAATGAGTGAATGACTAGATGCAGTTATATAAACATTTAAAACTAGTTAGAGTGATATATTGTTATATTTTATTTTTAAAACCTTATCCTATAAAACCAAGGGTGTTTTGAAAAAAAAATAAAATTCATATGAAGGAAATCGCTTGAGAATCTTTCCAAAAGATCTTGCATATAACAGTTATTACTACTACTAATCATTAACATTACTTTAAGAATTTACTAAGCTTAATTCTCTTTATTATCTCCTTTAATCTGCACAATAATGTTATTGTTTAGACATTAGTATTTGTTCTTATTTTACAGATGGGAAAAATTAACTTTAAAGAGGTTAAATACCCTATCCAGTATCATAAAACTAGCATAGGATAATGCCACATTTTAAAACTTTCACATAACTTCCAAACCTAAGCTCTTAAAAAGTGTACATTACCAATCTCATATTTCATCATTCAGTATACACTTGACAAACATTTACTTATTCAAAGATATTAACTGATCACCTAATATATGTCTATATCTATTAATCAGGATACAGCAGAGATTAAACAGACTGAGTTCCTGCCTTTAGGAAGTTTACTTTGGGTGGGGAGACAGAAACTAAGCAAATAAATATATTTATAAGGTATTAAATAAGAAAATTAAGCTAGGTGAGGAAATTAGAGATTGCTTTTGTTGAGGATCGTTGATTTCTAGTTCATTTAGTGAAAGGCCTCTCTAGTAAGGCTTTAATAAAGTGAAGATGTGGGCCTTACAGATGTCTGGGGACAGAATCTTATAGAAATAAGGACCAGCAAGCCTTAAACGCAACTTACATGGGATGTTCAAGAAATATCATGACCATTGATGCTTCAATGGAATGAAGGAGAGGAGTCTAGAAAGAACTTAACTTGGAAATACAGTAGGAGGAGAGCTGGTACTCAGTATTTGGTCCCTGTAAAGACCATCTCTTAATCTCAGCTTTGCAGCCTTTAGAACCAAGATGTGATGGAATCTGATATCTATGCTAATAAGATCAGTCTGGCTGCCCTGTTAAGTATAGATTGTAGGAGCCAATGTTTAAGCAGGAGACCATGGGGAGACTATTGACATTATTCATACCTCATTATGGATTAGGTCAGGGTACTGATCTAACATTGAGAGTAGTAGCTGAATTCTTTAGATATTTTGAAGACAATCACAGAAAAGGTTCTTGTGATTTAGATATGGAGTGTAAGAAAAAGAGAGGAGTCAACAATAATTATTAATTATTTGTCATGAGTTCTTCAAAGAAAGGAATTGCCATTTATGGGGAAAAGTCTAGTAGAATCAACACTGTGGTTGGTAATCAGTAGTTCAGTTTGGACAACTTACATTTGAAAGGCCTATAAGCATGTAGTGACTGATTTACCTTTAGTCCTCTGAGATGTAAAAATGTAAATGTTTTAAAGTAGAAGTATCCTTGAATTTTACATTGTGCATTTCACATAAGGAAACAAATTCTATGAACCAGTGATAAACCACAATGGAAATAAATTTAAAGTTGAAGTAGAAATAAAAGCCAGCTCATTAATTCAATACCTTTTTTCTTTGTTAGGGCTTAGAATGAGGTTTAAGAAATATGTGTAAAATAATTATTAGATATTTAAAAGTGTTCTTCCTGATAAAATCTAAATCTTGGTCCTCCAAAAAAAAAATAGAACTATAGAAACAAAATTCACTGGCTCCTAGATTGACTGTTAGTAAATTAAGCATTGTATTTTTAAAGTTATTTTCATTATTAATAAAAGAAAACTGTCAGATTTCTTAATTCTTGGATTCCCCACCTCATCTGAAAAGTTCATAATTTCTGCTCCTTAAGTAATCATCTACCTTCACTAATGTCAGGACGACTCAAATTCATTTCTAATTTGAGAAATGAGCATCTAATGAAAAAGTTTATTAGTGTAAACAGTCTGAAATAAAAGAGGATATTATAGAAAGTTTCGAGTTTCTATTTAGAGACATTTGGTGTTTTTGTGCTCCTGTTTCAGGTAAGGTATATTGACTTTTTACTTTATCATCTTTCCCCAAATTAAAATGATAAAATGTTGTAAATGATTTTTCTCTAAAGTGTTAACCAACAACCAAGGACCATAATGGAATTAAAATATGAGTACCCTTCTAATTGCCCCATACTTTGTCCTCCCCTCTTTATCCCCTTAATAAGTATTATTTATTCCTGTTCTAAGCACAAGATTCCATTTTCTGGTTGACCATTAACCATGAATAATTGAACCATGAGATTTGAGTTATTTAAAGTTTCCCTTGGGGTCAAAATAAAAGTAATTTCAAACAGCTTCAAGTGTTAGTATACTAAATGGAATATAGCCCAAACAGAATGACAGAGTGAAATAAAACTATAGATATGTAAGTATAAGCACAGGCTTACTTTTAATTATTTACAAGTCTTGTAAAATATTTCTAAGAAAAACCCGGTAACAATTATTCTCCAGTGAATTATGATGCTTCTAAATCAAATGCTCCCTGAGTGGAGGCTTAAGTGGTATCAAGTGTTTATATTGATGAGCTAATGGTTTCAGAAAAGCATCTGGAATCAATGCAAATAAAATAATAAGCCCAAATTTAGCTGCAACTTCTGTGATGTGGCCTAGTTTACTGTTTCTCAAAATTGTCTGTGCCTCTGAGGATAAAATGCAGAATTTGTTTCATTAGATCCGATTGAGCACTAAGATTATGCATTTCTAATATGCTCCAAACAGACAATAGCTCCGCAGACTGTTGGGGCAATGCTGTGAAAAGCAAGGGCTAGATTAACATTCCCCAAATTTGTTTCACCTAACTTTGAGATATCTTATGGAAAAGGATTGCTTTACCAGGGGTGGCATATTCTCTTCTCTCTTGGATTTGTGATGGACATTAGCACCAAACAAATCACAGAGGAAGGAAACCAACTCAGTTTTTCTGTTGTAGTAAAATAACCTCACATGTATCTGTCCTCTTATATTTTCAAGTGTGAAGTATAAATTAATTATAACCATAATATTGGACAACTGATCTCCACAACTATTTTTGTCTTTCATACCTGAACTTTTATACCCACTGAAGAGCAGCTCCTCCTTTCTTCCTTCCCCAGCTGCTAGCAGGAACATTTCTACTTTCTGTTTCTCATGGGTTTTACTGCTTTATATACCTCACATAAATAGACTCCAAGACCATTTCACTATAGAAAGCTTCGGAACAATCAGAACATATATAAGCAATAGTCATATGTAAGGTTATGTTATTTACTGAGAGAAGCTGACTTCCTATTGCCATTGATGGTTGGATAGTTTGTCATGCCATAGTCATGATTACCAAGCTTGTGTTAAAATGAAAGAGTAAATAATTGTGAGATTTTAAAATAAAATTAAACTAAAATAAGTATTTTGAAATTATAGGTATCATAGTGTGGAGGAAAGGAAAACAGCATTTATAGTCAAATGGACATAAGTTTGATTCCCAACTTTGGCTCTTTCTCTGAAAAATGTCTTCTCTAATACCACTACTAAGGAATGTAATAAAATTAAAAATAATGTTGTGCCTTGTGAAGAGTGAAAATCTAATAAATCAATAAATTGTAGCTCTTTTATGACTACCAAAACTGAATGATTAAAATAGAAATTTGGTGAATTCCATAAATAATACGTTTCTATTGCTTCTTAGACTCTGCCTCAGCTGGGTCTTTGGTAAATAATATAAAGTAATATAAAAACTCTATTCTGTGATTAGAATCATGTTTTGACATGCTTTATGAGCTCTTTTTATATAGATTTTTGATAATATGCTTTCAAAATTATTGGCAAATCTATTTTTTTGTCCGTATTTCGAGCTGGATAATGGAAAATGATTTATACAGTTTTATTGAATTTACAGGGGTTAGAGTAAGCCATATTAATTATTGCTATGTCATTCTTGCAGGCTAGCAGGAATTGAGAAAAAACATAAGCCAAACTAAATATAATTAGCATTAAAATGACTCAAGCATGAAAAATAATCGAATGGGTCCTGAATTGTCTTATTCTTGTCAACAAAAAAAGATCGTGTTTGTTTGCAAACATTCATTTTAATTGCTTTTCTCCCGTTTTCTAAAATGTGAGAAGTGTTTTAGTTCCCTATCATACTTCTCAAATATTTTTTGTTATTGACATTACAACCTACACTGTCATAAATAATTAATCTGACTTTTAAAACGAGGTGGTGAAATCTAAGTCTTATAGAACAAATGCCAGGTGTCCATTTCCTTAAAAAGTAATCACTTATTTTTTTTCTATCCAAATGTATATTATTCAGTGTCAATAAATCTGATCGGTTCATTCATTTTAGAGTATAAATGTTTTTCTTCTATGCTCAGTGAATTTAAAACATGACTGTTAGTTTTATCACTCCACACTAACCTCACTATATTTTGAAACATGTCCCTTTACTATTTAATAAAAGTATGCCACAAAAATTTGTATTTTTAAGGAACAAACTCATCAAAGAGAAAGATATTTTTACATGGGAATTCTATCCAATTTCCGCTCAATAGACCTTGGGTGAGGAGTAGTAAATATTTACCACTGACCCATAATGATTAAAAGAAAAAAAAAAAGAGTCCAACAAATTAATGGTAGATGAGATGAAGAAATTCTAGAAAAAGAGAGTCAGAGAAAACTGAAACTTTTGTAAGTAGAGCTATAGGGAAGGTGCTACAATCATAAAGGACTTGAGGTAGAATGAGTAATGATGGACAAGGATCAGGTTTCAGTTTGATGGACAAGGCACCTACCCATACAGTATGAACTAAGGTGTGCCAACGAGGAAAAGCTAACACTATATTCTTGGATATCTGCTGGAAATCAGTTCTTTCAATTCCAGTTATACTATGACAATTTCCCCAATGGATTTCTGTAAGTGGGGGTCAAAGTCAGAATAAAAGAGCTACCCAGGTGGATTCCAGAAAATGTAGGCCTCCTTCTAGTTGGATCAGGGCAGGTGCTTAGCTGGTACATATTTTTTGGCTCTATTAGCTGTACACTTATTGCAATACTTCACTAGTGTTTGATGAAAAGCTGGTGCCAGGATTACCCATGTGTCCCCTTTATATGCCTACTCAGCTTCATCCCTGGTTACTTCTGATTTCCTGAAATCAGGCAAATGAAGGGGTGATGTCTACTACAGCAGGACATTCCAGGATACTCCAGCATTATGTCTGGTATAACTTCAGATTCATAGAAACCCATGACAAAGCAGGTGTCAGGTATTTTGGCTTTCACCCTTGGGGTGGTATATTAGTTGTGGACTTTGAAAAGAAAATGGGCTTCAACGTTAATGAAAGTCTGAAGTGGGCTCTTTGATGTGAGAATGGGACCAAAAGGGTCTAAGTGGAATTTTGTCTATTTTAAAATTTGTCTGAATTTGGGCACCTGGGTGGCTCAGTGGGTTAAAGCCTCTGCTTTCGGCTCAGGTCATGATCTCAGCGTCCTGGGATCGAGGCCCGCATCGGGCTCTCTGCTCAGCAGGGAGCCTGCTTCCTCCTCTCCCTGTCTCTCTGCCTGCCTCTCTGCCTACTTGTAATCTCTCNGATGTGAGAATGGGACCAAAAGGGTCTAAGTGGAATTTTGTCTATTTTAAAATTTGTCTGAATTAATATGGGTGTGACAATATAATTAAAATAAAGTTAAATTACAAGCATTTCTCCATTTACAAGCTTAGATTACAATTATACTAGGGAAAAAATTATAATCTTTTCTTCTGTTGTGCTGTGACAGGCATTTACAAATACATTATGAATTGTATTTATTTATTTATTTTTACTATTTTGGGCCAGTCGGTTTCTTGAAAAGGTATTTCCCAACTCATCTCCTATCACTTCTGGATGGACAAAGTGAAAATCCAGGGTTCTAGCCATAGTTGAACTTGATGGGTTCTTTCATGACCAGATGCCTTGGCACATGCTACCTCTTCTTCCTAAATTATCTGTCTCCTTCTATTACATGAGTGACCCCTAAAGACTTCAAGGTTCAAATCAAATGACATCCCCACCTCTAGTGCTCATTCTCTGCCCATGTGGTATTTCACCTAATGTAGGCATCTGCAAACATATGCCTAATGAATTATTTCAGACAAACTTTTAAAATTACTTTTATAAACATTAAAGAGGAAGAGAGAAATGTGTCTGGCTTTGTAATATACTTAACATATTCCATTAAAGGAATATTCTTTCTTAAGTATTTTTTAAAAAGATAATTATCTGAGTAAGAAATTAGACAGTCCTACCTTTTTATTTGAAATAGTTTTAAGTGATCTTGATCTTAAAATGAAAAATCTTTTTTCCTTCCTAGTCATTTTTTTTGTATGTAATTGTCTAACTTTCTATAGCTTTATTTGCACTTCTAGATAGTGTTGTATGAATAAATATGCAGGTTCTAAGTCTATGACTTGAATTATTCACTTAAGAAAAATACACATGTCCTTCTGGAAAATGCCATTAGGTTATATTATAATGCATTTCCTGAATGTATGAGCATTGTTTCCCCTCCTAATACATGAAGTTTATTAATAGACCTATGAGATAGATTTTTTCTGACATAAGGTCTCTTTTTACTTACCTCAAAATAAATTAATACAAATTTTATGTAGCATGCTTTTTTTAAATAGTGAACAGACACGTTTTAAAATATAGTGAGGTTTGGGTTGCCTGGGTGGCTCAGTCAGTTAAGCCTCTGCCCTCTGCTCAGGTCATGATCTCAGGGTCCGGGGACTGAGTCCTGCATCTGGCTCCCTGCTCAGCGGGAAGCCTGCTTCTCCCTCTGCCTGCTGCTCCCTTGCTTGTGCTTGCTGGTTCTTTCTCTTTCTCTGACAAATAGATAAATAAAATCTTTAAAAAGCTATATATAGTGAGGTGAATATGGGGTGATAAAACTAATAGTTATGTTTTAGATATTTTGTCATATAAAGAAGGGTTTTTGATCTTGTATTTTTCATTTTGTATCACAGATATACTATATACAAAGTGCCATAATTTTATAGAGGATAGAATATGATCTATTTTCTTAGCCAACTTATATCCAGCAAGAAAGTTAACCAAAACATTCTAAGCAATAGGCTCTACTCTAAGTGAGTTGCATAACCCTATGACTTGCTGGATGCTCACCACAGCTCTACAAGGTAGGTGTCAGTAACACTCTTATTTTACAGATGGGAAAAATAAGGCACAGAGCTAACAACTGATTTTCCCAAGACTGCATCATAGTAAGTGATTGATCTGGAATTCAAAGCCAGGCAGTGTGACTCTGGAGTCTGTCCAGCCAAGGTCTAGCTTGCACTTCCGTATCAGATATGAAAGAGGGAGAAAACAGTGATTGCAAGAGAAGTTTCCAGATAACAAGAAGAATTAGAAAAGAGTTCTGAAGAATAAAAATATTTGGATTGACAGAGATTGTGTGTGACAGAGAAGAAAAAGAGAGGTAGTCATGAGGAAAGGATTTATAAGAATATAGAAAGAAAGGAAAATACAACATATATTCAAGGGATTATAAGTAGTGCAGTTAAATGGCACAGGAGTTTTTGTTCAGAACTGTGGAAAAGAGAGGTGCCTGGGTGGCTCAGTGGGTTAAGCCTCTGCCTTTGGCTCAGGTCATGATCTCAGGGTCCTGGGATCAAGCATCGGGCTCTCTACTCAGCGGGGAGCCTGCTTCCCCCTCTCCCTCTGCCTGTCTCTCTGCCTAGTTGTGATCGCTGTCTCTCTGTCAAATAAATAAATAAAATCTTAAAAAAAAAAGATCTATGGGAAAGAAAATACAGTCATAGTGCTTTAAAATTACAATAAAATTACAATAAAATTGCATCCTTAAACTCATTTTTGACATAAATTGATTTTAATATTGAAAATTATGTATTATTATATCTTAAATGTCAATATTCTTCTTCTTCTGATACTTTCTTCTTGCTGGTTCCACCCATTACAGTAAGATAATATCATGTCATGAATTTACTTGCTACTCGAAGAGGACACTTTTTAAAAGAATATATATAGTTTAGAGAAAAATAAAACCTTCTAGTACACTTTTAATGGATAACAATGCAAAATCAAAAAGTTGCAGTTCATACCACTTGTTTCCTTTTCAGGCAAACCAGTAATGATAGTGACAGAGTACATGGAAAATGGATCTTTAGATACATTTTTAAAGGTAGGTTTGAAACACATTTAATTACTCAAAGTGTTGTTTTTATGTTGACTATGATGTTGAAGTTGAAATTGAGCCACTTTAAAGTAGAATTTTTAAATCACTAGAAGTATCTGGAGTCAGAATAATTATACTTCAAAAAATAACATTTGGTTTATAAATTGTCCTTTCCAGAAACTTAAACAAATCTAAATCATATGTTCCTACAGTTTTATTTAAATGTATGTTAATTTGCCCCCAAAAAATGAAAGAAAGAGGGGATAAAGGAAGGGGGAAAAACAAGAAAAGAAGAAGGACAGAAGGAAAAAGAAGGAAAGGGGGAAAAGAAAGAAGAAGCTTTTTTTACAAGTACCTAACTTTCTCAGAGTATCTAGTGTCAAGGAAAAAGTGTCTAAAAGGTCCATGCAAATCATCTATATTAATGAAGGGGTCAAATAGGCTCATAACCCATCTGAGAGCCAGCCACTCCTTGTACAAAAGGAATAGTCATGTAGTAATAGACAATATCACTAATGCTGTCAGATCCTTCTGGGTTGCAGAAAAAGATTCTTTGTACCTGAAAGTGCCTAAATTTTAATTGTTGGTAACTCATTGTATTACTACCCTGTATCTTGTGCCAGACAATGTAACATATTTACATGCTTGATTAAACCTATAGCCTGTTACTTCTTCACATTTCATGTGGCGACTACTACCATTGATTAGGCGAGGTGCTGGGACAATGACCTTTCTGAGGATTATTCTCGGGTCCTGCACATTGATGACCGCAGTCTACTGATCAGGCCAACTCTTCTTCTAATCTCCAGCCTCTACCAGATTGTGTTACCACATTTCGTATACATATCTTCAAGTTCTCCAGTCTCTTAAGGCCATATCATTCCTATATTTCAAAATAATCATTAGTTGGGCATTATGCTGTGTTGTCTGTGCTAAGTTCGGTGCCCCTGACAAAGTCAGCAAGCTGCCAAGAAACGCTAACGTTGTCCTGGTCATTGTTCCATCCTCTTCCTCCCACATGCTCCTGAAGAAGCTCCTTTATCTCCTCCGACCACTTCTTTTTTACCTCAATATATCTATCCAGCTAGCTTATCTCAAAGCACCTCAAAAAATGTACAGTGTTCATCTAAGGTAGGCACTAGGTTAGAGGGATGAATGTACTCCTCTGATGACTGAAAATAAAGGAATTACAGTGCTAGTTAGGGCAACTAACAGATTTTTGACAAGGGCTTTCAAAGCTTTGACTGGCTTTGACCAAGCAGAGGACTGATCTGTGTTACAAAGTTAATGATATATTTCATAACTTTTCCCATTCTCCCTCAGATACAAATTGCAGATGAAGTTGGTGAGAGTATTAATTTGGGGCTTGAAGTCAGATCCTTTCAAATTTCCCCCCGGTGATTGTTTTTGCTGGATTAATATTTCTACATCATTTTAATAGAAAAACGACGGGCAATTCACTGTGATTCAGCTTGTTGGCATGCTGAGAGGCATCGCTGCGGGAATGAAGTACCTTTCCGACATGGGCTACGTGCATAGAGACCTTGCTGCCAGGAACATCTTAATCAACAGTAACCTTGTGTGCAAAGTATCTGACTTTGGACTTTCTAGGGTGCTGGAAGATGATCCTGAGGCAGCCTACACAACGAGGGTAAGATCTAACAGAATGCATTTCTGACACACTAGACGAGAGACATTTAATTTTTAAAGATTTTTAAAAGAAACAGCAAAAAGGACATTCCTCTCACATAGGAAGACAGAGAAAGAAAGGGATGATAGGAGGGGAAGATTAAAAAATCTGACAATTCTGCTTGTTGGATATCAGCAAATTTATATATTAAACTCAAATAAAGTATTCACTTATGGGGCACAATAATTCATTTTTCTTCCTACAGATACTGAAAACAAAAACTTTGAGTTCAGAATGAACACAACAATATAAAAATTATTCAGAGTTTTAAATGTAAAAGAGTAAGTTAAAGAGAGAATCTCCTACATTAAAAGCAATTAATATTATATATATGAATATATAAACAGGAATAACATTATTGGGTAACTTAAACCTTCTGCACTATAGTGTTTGCATTTGTAAAACAAATACAGAAATATCTAAACCTACCTTTTAAGAACTCACATGATAGGAAATAAAAGAATTATTCCTTCAAAAAGTTTTGATTTACTGGAGGTATTTTAATGCCTAATTACTTCCTTGACATACTATATTAACTGTTAAGCTACATCTATGGAAAATTGGTCACTAACTCATGTTGTCATAATTAGCATAAATCAACATCTTTTCCAGCAAAGTAATTGCTTCCTGAATCGATATGGCATGTACTCGACAATTCTTTCTGCGGAAAACTATGCATATCGGTACAACGGAATTTTCTGAGCAGTCTGTGTATTGCATCTTTTGAGTCTGAATCCCTTATTTTAATTCTAAATCTTTTCAGTGTCAAGAAAACATAAAGTTGGATATCCTCAATATTCCAACTCCTTGTAAAGCTAGAAATATTTTCCTTGTATCTTTTTCACTATAAGATTTGGTTAGCTTTTGTTTGAATACAGAAGAACACTTCTGGCATCTCACATTCTTAGGATAGATATATTACACATTTGCCTATTCAATTTAAAAAATAACTTCTACTCATAGTCTAACAATAAATTCTTTTCATAGATTATAAGGCTGTCTTTTTGTTTTCATTTTTTTCAGTGTTGCTTTGTGACTCATGGATGTTTAGGGACTGTACTATACCGAAAGTCAAGAGTAACTTATCTAAGCAAACAAAGCCTTCTAATGGTTAGCTTAATAAATCAATAAATTAATTGATGGAATATCCCTCTTCTTCTAGACCTAATTATCGTTGTCATTATTTGCCTTAAATGAAACCTCAATTAAGAATTCTCTTGGGATTAGAGTTACACTTAATAAACAGCCTAAGCAAGAAGGAAGATATAGAAAAGTCCATTCCCAGTATGATTGGTTGATATCTTAGTTAAATGCATAAAATAGATTTGTCAAGGTCTGTGTCAATGTGTAATGCTGGGGAGAGGGGAAAGGAGACAGAGTTCCTGAGACCCTCAAGACTTACTCCTCTGAAATGAGCTGTGAGCGTAGTTTGTGGAAAATCCATATACTGAGAGATGAGAAGATAAGGGAACTTCAGATAATTGTGACATCAGATATGATGGTCAGAGGACCAGAAGAAATATCCTAGGCTGAAGTTTGAAGTAATCAACAAATTACAATTTTAAGAGGATAGTGATAACATGTTATAGGTATCACAATGACACATAGCCATGCCTAGTGATGTGATCTTACCTATGAATGTTTAATTAATAAAAGTATGTATCAGGAAAGTCTTCTTAAAGTGGTGTTACCATATATGTAAAGGACAAATAATTTAAACATAGTTTGCATAGTTCAAATTAACCTCAGCTCATGGAACAACTTCAAAAGCATTACATCAAACTTATTTCCTCATGTCTCGAAACTTTGTGATTCACAAAGTTTGATTCACAAAGAGCAACTTAAGTTCCATTTTTTTCTAGTGTATGAATTAAATTATACCCTCTCTGCAAAATGGGAAGGCATAGATTAATCTTAATCTTTTTTATAAGAAAATATTCAGGGNTATAGTTCAAATTAACCTCAGCTCATGGAACAACTTCAAAAGCATTACATCAAACTGTTATTTCCTCATGTCTCGAAACTTTGTGATTCACAAAGTTTGATTCACAAAGAGCAACTTAAGTTCCATTTTTTTCTAGTGTATGAATTAAATTATACCCTCTCTGCAAAATGGGAAGGCATAGATTAATCTTAATCTTTTTTATAAGAAAATATTCAGGG
>LNAC01000013.1:2090416-2172779 GCA_002007465.1 Ailurus styani | reverse complement strand
GCCTATTTGTGATCTCTCTCTGTGTGTGTCAAATAAATAAATAAAATTAAAAAAAAAAAAGAAAATATTCAAAGCCTATGCCTTTCCCCCTTAAGTACATTTTTGCCTGTGGATGAAATGTTTGGTTTCCTGGATTTGCTTGCAGGATATAAAAGTGTTTATTTTGTGAACTAAGAGGAAACCTACCAAACCAATTTTTTTTACCATTAAAAAACTCCAAACTTGATAATGTCATAAGTTTTTCCCCACAATCTAATTGCCATAATTTTTAATATGGTTAAATTAAATGAGAGATCTATCTCTTAGGTGAAAATAAAAGCAGTCTGTAACAGAACAAACACAAAAATATGTTGGCAGAAAATAAGAGAAGTCAAGTCTAAAAGAAATTGCACAGTGAGAGGAGAAAATATAACTACATCTGATTTTCATGCTTGTCTTATTAACTGTTAAACCTCTCAGGGTTGCATTCAGCAATCAAGACTTCCCATTTATAATTCCTATGTTAAAGGAAAAAAAAACCCAAAAACAAAAACAAAAAACTGCCCTGGGAACTTTAGTCCTCTACTCTCCGNATTAAAGAAAAAAAAAAACCCAAAAACAAAAACAAAAAACTGCCCTGGGAACTTTAGTCCTCTACTCTCCGTTAGAAAGTCATGAAAGTATACCTTATTGATTTGCTTGATTGCCCGCTTTCCCCTCTTCGAGCTGCCATCGTGATACTGTAATTGAGATGTGGGTCCTATATGTGTTCTAGTAGTCAAACAGAATTTAAACCAGAAACCTTCCAGATAGCCAATTAGTAGTCAGTCTACAAGTGCTTACGGGCTGAGATATGTGAAAAGAGACTGCATGCTGTCAAACAGATTCACTTAAAAATGTTACATCTCTTTCTAGATCTTTCTTTCCAGTGAGGCAGCAATATCCAAGATTCATTTGAAGTATGAGGGAATTTTTTCATTCTTTTTCAATTCTAGGGAGGCAAAATTCCAATCAGATGGACTGCCCCAGAAGCTATAGCTTTCCGAAAGTTTACCTCTGCCAGTGATGTCTGGAGCTATGGCATCGTGATGTGGGAGGTTGTGTCTTATGGGGAAAGACCCTACTGGGAGATGACCAATCAAGATGTAAGTATGGAGCTACTGTCTTTGAAGTTTGGAATGAAGTGCTTTGTTCTTTGAGTCAGGAGACAGAAAATTTTTCATTTCTCACAATGACAGTTAACTAAGAAAATGAAATACTTTGCTTACCCTCTGATCTGTTTTGTTGTTGTCAAAATAGCCTTTATGCAGAAACTCAAAATAAGTTAGTACAAAGGAAAGGAAGTTACTATTACATAAAACCTCAGTCCCTTGCCAGACAGTGTTAGCTGTACTATAGTGACAATTCACTCATTTTATGTCACTACCATTTTCAAAGATGAAGAACGAGACATCAGAGAATGAATACTGACAGCCAAGTTTTTATGATTTGCTTTGATAAAAGCAGCTAATACTCCAAACTGAAAGGGTGAATGATATCGATTTAATAGTGGGTGTTCTTAGGGGAAAAAAATAACAATCTATGTTTCTTTAAATTAAAAAAAAGTGTAAGAAGAGTTGGATTCTCTATTTAATTTGGGGAAAAACACAGATTTTTTTCTTATATAGAAAAATAATTCACACTTAGCATAATAGGAACTTAAAATTAAAGGAACTATGAAAGACTCTTCTATTCAAGTTCAGAATGTTTATTATGTGATGCCTGACACATGGCTCTTTGGTCTTTGCCTTTGTAATTTTCCATTGTTACTATTCAATACAGTCCTTCCCATTTTGGATCATATTGAAATATGATATTTTCCCTTCCAATAAGAACACAACTATGAAAGCAGCTAACATTTATTGAACCCTATGTGCCACATACTGTCTTAAGTGCTTTATCAACTACCTCATTAATTCTTTCTAAAACCAGTATATGGAGCAATCTTAACTCAACAGCATACTGATTTAAAACATTTATTTTTTTCCTCCAATTATTTCTTTCATCCATGCTCTGTAAAATCTCCCACTCCTATGCCTTCAGGGGTTATTAGACAGATACTAGAGCTCTTCGGCTGCATTTTGTTGAAACAACAGTCCCATGCCAGTAATTAAGATTCAATTTCAGATATAAAAATTCAAGTCCAGTCTAAATCAAACTCAATTCCATATCCATTTCAAAGTGGTTTCCACAACTATAGAGCCAGACTGACCCTCAGTATCTAGACTAGGAAGGAAGAATGGTCACGTTTTTGCTCCTCTTCCTCCTCTGTCAAAGTTTGTACATAGATTTTTCAGTGTTGTCCTTGATGGATATGTAGAAAAGAAAGGGCAAGATTGTTTTTATGTGAGTTTGGTGATGCCTCCTGTGGGTCAGCTCCCCGAACACTGGTCCTCTAGTGAGATATGTATTGGAGCTCCTGCACAGACCCCTGGAGAAGGCCTTGCTTTGCAAGTTGCTAGAGGATGAGGATGCACTCTGACTTCCCACAGTTCCTCTCACTCCCTGCCCTCTCCCAACCTCATGGTCTCTCACCGTACAGTACAAGTGTATACTTCACCCAAGGGAAAACCCTTCTGGTGTGCTGCTCTGCCATTGTTCCTTCTTCTGGACTATTATTGCAGACTGTTCCAGCCAGATTCTTCAAATCTCTCTGGGTGAGAAACCAGGGTCACACTTCAGCTTTTCCAAGAGTCATTTCACAGCATTCTTCTCTGATAGCAACAGTAAATTGGGCTTAATGCATTCCCACTTCTCAACAAGGCTACAACAAGGCAGCCAACCTCCCCTTTTTGTAGTTACCTCAAATTGCTACAATTGATTTTCTTTGTGTCCCACTCGCTTGGCTTGGGGAGGAAGTTCTGGCTTATATTTCTCTAAATTTAGGAGAACATAGTATCTATTCTCCTCAGCATTATGATTTTAGGTCTAGGGCTATGGTAAAAAAAAAAGTATCACTGATCTCTTCTTATATATTTAACAACTCATTAGAAAGATGTTATTATTATTCCTGTTTTGCAGTTAAGAAATGGAGCTTAAAGAGATTAAATGACTTTCTTAAGGCCACAAAAAATAATAATAGTTACACCAGAAATTTAAACAGGATTCTCTAAACTTTGTGTACCAAACTACCACATTGTCTCTGATTGAATCAGTGTTTACTTCTTCCCTTTCGTTTTCAACCAATGAGCCTAGATCAGCCTTTTGAATGAATATAAAATAGTCAACTCAATATATAATAATTACTCTGGATTTTAGTCTAAAGGAAGACCACACCTATTTGCTACTTACTATTTTCCAGATAAATGCCAAATTCTAACTTGAACTACAGCGTACTTCACAGTTTGGCTTCTAACTTTTCTCAAGGACTATGTTAATGCTATTCTCTCCTTTAATTCTTGTGAAAGTATTTTATTCTGCCATGCCAGCAGGGCTCATTTCTTCACCCAAAGAAAACCTTTGTCCCTTATTTGGCTAGTTAACTTTTTCTCAAACTTACGGTATTTTGACTTCTCATTCTGACATTCAGAATTTTTAGTCCTTCCCAACTATGTGTATGATATGTATAGCATTGTCATCTACATTATTGCAATTATACCTGCTATAGTCGCATCTGTCACAAATAAAATTATAGACCATAGTGGAATATGAGGTGAGGTGAACGCTCATAAGTGTTTCTGTTGATCTTGACTGGGCGTGCACGTGTTTCTGGGGTTGGCTGGCACATCTTGACTCTAATTCATGTGGCCTTCATGTTCCTCTGGAGACCTGCAGACTAGCCTAGATGTGAATTCATCTGTCAAGTGACTGAAGGGCCAGAATGCTCCCAATTGCACCTACATATCTGCTAAAATCACATTAGCCAATCCAATAATCAAGGGATTGGTCCAATCACACTGTTCATTGTGAATGGACAGTATAAAGTAACATGAAGAAGGACATAGAAACAAGGAGGTACAAAGGATTTGGGACACATATATTTTTCTAATTTAGGCATTTGAGATTTTCCATTAGATAATTTATTTCTAACTATTTAGAAAAATAAAAGTGAGTACTGATATAAATTCTCAGGAAATTATAACAATAAAAAGTAAAATTTTGGCTTTGGCTGGATTTTCCAAGAATCTAAATAAGGTTTACAGTAAATGATTATACAATTACAGATCTTCCTAAAATGTCTTTCTTATTTATTTATTTATTTATTTATTTATTTTTAAAGATTTTATTTATTTGTTTGATAGACAGAGAGAGAGATTGCAAGTAGGCAGAGAGGCAGGCAGAGGGAGGAGGAAGCAGGCTCCCTGCCGAGCAGAGAGCCCGATGCGGGCCTCGATCCCAGGGCCCTGAGATCATGACCTGAGCCTAAGGCAGAGGTTTTAACCCACTGAGCCACCCAGGTGCTTCAAAATGCCTGATTTTAATAAAATGTACAATAAAAGCTATATATTTTCTCAGCAAGTTCACAATCATTAGTGGGATTTAGTTTCTACATATAGCACTAAATTTGATATCCTCAATTGCTGTCCCAATTTGTATTCGAGAAATGTGACAGATCTACTGTATTTAAAAACTATGATCACTGAGTATTTCTTTGGAAAAAAAATTCTTAGACAGCACAATAGAACTACTGATTTGGTGTTTTGAATGATATATCCCACAATCTCTACATTGCAGATACTATGTGATTCTAAAAAGGCTTTGCAACATGAAAATATGACATTACCAAGCACACAGAATATTCTAAATCTCTCAGAGGAGACCTTCGACTATGACAAGAGGACAGAATGTTGCAGTAGGTTTCTTTTGATTTAGGACTGCCTCTGTCATCACAGAGAAAAAAAAAACATAACAACACATAATAAAAGTAAGTTAGAATGACTAAGATAATTTTAATACCAGACCATGAACTCTGATTCAAGCCTAGGAAGCTAAGAAAAAATCCTGAAGTCAGTAGAAGTTTCTTTATCTGATAACAAACATTTTAAATGTCAACATTTTTCTGAACTTAAAATCAAAACCAAAATAAGAGATTTAATTGCATTGCATTTTTATATTTAGTGATAGTGTCTTTCTCTTGTATTTATTAGGAAATGTATGAATACATAGAATATACTAAGCACATAGATTACAAAATGTTTTAAAAATTCATCTTTCTCAATCTTCTCATGTTAGAATTACTTTTGTTCTTTTTTTTTTAACATTCAGTTTTCTACTACTATTTCTGTTGGCCTAGATCTTATTCTAAGGCAGCAAGAATTTTTGACCCAAAAGGATGTCAACCTACTTTGTACTGGGTGTGCTTCTTTCTATTTCTTTGTTGTAATTTCTGATGGGACAAAAAAGATATAGATATCTTTTATAGATATATAGATAGATGATAGATAGATAGATGTAGATACAGATAGATAGATATAGATATAGATAGATAGATAGACATATATATATGTAATTGCTGGGTCATTTCATGGTAAAATAACTACTTTATGATACCACATAGCATGTTATAATTAACTAAAGTATGAAGAATTTAGTTTTCAGGTAAATACTGAATATTACCAAGATTTGACAGTGAACAAACTATTTGACTTATTAGCCTCAGTAAAATAGTATCTAAAATTAGTATATTTGACAAATATTGATCTTTGAAGATAATATTAGTCTTCTAAGGATAATGCTGCCTGCCCTTAGGTGAAAGTAATTATTTTAGTGACTGGTAACTTCATGTTAATTCTTATCCTTTTGTAAAAAAGTAGTCCATAAAGAAATATCAATATTTAATTTCAAAAGTCCTGTATCTTGCTATTTAACCCAAACAACAACAAAAATAAAACCCAAAAATCTAGAACAGAAAGCCAACCATTTTGGAATCCATAACTCTTGGTCAGTTGCAGTGATTACAAAGGGAATGGATTTGAATGGAAAGAATTTTTAAGATCTCTTTAATTTCTGAAACTCTACTGATCTAAGATTGATGTGCTAAGAAAAAGACATAGTCAACATACCTTTAGTAAATATTGGAAACAGAAATAAATCCTACAAAAAATTGATTTATCTGGAACTATTTCTATAGTATCTGACATTATTTCCAGGAATATATTCTTAAACTCTAGTCACTTCTGAAGAGCATCATATCTCACAGTAACTATATGAGTAAATAACTCATATGTGAGATTTCAAGTAAATACCTAATAACATAGGCACTCACAACCTAGACAGAACTTAATTAATCAAAACACAAAAATCTGATCCCATGGAGTAAGGTCCATAACTCTCCCATATTATTTTCTTGGGAGGTAATTAGTTCTAATTCCAATGATATGACTCCTCAACAGGATAAGAAGTTCACAGATTTGCTTGCCAGAGAGATTTTAGTGTAAATCTTACCACTGCTACTTCTTGACTGTAAAGATGGGCGATTACTTAACCGTCTGGAATCTCAAGTGTTTCATCTATAAAATGTGTATAATAATTCCTATCTTGCAAATATATGATAACAATAAATGCAGATAATATATACAGATGATAATACAGTTTGTATTAAAGAACCTATGATGTAATGCCTTGGCCAGTCTAAATCCTGCAAGAAGCCTATGCCAAGAAGGACTTTGATATACATTAGTACAATGAAGGAGCAATTCTTATAAGGAAGAGTGCTGAAGGATAGCTGGGAGAGATGTTAGACTGTGATAATATTGTCTGTCATTGGAATCACATAAAAATGAGCCTATCTTATTATCACTGGCATGCTCAATAACTGACTGGAAGTAACCTGTGCAAAGCCTGGCATTGGTGTAAATGTGATGATGGCTTTGGAAGGTTTAGGCTTGAGGGTTGTTGATCAATTACCATGGAGCAACTAAAGATCTGAGAAACAAATTTTCGCCATTGCTATGCTCCACACCTTTTGCAACACAGATCTACTTCCCCGCAGAAGTTCAGGGGGTGTCTGTTTCATGGTTCTGTGGATTCTGAAAACTTTCTGAGGGGAAACTCAGAAGAGGCAGGTTGTGGACTAACTGTAGTCCCTGTGGTTTCAGTTGATCTCAAGACCTCACTTCGTCTTTGCCTCTCCTTCCTCCACTATCCAGGCTGGATTCCCCTCATTTATCAATCTGGCAGGTCATGGTGGCTCCTGTAGCTTGAATCCGACCTTCATTCTTGGGGGTTAGCATTTTCAAGCCACAGTTGTTACAAAAGAGTAACAAGAAGCCCCAAGTGTATCACCTGGGTTCCACAGGTATTTTTCCCTGCCCCAATTTTGTGAAAGCAGCTTAAATGCCTTATGGGTGAACATACTATGAACTATGTGTAGTGGTTGCTGGAATCAGCTTGTACCAGCTGGCAAATTTTCAGAATGAGATCATGTTGATAGCTTGCCATTGACATGGTGGGAGTATTTATACCACATAAACAAGAAAGTGATACAAATATATTGTCCACCTGCACCCCCGAGGGAGAACCAGTTGTTACATATTTACCAGCACATGAGTCATTATGTGATACTCTCACACATTCTTCACTAGGAAGTGCATGCACTCATTGAGTGATATGCTGTGTGGGAGTCAGTGTTTGTGGATCCAGCCTTGTAAAGCTTGGAAGGCTCGCTGAGTCTCTGTGGGCAGCAAAAGCAAACTATATGTATATCTAAAGGAACGGAACCACTGATCCTGACATGAGATAATGGGCCCAGTAGAGTCAACTTGCCACAAGTGAATAGTGCCATATTGGGTACCCAGTATTGAAGTTTTATGTAGCAGCATTTAGTTTTTAAAGATTTTATTTATTTATTTATTTATTTATTTATTTATTTGTTTATTTATTTATTTATTTGTGAGAGAGACAGATAGTAACAGAGATAGCGAGAAAGAGCACAAGCAGGGAGAAGAGGGAGAAGCAGGCTCTCACTGAGCAGGGAGCCTGATGCAGGGCTTGATCCCATGACTCTGGGATCATGACCTGAGCGGAAGGCAGACACTTAACCAACTGAGCCACCCAGGTGCCCTGAGAATCAGCATTCTTAAAATTGTATTCAGACTGTCGATTTACATGTCAATGGCAAGAAAATGCATAGCTTAAAATAATACTTCAGATCTAGGGATGCCTGGGTAGCTCAGTCTGTTAAGTGCCTGCTTTTGGCTCAGGTCATAATCCCAGGATCCCAGGCTCAGGTCATGATCCCAGGGTCCTGGTATTGAGTCCTGCATCAGGCTCCTTGCTCTGCAGGAAGCCTGTTTCTCCCTTTGCCTGCAGCTCCCCCTGCCTGTGTGCACTCTCTCTCTCTGACAAATAAATAAATAAAATATTTAAAAAAATAATACTTCAGATGTAGTAAATATGAACTGGTGCCAAATTGTCTGTCAAACTTCTGGTTGTCTTTTTTTCTTTTTTCTCTTCTTTCCTTTGTCTATCTCAACCATCCACATTAACAAATGTAGTAGCAATAAGAAAGTCAATTGAGATTATGATTCACTTGGTTATACATTATAAACTGTATGATAAAATAAATAGCCTAAATTTCAATTTGATAAGTTTCATGCATTTCACAAACTATCAGAATATACATGCCATTCATCTCTCTCCCAAATTGTGAAGGAAACAGTAGTTAAAAATGAAAAACAAACTAACAAACAATGTGTCTAAATATAAAATCTAAAGTTGTAGTTTAAATGTACTTTGAAGACACATTCTAAGATGAATTTATCTTTTTTTTAAATGTAGTATTATTTTTTTAGTGTTCCAAGATTCATTATTTATGCACATACCCAATGCGTTATGCAACATGTGCCCTCCTTAAATTTAGAATTAAATTCAGTGACCTAATTTCCTGGATTAAGCACTTGAGTTAACTTAGAGATATGGTATTATATTTCTATATATAAATTTACCTGAAAATAAAACTGATTATATATTCTTGAAATAATGTCTCAAATCAAATAACTTATAAAATTCCTGTAAAACTAATAACTTGGTTTAATTTATTCATTTCATAGTCACATATGAAGACTAGCTGCTCAGTGGAGGAAAGACAATATTTAAAAAACATAGGTGCTAAAGAAAAAATAGAGCTTATGGTAGCAGCTTTGGGAAAAATTCATTATGAAATAAATCAGATTTTAAGTAAGTAAAATTACTGTTCTTACTGCATAGTGAAATAGTTCATGACACAAAATATAATAGGACTTTTTATTTTGGTACATATATGTTATTAAAGTTAATATCCACTGACATCAGCCATGAGAAGTCTTATAATAAGCTAATAAATAAATGAACGTCCATCAATATGTAAGTTCAAATGATACTTTTTATTCTTTCATTTTTGTTCTTTTATTTGCTCACCAATGAGAATAAATGTTTTCTCAAAACTTATTTAGCTTTTTTTTCTTTTGGAAATTTTTGGTTAGTATCTATTTCTCATGAATCTGTTTATCATTTTATTTTTCAATATTTATGAACTTTTTAACACATTAGACAGGCCAATCATATGTTATAGTTTTTGTAATAGTTTCTACTATGGTTTACCTTTTAATTTTTTATATTGTTTTTGATGGTGGTAGATGACTCAGGAATTTCACTCATAGTTATTCAGTTATTTATCTGACCATTTATTTTTGGAGTCCTGGAGTACTTTTTTTTTCTCTACCTGAACTTAACTATCGGTGCTTCTCAGGAACTTTTATTTTATGCCCTTCCCAGGGAGATAGATGCCATGTCTGACTTCAAATTCTGACCAAGTGCTGATGACTCTCACATTTACATTATCATACCCAATATCTCCTGCACCCTAGCCAGATTCCTGCAAATTGCCATCTGGGTATTCCCCACTCACCTCAGACAAAACAAGCCCCAAATTATATTTGTCAACATTCTCTACCCCCCATAAATGTGTTTGCCTAAAGTAAAAAGCAACAGCCAGCCAGCGTGAGAAGTCTGAACTTGCTTTATCTCAGATACGTTCTCTCCCCTCTATCTCTATGTTATAAATGTCCCTTAAATCTGCCATTTCATCATCTTTCCATGTGCCATGGTTTTTGTTCAAATGCCATTTCCTTTATCATTGAGAGACTGGTTTCTTTCCAATCTTTCAAAATCGTTTTTGTAAATTTCCTATTCTAATAATTATATACACACACACACACACACACACATATATATATATACACACACATACACATTTGTCAGATCAACTCTAAAATCTTTATCAAAAAATGCAATTACCTTTAATAATTATGGAAGTATTCACAATAGGATTTTGAGAAATATGTTTATTATTATTGGTTTTAGTATCACTTAAAATTTAAATTCTCTAGAATGAAACTTGTACTATGTTCGGAAGCATAAATGAATGACTACTGTAGTGAGACATTTTGATGGTAGCAGCAACTTTATGAATGTTTTTGATAAAACAATTTCACAATTAGACCAATACTCATATGTGTGGTTTTATTTAAAATCAGTGATGTTTGTAATGGCCGTGCTAGTTAGGCAGTCATTCCAAATTCCTGACAGAGATCAGTGGATGATAATAAACAGACAGACTTTGACATTATTAAATGATACATGAGACAGTTATGCTAATTTAGCCTTTGACTTGTCCATCATTTACCACTGAAAAGTCTCTTTTGAAGTAAAATTGCAGTTCTATTACTTTAAAAAATGTGTATCTGCTCATAATTTTTCATTAAAAAGACATTAACTTTTCAGAAAAATCACTAATAAATGTAATCCTTATTTGATTCCAGAAGGCAAAAGATAAATAAAACATGAACATTATTTTTATGTCAATTAATTTTACAAATCACCCTTCATCAAGATTTTATGTAAAAATGATTACCATTTATTTTCTTTATGATATGTGGAGAAAACTTATTGTTCTACATTGTGATAACATACTTATTTTTTTATGTTGTTTTGTAGCAAATGGAAGTAATCAGAGATTTTAAAGATAGTGAGGCCAGTTATTACTGCAAGAGTAAGACTAAGAAAGGATGAAAGTCGGATAGCAGGAAATTTCTCAAGCTACTCTGTACTAAATTTGTGGTGTTGAATATGGTTCTCTTTTGCTTTACACAGGTGATTAAAGCAGTAGAGGAAGGCTACCGTCTGCCAAGCCCCATGGACTGCCCTGCTGCTCTCTATCAGTTAATGCTGGATTGCTGGCAGAAGGACCGAAATAGCAGGCCCAAGTTTGATGAGATCGTCAACATTTTGGATAAGTTGATACGTAACCCAAGTAGCTTGAAGACGCTGGTTAATGCATCGAGCAGGTATGAAGCCAGACTGAGAGATTTTCCTAATGTAGTTATTTCACATTGATGCCATCAACATTAAACCAATAAAATCATTTTTATATATGCTAATCTATGGATCTATATGACACTAATTTATCTAAAGACAGTTTTTGCCTTTGTAAGAGAGTAATGTTACTCTCTTACAATAAAATATTATTAAATAATTTAAATGATTAAAGCGTCGATGCCTAATATAACAGTGAAAATGCCAGTTTCAGTAAAATGTTTATTGTAGCCAAGTTTAGGTAACATTAAAAAAAGTAAAGGAAGGGTGCCAGGGTGGCACAGTCAGTTAAACATCAGACTCCCGTGGGCTCAGGTAGTGATCTCAGGGTCATGAGATCAAGCCCTAGGTCAGGCTCCCTGTTGATCAGGGAGTCTGCTTGGGACTTTCTCTTCCTCTCCCTCTGCCTCTCCCACTTGTGCTTAATCTCTCTCTCTCTCTTATAAATAAATAAATCTTTAAAAAATATTTTAAAAAGCTCAAATGTGTATTTTGATGTGTTTTGAATCTCACATAGGTGTGTATGGGGTAAAATAAGATTATGAGATTATACAGAAAAGCCAAATAAGCACTGATATTTTATAAACCACAGATATCTAACAATAATTACTCTTTGATTTCTTTTTTTTTTTTTTTTTTAAAGATTTTATTTATTTATTTGATACAGAGAGAGAGATTACAAGTAGGCAGAGAGGCAGGCAGAGAGACAGAGAGAGGAGGAAGCAGGCTCCCTGCTGAGCAGAGAGCCCGATGCGGGCCTCGATCCCAGGACGCTGGGATCATGACCTGAGCCGAAAGCAGAGGCTTTAACCCACTGAGCCACCCAGGCGCCCTCTTTGATTTCTTTATAACAGATTTTAATGTCTGTCATATTTTATGAACAATGACAACTCCTTTAGAGATTCTTTGCTCTTATTTGGTTGTACATAGATATCTGGCTAATAATCTACTGTGAAGTTACACTGAGACTTAAAACTGATAAATGAGTAATTTGTGGAAAAAAATTGGTATGAACAAGTGAGCATTTTAAAAAATTTTCTGAATGCACATGAATACATTTAAATAATGCTGCATATTTATAAAACATGCTTTATCTCTTTAATCTGATTAATTACAGAATTATCCTTTCAAAAAAAAAACCACTTTGATTCTGTACTTTAAAAAAAATTGCCAGATTGTCATTTTCACTATATTTGAGGCAGTTTTTTATTTTTATAAGAAGTGTAACCAAATTGGCTGCCTATTAAATGTGAACTAAATGAGAAATAATTTGTCGAGAAAGTTATATAAGTCCTATGATTCTGACATAACATTTGTTTACTAGGCAAAAAGTCATTTTTAAATACAAATGAGGAATGAATCTTCAACTTCTGTTCAAGCATCATTAACTTTCTGTAGTAGCAACTGGAGAATTTATCTTACATTTTTCCTTACATTGTTCCTGAAATATCTGCTTTAAATTATTTATTGTCACATAAAATACTAAGCATTTTTTTCATCTACTTGTTTGAATTATGTTAAGTTGTCACAAATGGACATAAAGAAAGGAAATCATAAAAAGACATTTGATGTTCTAAATTGCATTAGTTTACATTGGTATCATTATAGATTAAGAGCAGTTTAAGAATCTCCAAAAGAAATTTCATATTTTTTGTGTGCAATATATAGAATGAGCTAGCTAGGTTTCATCTAAACAGATTTGGCTTAAGACTATACCACTCACTAGCCATCTTTTTTAAGGCATCTACAAATCTTAATTCTAAAACGTGTTGGTCTGTGATCATTGTCTTTTCCTTTATTCCTACCCACGTCACAAAACTTGGTGATTTCAGTAACCATGTAGATGCTATTTGAATCTCTCTAAATACATTGAAATGTTCTCCTTCAGTGATTTTGGTCTCTGTCCTACCTTGAACTCTCCTTCTAATAGTCATGGTTCTAAAATTTGCTATTATTAAAAATTGCAACTCTTTCATAATTTCAACTTTCCAAATATTTCTTCCTATATTTCTATCTTCATCAAATCTTTGACTCCCACTGCTTAAAGGCTACAAGTCACAAGATATCCATTTATCCATCCAGATAGTCATGTGTCCATGTTGTGTCATGCTATGGGCTAGGTGCTGATTATACAGCTTTGAGCTATTGGAGGAGAGAGATATTGAACAAAATAAAAACATTAAAAAAACAACTTTGATTTTGCAGTAGAGAGTAAGAATAGAATTTAGGAGGGTAACTCAGAGACTAGAGTAGTTGTGCAGGTAAGACATGCCTTGCACTGAAGTGGCAACTAATGAGATAGAGAGGAGTGGTCAGATGTGCAATATATTGAAGGTAGGATGGATAGTACACACAGTGATGGATTGTGAGAGGATTGCGGACAAGGAAAGTGAAATATTAGATCATATACTAGAGTAGGGAGAACTTCACGAGGAATCAGATGTGGAAAAGATGAGAACTGTGGTTTCAGACATGCTGAGGTGATATTCTTATGAGAAATACGGAGGTATGAAGTAGCTGTATGAATACATGAGAAACCTAGGCTGGAGGTAAAAAGTAGAGAAAAATAGATGCTACTTGAAGCATAAAAGTGGATAAAATTGCCTAGAATGGAATTCTAGCCTAAGCAGAGAAGATATAGGGTCAAGTCCTAGGTGCCTCCAAATTTTAAAGTCAAGAAAAGGAGTAACAAGCAAAAGGAGATTGAAGAGAAATCAAGGAATATTCAATATCATCATAGTCAAGGATGAGAGAGAATTATTCAAAAAAGGTTGAGACAAGGCAGGATTCCAAAAGGGAGGTGGTAGTGGTGGATGTTGAGAATTTCTGGGAAGTCAATCACTTTAAAGATTGGAAATGTTTACCAATTTTGGCAAAATAGAAATCATTGCTCACCTTAATGAGAGCAATTTTTATGGAATTGGTTTGGAAGAAAATACACTGGAGTAGGTTGAAGTGTAAATGGAGTGTGAGAAAGTGCAAGGACCATGAGTAGGAAGGTATTTGTCCTTTACCTTATGGTTGAAATTTACTTAGGCAAACCCCCACTGGTATACATTTTTTTTTTAAAGATTTTATTTATTCATTTGACACAGAGAGAGAGATTACAAGTAGGCAGAGAGGCAGGCAGAGAGAGAGGAGAGAGGAGGAAGCAGGCTCCCTGCTGAGCAGAGAGCCCGATGTGGGCCTCGATCCCAGGACCTTGGGATCATGACCTGAGCCGAAGGCAGCGGCTTTAACCCACTGAGCCACCCAGGCGCCCATGGTGTACATTTAAGTTGATTTAATGTTTACTCCCCTTACAAAAAATTGTACAAGTACTCTTTGTCATTTTTCCTCATTATTTCCTAAGGATGCATTTCCAGAAATAGTTCTCATCATATCATTATTATTATTAACCAAAAACTATGAACTTAGTACAGTTAAAAGGATCTCATGGTTTGATTGATCCTATTCTGTTTTCTTATGTATTTGGGATGCCATTTTATTTTTCAAGTTCTATTACTCCTTGGGTAAATTAACAAGTAACCTTATGTAAGAGCATAAAATAAAGGATAAATAACTTCTGAGCTTCCTGGGAAATTAGCTTAAATGAGCTTAAATTTCTCTAGCAAAGTCTAGGAGCAATTGGCTTTACATAAATTATCCTTCATATCTAATTTTGGTAGTATTTTCTATATTATTTTATAAACAAAAAATAATAACAAGAAAATACACTAATTCACCACATGGAATTTTTAGCTAATGTTTCATATCACAGAACACTTACTTCTTAAACCATTAAAAGTTTTCATTGACTATGGGTAGAAAAAAATCTGAACTTTGTGTCCTATATTTTAAATAATTTTCTTGCATGTTAGTATTAGTATATATTTCCCCTATAAATATAAACATGAAAATCCATTGATTGCATGCTAACATTACAATTTGTTATAAAAGAGTTAAAGTGTTACTCTTAATATTGCTATTCTCTGTTTTAGGGTATCTAATTTATTGGCAGAACATGGCCCACTGGGATCGGGGGCCTACAGATCAGTTGGTGAATGGCTAGAAGCAATTAAAATGGGCCGGTATACAGAGATTTTCATGGAAAATGGATACAGTTCAATGGACGCTGTGGCTCAGGTGACCTTGGAGTGAGTAATTTTTCTGATAATTTTTACATAATTGCTGGGGCGAGAAAAATTGTTCAGAATCCAATCTGGATGAGGTCAAGGGAAATCAGTTAACCTTTGTCCATGTGTGACAGCTTTCAAAGAAGCCTCTTCTTTTTTAACCTGTATTGTTAACAACTGCATGGTTAATGCTACTTGTGGCCAGTATCTTTGCTTCTTTGCTTCAAACAAATAGCATTTGAATATTAGAATAATTGGAATAACAGCTCCTTGGCAAAATACTGGCATTTTGTGTTGTGGAAAAGATGTTTTCTTGACAAAGTTTTTATACTGGTACCTATGTTATAATGAATGTAATTACAAAACAAACTGTAAGCACAATTGGTGTGGCTAGTCCTACATAACAACAAAATATATTCTTAAATTTTGGCTATGATGAATATGCGGGTAGCAACAGCTCAAACAAAGCTTCCCAGGCAGGAATCTCATTTAATCTCTAAGTGGTGCACCTTATATTCTTGCAATACAAGATATATCAGATTCTGCCTCTGATTTGTTATTTGGTACAATCTCAGTGGAACCAATTGTGCCCTTTTCTGTTTGCACGTTTAAGATAACATTTATCAAGTCTTATAAATAAAAATCACTAGAATTAAATATTAAATTCTTTAAGGTTGTAAGTTGTTTGTATTTTATTATATATTCTGTATGTGTAATTATTTTAGCCTAATATTTGTTATTTGTGAAAATTATCTGTTGTTATGGTGGTTCCATCTAGCTTACATTAACATGAATGATGTTTTAACCTGTGAATATAACTTACTTTAAATTACCTATAAATTCAAAGGTTAAAATATTGTTGTAAGGATTAGAACGTGATAGAATATTCTAAAGCACTAAACCACAGTCCTTATTCCATTACTTCACATCATATGAAAATTGAGCAGGTGTCTCTCACCATTTTTAGTCTGGCATTCTTTTCTTCATTGAATTCACTGTTCATCCACATGAAAGGTAACAGGGTACCATCATTTGTCACCAGAAAATGTCACATTCTCAGCCTTTCTCTTCCTCATATCTGTAACTATTGGACCTAAACTCACTATTCAGCATGCTCTCTCAATTTGCTGAATTTCATCCTCACCATCACTTCTAAATTATATCTATTCGATGATACTTATGCTTTGCCCATTATTTTTTTGGATGTTCAAAGAACTCATTTGTGGTATATTTAAAATAGTAAACAGAAAATTTTGCTGATAATTTAAAACTATTTTTACATGGTTGCTATTTAATTTTTCAGTAAAAATGGTCATTTTAATTTATTAAAGTCATTTGTCATTTTATATTAAAATGATACTGTAGGTATTTCTTCTACCCAATGTCAGATTACTTGTAAATATATAATAAAATTATTTGCATTAAATGATGTCTCTTTTTTTATTAAAATAGCACATATGCATACATATGTGTATGTATGTATATATATGTATATGTGTATATATATATATATATATATATTTACATCCACTATCTTTTTGCTCCTCCCTTCACAGAATAGGTTTAATCACCAATAATGGTTTTTGCATTAACTACCTCTCTTTTACTTTTTCTCTCTGTGGCCCCAAATATGTTGAATATTTTAATGTTATATTTTAACATTTCATTTTTTTATTGTTTTTAATTATTTTCTCTTGACTTGCTTGTTGACTCCTCTCTCCCTAAATTCTTCATTTTCTATGTTTTATTTCAAGACTTAAGAACCTTCTACTATCTTCTAATTATGGTTCTCCACACCATTTCTCTTTTCTAGTAGTTTTTGATAAGCTTTTCTCTTCTTGGTTCAGCTTCTTCTCTTTGTCTCTCTATTACTTTGGTAGCCTGTTGTCTTTTGCTATATTGCCTCCTTTCAGATATTTTGTCTTTTAATTTACTTACCTTAATCAGAAGAGTAAAGTGAAATTAGGACCTTCTCTAACATCTTCCTGTTCAGGGTTATTGGTCTCCATGTGTCAATTGCTTCAGATTCCTGGGCAAATAATTATCCATTCCTATTAGAAACAAAGCCAGCAAACCTCAAATTCCATGAAGTTGATTTCCGGCACCTTTAAATATATATCCTCTTGTTTATTATGGTTTTTTTTAACCACATTTTTCCTATTTTATAGGAACATATTTATCAAAATACCATTTAAATAACTCACAGAATGGTGAATAATCAGTTATTTGTTCGGTCAGAAATAAAAGAAAAAGTTTCTCTGTGCATTTTGCTTGCCTTTCACCAAAAAAATTATTGAAGACATACGACAAAGGAGCTGGGATATCAGCAAAGAAAAAGACAAGCTCTTAAACATTTAGATAATGATTTTTTACACATGGTCTTTACCCAGTATACAAATACTAATTTTATGGAGGCTGCCTAATGCTATAATAAAATAATAAAATATTATCATCAGTGTTATTGCCAAGGCATAATAGAAACTGAGAGCTGGAAGTGTACCTGTGATAAATGCTGAAGTGGGGGAAAATGTTAAGATCAATTACCATAAGGCAAAAGATCAAATTGCCATATACTTAAACTAGAACATTATGTTAGAATTTATGCCATCAAACTTGTTCTCATAGTGGGCTTAGAAAAAAGAATAGAAAATACTACAGTTTTTCAGAACCACATACTTTGATAAAAATTTTCCTTTATAAAAGTTTAATTTTGTTTGTGATTTCCTTTTTTTCTTTCGTTTTTTTCTTTTTTCTTTTCTTTTCTTTTCTTTTTCTTTTTCTTTTCTTTTTCTTTTTCTTTCTTTTTTTTTTTTTTTTTGTNTTTTTTTTTTTTTTTTTTGGCCAGCACATACATATTTGGCTTAAGATGGAAAGGAAATGAAAAAACTTAACAATCTTAGAGTTAAAAAGTATTCGGCAATGTGGTTTTCAACCTTAGTGTTTCTGTCTGCCATTCTCTATGCCTAAACCTTGCTATTCTGTGTGCAATACACAGAACAATTGTTGTGGCAGTAATGGTGTAATCTGTACTTTGCTGTGTAAATGCAGAGACTTGTGGTTGATGGGGCAATTGTAAGCTTGTGGTGAGGTGTAAATTGAATCCAAAGATCTGTATTAAGGACAGTATTACAGCTGCTTTTTAAACTTATTGTCAGACCACTATTATCAACTTTTGATTATTCAGAAGATGAGCAAAATCCAATGAATTTAAATATTATGCCAATTGTGTGTAAGCTGAAGAGATTTATGTTAGTATCATTTATTAAAATGGGGTCTTAGACTGCTAAAATGGAAGTTTTACAAATCTAGGACTAAAATTTATGCACACCAAGTAGATTTCTTAACTTATCAATAAAGACATTATGCATAATTTACTATATGCCTAAAATACACACAGGAGTACTTACTCTCCTCTGTACTCTACATAATTAAGCTAAAGTTTCTGGTCTAGTTCATAGTTTGCAGTTCGTAATTAAGCTAAAGTATGTAGTTCATAGTCTCACTATGTCACGCTCACTGAAAACCATGACCAGACATGGTTAATCTTTGTCAAATGTAGATATATTTATCTTGTACAGTAGATATATAAATGATGGTCAGGGTTCTTCTAAAGGAACCAAAAAATTTCAAACCTACAACTGCATGATCAAATTATGACAAAAAGAACAAACACTGAAATTTAATGAATATTTATTAATCTCTCTTCTCCCTTCTCCTATCCAGCCAGTATTGGTAGGGTAAATATCAGTGATATGGCTAAAAGGTGTGTAAAGCAGAAAGGAGAAGAAGTGAGGGAATGACTTATCCATAAATGGATGAGCTAAATCCTGAATAATCAAGAGTTGCTCCAACATCAACTAGACACATCTTGTTATTCTCTATTTTTCATTCTGCCATTTTAGTATCATAATATCAGTGTTTTCCATTGTTTAATATTATGGAGTAACATTTAAAAATATGCTGAAATGTAATTACATCAATGGCAATTCATTATATTTGCAAATTTTCTAAAACTGGTTGTGCTTTGTTGACAAAAGCCAAGTTATTTTTATGTAACAATACTCATGTTTAAATTCATAAAACTCTGCTGAAATATAGTTCATCATTAGAATTGGCTTTGGGTATTACTTAAGATTACACATGGTCATGGTACATTTAGTATAATATTTATAAATGGGATACCTTTAAAATTTTACCTAGCTATAAAATTTCCTATATAGAAAAATGAAATGAGTAAAATAGCATATCTTGCATCATTTTGAAAAATTTTTGTAAGTACAGCAGTAACGTCATCATTAAATGTAAAATACTTTAATTTTTATCAAATTGCTCTCACTTTATTACTGCTAACTTGACAATTTAATATATACTCTAAAGAGCAAAGTGGCAATTCTTAGAAATCATGAAAGTAGGAGACAAAACTACTTAAAATACTTTAATGCATTTATCAATATTGGATTAAAGTTATTTAACCTTTTCTAGAAACGTTTTTCTAATACTATTTTAATTGTTATTTGTAATATAATTAGAAAAATATTAAACAAGATTTTTAAAGAAACTTCTTTGCTGCTGAGAACAATTTTAATTTGCAGAAATGATCTTATTTCTCCCCAACCTTTTCACTGAAAATCACACTGCATAGAGGTATATGTACATTGCGTGCATTATAAACATGCTATTTCTAAATCTCTGCACATTAATTTGACAGCTTTTGAAATGACAAGTCAGATTTTAAAAACATCAGCATTCCATTAAAGACACACATAATTTATGGCAATATATAAAATGTGACGCTGTGTTTTTATAACTCTGTTTCTTCCATGGAAAGAGGGATGGGGAAAAGGTGGGATGGAGGGAGAGAGAATTTCTGAGGTCTTATCATCCATGTGCCTCTTAGGGGATAATCAGATCAAAAGTTGACCTTGAAATAAAATCTTATATTTAACTCACTGGGAAATTTTTTTTTAAATTAACTTAAAATCTAGATATATGAAATGTTCTGAAGAAAGAAATATTTTATTTACCTATACACACAAGCTCTATAACTACATCTAATAATCAACTACAATTCCTCAAAACATCCATTCTTTAACATGATATAGATGTCATAAAAAATTTAAATATCCAAAGCACTGAGCCAGAGCCTTTCTTGTGGTCAAGATATTTTGATAGAATGAAGTCATATTTACATATACTATAAAAACAAATTAAGGGCGCCTGGGTGGCTCAGTGGGTTAAAGCCTCTGCTTTCGGCTCAGGTCATGATCTCAGCGTCCTGGGATCGAGGCCCTCATCGGGCTCTCTGCTCAGCAGGGAGCCTGCTTCCTCCTCTCCCTGTCTCTCTGCCTGCCTCTCTGCCTACTTGTAATCTCTCTCTGTGTGTCAAATAAATAAATAAAATCTTTAAAAAAAATTGTTATAAAAACAAATTAAAACAGTGGAAATAAAAATAAGTTAAACCAGTGGTTTGATAGCAGTGAGACAATCAATTGTTTGAATGTGGAACACGTGCACACACACACACACACACACACACACACACACACACACACACACACCATCCCACACACACACATGCACACACTTCAAATTAAGATTTTGGTATTGTATATTCAAAACTCATGCTGTTTCAGTGAGAAACCTATACTTTCTTTTTCAGGCCTCTCAAAATAAGCTGTAATGATTATTTTCAAAAGCTCATTCCTAATAATTGGATTAGCCATATGAATTGTAAAATTTAAGTACAGATATATAACATCGGGACTTTCGAACCTGGAAAAACATAGGTTTTAAAACTTCATTTTGATTACTAAGTATTTAAATTCTCTAGCAGAGAATGATTATTTTCAGGTTAAGAAATTTTAGTCCCTGTCACCTGACTTAGGTCCAAACTATGACCTAGTATGCTAATGAGCACCCATGAATACCCACATCTACACAGTTCTTCTTGATTCATACGTTGTAGAAACATGAGAATGTTAATTAGCTCATAACTGAAATTGCCATGAAGTATAGATCAGGTTACCATAGCCTCAAAGAAGTATGTGTTAAGTTTCCACCATTAAACATCTTCTTTCTTTTAGAATTTTGGATATTTGATGTTATCACTACAGCATTCTCATTTTACAGATGAATAAATGATTGGATGTAATTTGAAATACTTTGCTCAAAATCATATCTCAGGGGGCACCTGGTGGCTCAGAGACAGAAGCCTCTGCCTTTGACTCAGGTCATGATCTCAGGGTCCTGGGATCGAGCCCCACATCGGACTCCCTGCTTGGTGGGAAGCCTGCTTCCTCCTCTCTCTCTGCCTGCCTCTCTGCCTACTTGTGATCTCTCTCTGTCAAATAAATAAATAAATAATCTTTAAAAAAATCATATCTCAGAGTAATAAGAAATTAAAAGAGTACAAACTTTGGCGTCAGGTTCCTGGTTTTAGTATAAACCCTGCTATCCACTAGTTGTGTTATCTAGCCAAGTGATTTAAATTCTCTAAGCCTTCATTTTCTCATCCAAGAATTGTTAATAAAAATCTATGACATAGAGTTATGTATTTTCCTAGCATATAGGAAAAAGACATCTTAATTTTCACCTATTATTTTTATATAAGTGCAAGGCTTGTCAGCTGGGGAGATTTTGCTATTCACAGGATATTCGGCAAACATTTTGTCTTGTCACCACAAAGGGTCGACAGTGGTGCAATCCTTCTAGTATTTGGTGGATAGAGGAGAGATGCTTTTAGATATTCTACAATGCACAGAGTAGCCCCTATAACAAAGATTTATTCAGCCCATAATGTTAACAGGGGCAAAGCTCAGAAACTGATGTAGTAGAAAAGAGAAAAAAAAAGAAAAACAATCAGACTTAAGCTTCTTTTATCCCTATGATAGTCATTAACTATTTTATAGTATATTTCATCACTAATAGTGATTTTCAGTGATTTTTTTACTGTTTTCTTTTAATTTTTGTCAATGATTATCTTCCATGACTACATAATATAATATATGTATATAAATTTTTATGTATATATATTATTTTGTACTCTGGTGTCCTATAGATTTAATGCTCTCTAATGTTTAATATCCACATTCTAAGAAAGAAAGAACTATGTTTCCACCCTAAGTATCAATTGCTTCTTTTTCTTTTAGCTACTTGCCATTTGCTAAAACTCCCTTAAAAAATCAAGAAAAAACAAAAGGAAAAAGAAACCTAAGATATTACTTAAATTAGCAATTATTTCCAATACTAATGTGTGTAGAACCTCAGTATACATTTTAAAAATTTCTATTCTCTGATAATTAAGAGATTTACTTGTTACCAAATCTATCCAATTATATCTAATTCTAAAGAATTCTAAGATACTCCTAATGCAAAAATATTCTTTGAGTGTAATGTATTCAATAAAGTAATTATCTAAAGAAGTCTAACATGGTAAACAGTTTTGTGACTTAAAAATCTTAATTTGTTTTTTTCCCCCATAACTAATGTTATCACTTGCCAAACTTACCTGAATAATTATATTTACCAAATACATACCCTAGGGGTATGGAATTTCTGAATATCCCATGAAATAACAATTAAGAACCATGGGCATTGACCTTGAGCTCCGTAATATGCTGTTAGTTTAGAAATCAAAACATTTATAATTTTCTTTGAATAATAAACTTGTTTAAAAGAAACAGTAGAGATGTATCTTGGTTGAAAAGACTTTCTGAGAGTGTGTAATCTTCAGAATGCTCTAAATGCCGGTTGAGTCTAGATATTATTTGGTAAAGGAAGAAAACTCTGGTACTTTGGGTTCCAAGTAAAAAATAAAATATTTGAAAGTGCTACAAGAGCAATGTAGTGATCATTATCCTGTAAAGATATCTATTGTATAAAATGATTGTACTTGACTGAGTCATTTGAAGAGTTTGGTCTTCAGCTGCTTAACTGTAAAATTTTAAAAGTATATTTTATGCTTCTTTTAGCAAAATAAAAGTTATTATTCCTATTGTAGGTCCGTATTTTCAAAATTGTTGAAATTTTGATGAAATTGTACCTTTAATTTAAATATGTTATTGGTAAGCATGTGCAAATTTGTTTTTCCACCACTCTGTGCCAACAAAATAATGAAGCCCAAAAAGGGGGGCAAATATATATGATAGCACTCCTTATTATTATAAATTAAATGTTTGACTGCAAACAGATTTTCAAGGTACAATTTGGGAGCCTGCCTTTGAAAATTGGACCCCATATATCTAAATTGGGACTGTAATTAGTTTGTGCAAAATGTTTGTGTCTTTGCCAACGTGAAATATTGAGGTGAGCTACCAATTGAATCAATACATACATCCAATGTGTGCTTTCTTCATGCAGGGATTTGAGGCGGCTTGGAGTGACTCTTGTTGGTCACCAGAAGAAGATCATGAACAGCCTTCAAGAAATGAAGGTGCAGCTGGTGAATGGGATGGTGCCATTGTAACTTCATTTTAATGTCACTTCGTCAAGTGAATGATTTTGCACTTTGTAAACAAGCCCTGAGATTTATTTTAACAAAAAAAGGGGGGAAAAGGGAAAACTCAGTGATTTCTAAACCTTAGGAGGGCATTTGTTTCAGCCACAGAATTTGTAATCAGTGTTTTGCTAAAATCTCCTTATCTTCCTCATGTCTTCATTTTTCATGAAGCAAATATAACCTGCATGGAATAAGAACATGAGGTTAAACATTATCTTATGTTGCAACAAGAAAATCCTTTCCACTACTTCTACAAAATTTTATAAATGAAAAATATAACTATATATAGCACCTTTACAGACTGAATTAAGGCAGCCCCTTTCAAAACTTGCAAGAATCTTCTTGAAAGGAAAAGTTTATAGCCATTTGTGGGCTAACAAAAGCTGCAATTTACTGAAGTTTACTTCAAGTCTTAATCGTCTACATAAGTGTATTGAAGAGCAATATGATTAGATAATTTCTTAATAGATACCTTCTTTTGTAATTTCAAAATGCTGTTACACAGCGTTAAGTTATAGACTCTAGTGTATAAATATGTTGCTTGATCAAGGACAAGTACAATACAGGGTGTATATTTATTTTTCTGTGTTATAAAATTTACTTTTAGTTGCTCTTCTAGAAGCTATTAGGTAATAAATGTGTATATACTGTATAATTTGCTATATACCCAGAAATCAATTTAAGTTGGAGTTTTGTGTGTGATGCTTGCACATGTGTGCGTTATCATTCTGCTTGCATTTTTAATACTTTTAATTTGAGCAACATACAGGAACAAGTGTTCCACAGTGTAATATGAATAAGAGAAGTAGGGAAGCAGTAAAATGAAAATTTAACACAAGCTTGTGTCTTTCTTCCTCTCATATGTCCAAAAGCTACTAAATCTCTTTATTCACTAACAGGAAATGTCTATAAGATTAAATCCCCTTTGGCTTTTTGAAAACACTTTGTGATATCTGTGACAATGCAGTTCTTCTAGCCATTAATCTTGCACCCCTGTAAGAAATTTCACCTTTCTGAGTCCCAGAAAATATCTTGTCAAGCAAACTTGACACCGAAGGGCACATTTTCAGCAGGATGTAGAAGGATTTAACTGTGCAGACTTCTGTTAATGTTGTTAAATCCAGGCACATAGCACTAAGCATTACCCCTAAGTGTTAATCCTTTGTAACCATTTCCCTTGTGGTTCAGCTCAAGAAATTTTGATACTAAGGCAGCAATGGAATAATGAAAAAAAATACATATATATGTATATGTATATACATATATATATGTAGTTTCTTCAGAATTGTCTTTGTTTCAAAACTTAAGTTTTATTTGTTGATGGCTGTCTATTCATTTGGTAATTTCTTCTTGTATTCAGTTTCATCAAATTGAACTTATTTTGATAAACCTGTCCAAAGTATTATTTAGTTGGCCTTATTAAGGAATATAAGATATGTTCTATGTACATTCTATGTACCACACTTGGATAAGACAGACATTTGTGTTATAAATTAAATGGTTTATTAGAATTTGAACAAAACTGAGCTCCTTGGTGAAATTACAAAATTTTTTATAGTATTACAATTTTATAGAAACCATGGAATGATGTGATTATTCAAGGAGCATCACATTTGAACAAAATATAGCCTATTTATGGTTATCAAGGACAATAGTATATTGGAGTAGTCTGGATTAATGAAATCCGTAGAAAATATACCTGCATGATATTAATGGTATTCTGTCTTTTCCAAACACTTACTTTAGTTGAATTTTAGCACACACAAGAATAAACCTTTAAGGAATTACTTCTTTCTACCTTGCCCACCTTTTACTTAAGCAGTAAGGTAACTTTGCTAAAGAACATCGCAAAAAAAAAAAAAAAAAAAAAAAAAAAAGAGAGAGAGAGAGAGAAAGAAAAAAAAAAGAAAAAGCAAAGGTTCTAAAAAAATCCTCAGATGGTATATTTAGTTCAGCCCAATTATGGCTATAATTACTTATTAGATGTATACTGTACCATGGGTCCTAACAAAATATACTTCAAGTATACTTTAATAGATTAGTGAAATTTGCAGAGAAAGTAGAAAAAGGTGGATTCAGCATTGTCTTGATAAAATCACAAGTAAGTGGGCATCGCCATCACAAAAGATGCCTTTGTTCATTTCAGGAAAAGAACTGAATAATTTTTTTTGTACAAAATAATTGGAGACATGTTGCACTTTATTGAACTTTGTAAAAAAATAACTGAATTTAAGTGATAAAGTAACAATTGAGAAACTTCAAAGTAGGAATAGGCATACTGATTTAAAATATAAGCTATCATAAATGTTAGGACTAGCCACAATTACTTACACGTAACAGATATTTTCTGAATTGTCTTCTAAATTTATATGTTCAAAAATGATTGGGAGGTCAGCACAGAGTATATCTGAGTGATTAGAATTTAAAGTTATTCAAGTAGATTTCCTCTTTTCACAAAAGAACAATATAAATTAAATGGATCAATTCCTTTGCAATCTTGGTATTCCTTTTGGAATGTAAATTGAGGTGAGAGTTAGACACATCGATTTCATCTATATCTCACTTTGGTTGAGAATTTCTAAGGAATGGCAATATGATTTTAAAAGTTTTAAAAAGACTTTCAAGTAAGATCTGCTCTCCCCCACATAAAAAAAAGAGGAAAGAATTCCTTTCTAAAATATTTATTCACCACTGGATATGTCACCAATTGGGAAGTGCCAATCTCATCTATAAATGTGAGAAGTGGAACCAGGAGAAGAGGCGGCTCTTGTGAAAAGCAGTGAGGCAGTAACCCAGGGCAAGGTTTGACAAATCTTGATTGTGTGATTTCTTATCCTTTTGGTTCATCTTGTCACCCGCCAGACAACTAAAAATAAAACATAGACTCAATAATTTTAGCACATAAGCTAGATTTGTCAAATAATACATAATGTTATTGTAACTATCAAGTAGCAATACCTTTAAAGCAAGAGTCGTTCTCAGTGTTGAACTTGGAAAATAGGTACAAGCAGGAAGTTTTTTTCAACTTACTGATACCTGTTGAAGTCACTCAATTTCTACTTTTATCGATCATAATTTGTTTCCTAATCTTCCCATTTGTTCACATGTTCTTCTTGGCCATTGAAATATCTGAATTGTATGTAAAAATGTAAAGATTTTTCTTTTCCCATGTAAACAAAAAAAAGGTGCATGGTCTCTTATTTCTTCTCTTTTAATTACCAAGTCAGTGTTCTGGAGTTGTAGGATTACTGTGAAAATTATATTTCAATACTCTATCTAAACTTAAATGTGGCCAGCATTATTAGTTTCAGAGTTGCCAAAACAATACAGAACATCCTTTGCTTAGTTTGTAAAGAGTTTCAACCAGAGTGCAATGGTGAAGAGATAGTTTCACACCTTAAGTTTAAAATGAAAAATTAATATCTGTTGAACACTTAATGTGTTTGCATGTCTGCTATTTACCCTGTATGTGAAAGTCAAAGATTTTTTTTTAACACCATTCTTTTTCCCATTTAAAGTGGGCTTGCAGAAGCACAAATAGAAAAATTTACCCATGGAAGACATTTTTGTTTGTAGTGGTGCGTTGGATGGCAAATTTGTGTCAGATGTTATAAATTTACTAGGTGTATGATGTTGCATAGTAGAATAAGGTCTTTCCCCCATTTTTTTCTTTCTAAAAATAAGAATACAATATGATAAATATGATAGTAAGCTGTCTTTGCTTATGTCCTGCCAGATGTTTAAACCCAAAATAAATAAAAGTAGGTACAATAAGATGATGATGATGATGATGAATAAACAATCAACATGTTAGTTTTATTTGAAATTAATAACTAGAATAAGTCATCATTTTTTCAACTCTGTAGCACAGCTGGTTACATTGAATATTTTTCTCTATTATGCTGTTAATTATATAGTAATGTATCAAAGGAGAAATGGGTAAGAACTTTCTTTTCATGTTGCTTTATAAAAAACATCTTTTTACATATAAATGATTGAATGTTCTTATTCAGAATGACCACAAAATTATTGCTTAGGAGAAGACACAATTCTTTAAAAAAAGAGAGAGAGAATCTATTTATAATAATCAGAATCAAATGTCATTTGTTTCTTCTAAATGTAAATGAAAAAAATTGAAGGTGGCAAAATAAGTCATGTTTATTCAGTCTGGGCTATATTAACAGTAGAGATTTTAGGGGTCAACATATTTGTGAATCTTTAGATTGCTATAGTTTTACATTTAATAATTTTACAGTGTGTAAATTTCATTTATAATAGTCTGAGAATAAAATTTAGGCTCAGTCATTTGTTAATATGTTTATTAATTCTCTTAGTTTCAGGCAGATCGGAAGCAGTGGTATAGAGTATCTAATTCTAGGTTAGGAATCAGGATATCTCAAATCCCTGCCTAAGCATTAATTCAAGAAAGGATTAGTGTTTCTGTATTTTTCCCCCATTTGAAGATCTCTGTGCATTTGGTTTGTGTATATGTTTTTGTAGTGTAAGATATGAAATTTTATATTTTTTCAGAAAATAAAAAACCCTTTGAATACAGTTAAATCCGATTGTCATGCTTGACCCTCCCCCAATAGATCTAAACTTACAAACTGTATAAAGATTTCAGTTAGTTCTAATAAAAATGTTTGAATTTCCTATGCTAAATATTTAAATGCAATCAGCATTCATTTTCTTCAAACACATATTCATGAATCTTTGCATTCAAGTATTTTTGCAACTAGAGTTTGACATAAGACTGTAGATCATGAGCATAATTGTGTGAAACCTAATTAGAAGTTGATTTGTGACAGTGTAATACAACATCACTTGAAAAAAAAAAAAACAGAAAACTGTGTGTACCATCTGCAAAAAGAGACTCTGCTGTCTAGCATTAGTTGGTCATCTTCTCACTGACAAACACCTGCTTATGGCGTAGGGTGGAGGAGTTACATTCTTACAAGAAATGGGGTCAGTAAGTACAAATGCTCCCACTTTTTCTGTATATATTATATCATATTGGTCTCCTTTTGTAAAAAGTATACCAAACAATCTGCTGTATTCAAGGAAATTCATCATATTTGTAAATTTTTGCATTTACATTCCTGAAAAGTGACATCACCATGACTATGGAAATAATCCTTAACTCCTTTGCCTATACATAGAATCAGTATTAGGAGGTATATATATTATTTGCTATTCTAGTAAATAGCCTCATGTAAAGACTGAGTACTTTGTTACCAAATAGAACATTCTTGCCTCTGCTTTGCTGTAAATGTAAAGATCTTATGATAAAAGGGATTTTTCTCCCAGTCTTATGGACATTCTTGATCAGGTAGGAGGGATGGTGTGGTGGTGGGAGGTAAATGTTTAATAAAATATTAAAAAAAGGCACTATTCTGTATTATAATTTTCCACACATACCTTTAAGATAATTTTATTGTTTCCACTTTACTGGTAAGGAAACCATGACCCAAAGCTGTTAAGAAATTGTCCAAGTCTCTGAAGGCTCTTCAAAGGCAGGGTGAAAACCACATTTATTTGAAACCAAACCAATATATTGACCATGCTATCTAGATAATGGAATCATTTAGGCCAATCTCCTGATTTAATTGGTGCAAGAACTGAAGTTTAGCAAGAAAGAAATTACCTAAACTTTTCCAAAGTGAAGTGTCAACCCTGGGTGGGAACCAGGATTTGACTGATTTCATTTCTAACATATTTGATTTTTAGAGTAAACCAAACCTTGGGTGTCAAAAATAGTTTTTCTTAATTGTAATTCTTCCACTGAATAGGAACACAATTTACTTCAGTGTGTCTTTCTAGTATAGGCTCTGTCACTCACTAGTTGTTTGAACTCAGGCAAGCCATTTAACCTCCCTGTTTTCAAGTACCTCATTTATTATGTGGGGAAATTTTTTGGCTACTATGAAAATCTAACAATACATATACAGCTAGTGAATATAGTGCTGACCACGTAATAATTGTTTAATAAATGTTATTTATCTTTATTTATCTTCTTCACTGAAATCTTTTACCTCACTGAAATCTTTGTTCTTACTCTAGAAATGTCATCAAAACTTTCAAACACATGTAAAATTTGATAAAATTTTAATAAATTCCCTTGTACATATAAGCCATCTTCAACAATTATCAATTTAATGCCAGTTTTGTTTTGTACATAACTTCAGTGACTCTCTCTTCTCCCAGATTAAAAAAAAAGCCCAGACATTTTGTCATTTCATAAATAAATATTTCAGTGTATATCTTCAGAATAGCGGGATTATTTTTTTTTAAGATTTTATTTATTTATTTGACAGAGAGAAAGAGATCACAAGAAGGCAGAGAGGCAGGCAGAGAGAGAGGGGGAAGCAGGCTCCCTGCTGAGCAGAAAGCCCGATGCGGAACTCGATCCCAAGACCCTGAGATCATGACCTGGGCCGAAGGCAGAGGCTTAACCCACTGAGCCACCCAGGTGCCCCTAGAGGGATTATTTTTAATATAATCATGATACTATTAAACTATCTAAAAATTCACAATCTTTCCAAAATATTTTCAAATATCTAATTGGTATTCCTTTGTTTTATCATACATTTTTTATAGTTTCCTTGAATCAATATCCAAATGTTTCCTTTATTTCCTATAAATTGGTAATTAAATTCATAAGATACAGGTTTCATTTGTTTTTTAAGAAGACACAAGTAGTGTGTATTTGCATCAGTGCACACTCAAAGTATGCCATCTTTCTGTGATGTTAACAGTAATTGAGGATCATTGCCAAATTATTATTCATTAATAATTTCAAAATGGTGATTTTCATCATTCTTTTTTCATTTAACTGTCACACTATTTTTATAAATAATAATTTCCATTTATTAACTATTTATTACTCAGAGATAGAGTTTATATAGACAAAGCAGAGAAGCTGATTGGTGTTATTTTTTTCTATTTTTATTTAAAAGTAGTCCCAGACTCAAATATCCTATCTGTAACTAATGTCATCTCTACTAATGTCCTAACAACATTAAGAAGATCCCCCTTAAATATTCCCTCTTTCTTGGTATCCAAGAGCTCAATCTTTTCTGTTTTGCCTACATTTCTGGCCATTTATTCTCAGTTAATTCCACTAACTTTTATTATTCTGTCATTCTTTTAAATGCTGAAATCCCAGGATTGTGTTTTTAGTACTCTTCCTATTCCATACTATATGCTTGCCCTTAAAAATTGCATCAACTCACAAGTCTTCAATTTTAACATATAGGGGAACAGATTTTCATACTGAATACCCAGTGCTAATATTTCTCCAAAGATATAGCTCCATGTGTATAAATTTTTACTGAAGATCTCTAATTGACTTTTAAAATGAGCATATCACGACTGTCCTTACCTCCAACACAACTTATACCTTCTCCCATAGTCTCACTAGAAGATACTGTTTTATGTACAGTTAACAAAGATAGATACCCAAAATTTATATTTTAAATTCCCTTTGCCCTCAGCATCATGTAAAATTTGTCATAAGACTTTATTCATTTCACATTAAATGTGTTTCTCATACATATTACTAGCAGATGTAGAAAAATAAGCAAAAGTCAAAGGTAGCACTAAGTAGGAAACATAGCTTAGAAAATTTAATATATCACCCAAAATCCAAAGGGTACTCTTGCTTGGTATTTTATTTTATGCATTTTTATGATGAGAATTAAATGGGAATCTTACACTTTGAGTAATCAATTATAAACAGTAAACAGCAATTTTATCCAAAATTTTTCCACTATTATAATTTTGGATCATGAAATCAGAAAAAAAAAAATTGGAAAGCATCAGACTGACTTTTCCTTTGTCCAAATAGGTATACCCTATAGAGAAGGTGCTCTGAACCATGTCAGCAAATAAACTGACTTGGATTATGCTGAAAAAAAATTTTTAAAGATAATAAAAATTTAGTCACAGTCATTTGAAACTATAATCCTTAAAGGGTTTCCACTCTGATAGAAGGATAAAGTAAAATGATTTACTGCATGTTCCCTGGAGTGGTAACAACCCTAACCATTTGAGCTATGGAAGTCAGACCAAATAACAAATGTTGTTCAATCATTCCTTTTATTCTCTACAAATATGTGAAATGGAATTATAACGAATATTAATATCAAGTAAAATATTTCAGAACGTGCAATCTAAATGTGTTTTCAGGCGAAGTATATTGTAGACTTCTCAGTTCTTTGTTTGCTCATGCTGATGAAGGCACCAAGTGTTATGATTTAATTTTTGTGTAAAGCCAAGTATTTCTCAGGATTTTCTGGAAGTTCCCCCTGCTTAATGACGAGCCATTCCTTTATGTCCTGTCAAAGTACACGGTCATAATACAGAAGAAAGCTTCCAAAAAAATAAATGCTCTTTTGGGCTTTATAAGAAAAGTGCTTCAAAAGTCTAAGTCATAGAAGCTTTGAAAACATTGTTTCTATTACCCTCTATTGGAGCTTCACAAAACAGTCTAGAAATGCAAAGACTCACCTAAGTTTAATTTAATGATTCCCCAAATGTTTGATCATGTGAGCCTTCTGGTTTATAGTAGTTATTATTACTACTGCATGGTAATTCTAAGAGATTGTCATCCATGTGAACACTTCTCAGGTTAACCACAAGGATGTTGTATTTTCTCAACCAATGCTACTCTGGGGAAGCATTGATGAGAAGATATTCACTTTGAGTTGTATGTGTATCAGTGCAATGTATCTGCATGTTTCATCCATACTCATGCTTGCTTTTCCTGGAGATCAATGCCATAGTGAAATTATGATGCAGTTGGGGAGTGGCGTAGGCTCTAAAACATATAAAACTAATTAGTCAACTCTACTTACTTTGAAATATGTACTGTATTTCATTAATTTCTGATACTTAGGATGTGGTCTTGAAATAAGAGTTTACTGAATAAAATATTAAAACAAAAATTGAATCATGACCTTGGTCTTATTACTCTTACTACCCTGGCAAAACTGTCATTTGCTATTAAAAATTAGAGAAATTTTTAAATATCCTATGCCAAAGAAGACAATAGGCTTAGGGAAGAGAGGTTGTCAGAAAAAATAAATAGGTAACAAAAGACTGTTGATAGAATGAGTGGCTTAAGTAGAAATGAATGCATCCCACTACACATCAACCCTAAGGGACTGAGGAAAAAGACTGAGCTGGAAACAAGACTGCAAATTGAAAAAGATCACACACACACACACACACACACACACACACACACATTTTGTTAAACTTCAAAAAGGATGTTATGTGCTTTCTAAAAGTTCATCTTATACTACTTCCTATTTATGAAAGACCTACATTAATACAGGTGGTGGGTTTTTTCACAAAGGTGAAAATCCTTTTCAAATTTCTATCAGTTAGCAAAAATAGGTAGCACTAATATAGGTCTTTGATAAAAGGGAAGTGGCATATCCTAAACTTTTGGGAAGCAGGGGACAGTGACTTTAAGCCATTTCAGCTTACAAAGAATTTCATAGGAATATTCTACTCCTGGATAGTGGGGGGAATCTGTATGTATAGGACTCATAAAATCAGGAAATAAATAAAACAAAGAAAATACAGACATATGGAAATTTTACATAGCTATTTCTGGAGAAATTATCCAGAACCAAAGGTCTTAAAGCAAGCATTACTAACCTTTTAAAATGGTATTTAGTACCCTTAGATGATAGCCTTTGAGAATTGGGGAACTCTACAACTTCAGAATTTGTCTATGTATATTTTGGAAGGAGAATTCTCACAGTTGTTTTTTTTTTTTAAGATTTTATTTATTTATTTGACACAGAGAGAGAGATTACAAGTAGGCAGAGAGGCAAGGCAGAGAGACAGGGAGAGGAGGAAGCAGGCTCCCTGCTGAGCAGAGAGCCCGATGAGGGCCTCGATCCCAGGACGCTGAGATCATGACCTGAGCCGAAAGCAGAGGCTTTAACCCACTGAGCCACCCAGGCGCCCGCACAGTTGTTATTGAATTCTCAATGGATTCCAGACCATAAAATATTAAAAATCCTGACAGAGTAATAATGGACTGTTCTCTAGTCAATGATTTCTTATATCTGTAAGCAACCAGTTTGTAATAGGACTCTCCTACTAATTCCACTTATTTTTCCAAAGTTTAATCTAAGTCCTAGGGAGTCATTCTGAGATGCACCCCCAAGAGATTAACTTATTTATTCCTCAAAGCCAGTAGATAGACTATATTGATAGTAGTAGCTTCATAACGCAGTGAGACTTGGAGATAACATAATCTGATTTCTATTCAATGAGCTAAGTAGAAAACTATATTAACACAAACAAAGTCTATGTAGCTAAAATAATGATATTGTCACACAAAGAACAATTTCAAAAAATAGTAAGAAGTCACCTAATTACTAAATTATATGGTCACCTAAATACTAAATTATATGTGAAATCTAATAGGTTTGTTTTCACAACAGGATTTTTAGCACAAGTTTTATTGTGTTAAACCTAGGCTAGTGTTGCTATTTTGACTGATCAGACAAGTTTTAATGGTCTATATAGATCCCTTCTCCAACACTTACTTATCTTCTCATTTGTTTAAATACTTATTATGTTAGAAACTCAAGATCCAGACCATGAACTCTAGAGTCCTATAGATGTTGTTCAAATTCACACTTGCTGTGTCATTCTGGGAAAGTTAGTTTATATCTCTATGCTTCTGCCTCTTCATTTATAATACAGACAATAACAAATTTGTTGTGAGTATTTTGCTCACCCCATATTCATAATGTTCCTATCACATGGATTTTTAAGCTACTATCTACGTCAAAATCTTTGTATATACTGTTTCTCATACCAGGAGCACTCCTCTACCAGAACTTTGTATGGCTCATGATTCTAATTCTTAGGGTCTCTGATTAAAAGTCTGTGGGGGTTGCTTGGCTTATCTAAAGTATCACACCATTGCCCATCTTTTTTCCTTTATGGCACGTTGCTTATTTCCTTCAAAGCACCTTACAAATATGTATTTATTTTGTTTGTATATCTTATCATTTGCTTATTATCTGTCTTTCCCTAAAGAATATAAGCTTAATAAAAGCAAAAATCAAGTCTCTTTTGCTGACTGCTGTATCCTTACCATCTAGCACAGTTCTTGGGCCAGCACAGGTATTCAGTAGACACTGTCTGAATAAAAGACAGAATAAAATAGTCACCGCATTGTGGCACACAGGAACTCCTAAATAATTGCTAGTGACTCTTAGTCTTGGGAAATTAGAGATCTCAAACACTAATCAATTCTTCCAACCTTCCTTTGTCCACCTGAGACAAAAAACCAAAGGGAGGAATCCTTAATAAATGTAGCCTTTACAAGCTGTAATATACAGGGGTCCATGGTACAACTGAATTAAAGAATCTGACTTGAATTTCAGAGCAAATTGAAGCTTCATTTTTTTCCTCTCCCAATCAAAACTTTGGAAGTCACCTGTTAGTAAAATTAATTGCAGTGGTGACTTCAAAGATATTTATACACTCTTCATATAGATTTTGGTCTACTTCACAGATTTAGTTTCTGCAGTAGTAGAAGGTGGAAAAGATTATGGACAGTTTTCCAGTCACCAAGTCTTCTCCTAGAAGGTTCCCCCAAAGACTAGTCAAGACGTGCCTCTTTGTCACTAACTTTTGAGGCAAAGTTACTCCATGTACTAGCACACACGATGTCACTAGCATACATGATGTTACCCAGTGAATCTTTCCCTAATAAAGAACAGCAAGTCAAAGGTGGAGTAAGAAAAAAGGGTGTTCTTCCAATGACCTTTCCAAGAAGATAGAATTCTTTGGGGAATCTTTTCTGAGACTTAAAAAGGAACATAGGGAGAGGAGGTAAGTGTTAACTATCTTCAATTATTGCTTTGAGGTTGTTATTTTTATTGTTATTTTCAGGATAATATCTCTGCCCTTAAGAAGCTATAAGCTATCAGTGTGAGACATACTAGTAAAAAATAAATAAGGAAACTATCATGTGCACAAGGGGTGTTAGGAATAAGTAAGAAGGAACAGGTGATCTCTGATGACTAAAGAAAGGTTTCTTCATGAAGTGTACATTCTAGAAATGTACTGTTAAATAAACTGCTAAATGGTAGTGCTTAGCCAAATGTAATTGTTTCATTATAAATTTGAATTAATTAAAATTAAAAATTTAATTCTTCAATCTCACAAGCCATATTTCAAGTGCTCACATATAGTTTGTAGCCATCCTATCAGACAAGTATTTATACTTACCTAGTAGGTAAGTATAAAACATGGCCATCATTGTAGAAAGTTGTACTGGAAGCACTAACCTAGAGAAATGACAGTCTTGCATGTTATTCTTGTGTGGTATTTCTTAGAGAGGGCAAGAATAGAGTAAAAAACCAATTAGCATAGAGATATAGTGAGATAGATGAGAAATGCTTAAACCACCACATAGTGGTGGGAGTGCTGATAGATAGAAAGAAACTGATAAAAAAATTAAAGAGGTAGAATCAGTAAGACACATGGATGGGTTAATGCCCTTGGTTAGGAAGAGAAGCATGAGTCTGAAATGTCTGGCTTGAGTGCTCGCTTCGGCATCACATATACTAAAATTGGTATGATACAGAGAAGATTAGCATGGCCCCTGCGTAAGGATGACACGCAAAATGTCTGGCTTGAGTGGCTAAGTGGCTGTTACCATGATCAGAATATAGAACACCTTACCCTGTGTGTCAGTGTAAGCTTCAACAAATCTTGCCTAGTGCTTTTTATGGTTATTTCTCCGACCAAAGACGGAGACCAACCTTTCACATCACATCTACAGGTCCCTGGATCTTAGCTCTGGCCTCAGTGACGGTTCAGATATGAACACATTGATGTCCACACAAACAAGCACTGACATGCCACACAGTGTGGTTACAATCTATATCCAGAGAAGAAACATTTCTCCCGAAAGGAGCAACACAATTTTTATTGACAAAGCCCTGACTCAAAAAGGCATAGACATAAATCTATATTATTAAGAGAACACCAGGCTTAGAAGTTTAAAACTCCATTATTACCTTAAAGATTTCATCCCAAACAGTAGTTTACTTAGTTGCTGTGTACATTTGGAATTAAAGGGATAATTCTTGAGACTACCCCAGAATCCCAGAATAAAGGAGGAAAAATGTTTAAAAAAAGGTGAGGGAAGGAAAGGTTACAATCACCACTTTTTGGAGAACAGGAAACTGCAGCTTTGAAATGAAGCTTTAATTTCCCTGGGTTCTAGAAGTCCCATCAATGCCTTGGGAATTTCATTGGAGACTACAAATCACATATTCAAATTACTAGGAATTACTGCTAAAGCACTGGAGAGTGATTGAGGGGTATAGCTGGAAAGGAAGTAGTGGTATCAGCTGCTCATTCTCTCCACCCACATCGCAATTTGCATTCCCAGAAAGGAATGCCTGAGGCAATGACTTGGGTGCCTGCAATTTGTGTGGGAGATGATTCCAGAAAGCAAGAGTGAGGAAGGGGGTAGGAGCAAAAGCCAAATGATAAAGCTGTAGAAACCAAGAACTCCCTTTCCACCAGGATCTCTGGGAAGCTTTGACAATGCCCTGGAGATAAGCCTCTGGAAAATGAAAAGTCTGTGCTTTCATCCAACAGCTCCCATCCCATATTAATTGAAAGTTGCCCTTGTGTGCTTTTTCATCCACCAACTTTCATGCTGCATTTGCACACAGGCTTGTGAATTCCTTTGGCTTCAGTGATGGCCTTGAAGCAGAGAAGTAGAGTTGTGTCCAGCATAGACAAAGTGGGTGGTTTTACCATAAGACAGAACTATTTACCATAGCTGTGGATAAAATTACTCAGATGAAGGAATGTGACCCAGGACACTACAAGTGCTGGTTGCAGGCCAACCCCTGCACTGCTTAGATCCACTCAGGCCTGTCTACTCTTTAAGACAAGGCTGGCCTCAATGGCCTGTGACCAGAGCTGTCCTGCATGTTCTGAACTATTCTACCTCTCACCACCCCCATGAGAAAGTTCTAGGCTGCCAGCTCCCCTCCCTCTAGCACTGTAGGAACCTGGTTCCCCTTAACCCACTGCTGCCAGCCTTCCCTTCATCTATAGCAATCAGGTATATAAATGGAAGTAGGCCTATGTTCTACCATTCCCATTTGACCCCTGTAGCAGTCTGGGCACAGGTGCAGGGAGAATTGGTGTTGAAGGTCTATGCCCTGAAGTGTCTTGGAGTCAGCATAACAGTTGCAGTCTTTGTCCTGGTTGGTGTCATCATTGCAGGCAATGAGGCAGGGACCAGCCTCAAGTCCACCCACAACCCAGGTATGAAGTGCTTCCCAACATAGAATTTGCAATCCCTTGGGGATCATCTGCCCATCGAGGGTTGGGACTGTGAGCCCCTAGATAAAGAAAATCGAATACCCACTCACATCCTCTATCTGCCCTGCATGGTATTTTGGTGTTGCTGCTGGCAGGAGGGCCAGGCTGACTTCCCAGAGATCATTCACACACATGCTCAGTTGAGAGGGCATCCTAGGCACCTGTAAAGTTCTACACTTCCCCTGGGATACCTCCAACTGGACAGAACACAACATTAAATAACAAATTAAAAACCCTTTAGTCAAGAGAGAAAGAGATTAGAAGGAAGAAAAGAAAAAGTTTTAAGCAGTATTTTAGTATATTTAACAGTTTCTTTTTGTTTTTCAAACAAGAGGATCTGGGTTTTCATTTTGAATTGGGCCCCAGAAATCACATGGCCCCCACCTGTTACAAGGAAGTAACCAGTCATAATCCCTCAGAAAGGAAACAGTACAGAAGAAACAAGCTATGAAAACTACACCTAAAGCCCTAAATGATAGTCATGTCTACCTTCCCCGGCCAGTCATTCCAGTTTCCCCTCATTCTCAGCAGGTGTTATAGATAGTAGAGTTTGTTTGCCTGAGTAGGGGGCCTACTGTCAACCCAGAGTGGTCTAAATGTTTATTGCTTTGGTCTTTTCTCACTCTGGTTGCTGCAATTTCCTTTTCAAAAGCATAGACACCCAGAGGCATTCCCCAGTGACTTCTTCAAGTTTGACATCTTTCTCTTTGTCCCTATTATGTACGAATAATCTTAACTCCTTATAATCACGAGAGTCAGTTATGCTTGTCAGTGTAACACTTCATTTGCCTGCTGGTTCAGTAATCAAAACTCAGGTTCTGAAGAGGATGCTTCCCTTTCAATCCCAAACCAGCATTTTCAACATAGCAAAGCCCAAATACCAATGCAGATAATATAAATTCTGTAAGTTGGTCACTGTATTAGTCTGTCAGGGCTACCACAATGAAGTACCACAGAATCAGTGACTTAAGCAATAAAAATTCATTTTTTTCACAATCCTGGAGCTAGAAGTATAAGATCAAGGTGTCTGCTGGGGCGGTTTCTTCTGAGGACTCCATTCTTGGCTTATAGATGGCTGCCTTCTCTTCCCCATGTCTTCATATGGCCTTCTTTCTGTGTGGTCTGTATCCTGATTGCCTCTTCTTGTAACACCAATTAGTACTGGATTAGGGTGCACACAAACGACCCCACTTTAACTTAATTACCTCTTTAAAGACCCTATCTCTAAAAACAATCACGCTCTGAGATATTGGGGGTTATGACTTTGACATATGAATTGGGGTTGGGGAGGAGCAGGCATATTTCAGTATGAAACAGTCACTGAGTCTGATGATAAATCTTACTTTCAACCTTTAGTCTCTGAACCCAGATATTCTAGCTATTGGTAATAAAGCAGCATGAATAGTTCCTGAATTATCATAAATATTGCATCCTAGAGAATGGCACCAAAACTTTCCGGTGCCCCGTTTCCCCTCTGATGCCTTAGATGAGGGCATTCTAGGGTTCTACTAGAGTGATGTGTCCATAGTAAAATCAGTGGATTCTTGATCATGCATGATCTTGATCATGCACTCATAGTCACAAATTCTTCACTGTAAATTGGATCCTTGGACTGAGGTTCTGTTATGTGGCATCCAAGGTCAGGAAGTCAGGCATACTATCAGCACGCCCCTAATGGTTCTGACAGAGACACTGTAATCAGTGTAGGCAATCAGGTATACTTACATCTGGTATAGGTGTGGAAGGGTGGAAGGTATGTTATGTGATTGATTTATGTATATTATGTGACTGATCTATGACTAAGCTGTTGTTTGGATATGAGCACTCACTAACAGAAAAGCAGTAATCCAATCAACCTTAAAGGAGACTGTGTACAGAGGACAATGTTGTTGGGCTCTGCATAACTGAGATCCCCGTCACCAGGATTATGGCACATGAACCCACTGTATAAGCACTGGAGAAGTCATGGGTGGGATTGGGCAACATCTGCCAGGCTCCTGATTCATGAGTGGCTCTTCTACACTACATGCTTTGTGGTGGACATCAGCGTGGAACACAGCAGTTCTTTCACTGTGTGTGCTCAGTCCCATGGATCCAGTCAGCATTCACTTCTCCAGATGCCCTTACCTCTCACCTTCTACTTTGCCTTTCCAGGTTCCCCACGCCAACCTATCAAGGTATTCACCACTATCCAGACTCTATGTACCTCATTACTGGAAGCCATTCCTCACTCCTTCAATGCATACATCCAAGAGTTCTTTTCATAGGTCTGCTCAATGCAGCAGCAGTATGTTCCCAGCTAACACCAACACAGCAAACTAAACAACTACTGAATCCCCCAATTTTCCTCAGTCACCAGACGATCCAACCCCCATGAATCATGTAGGTGGGAGAGAGGAGATGTCAGTGGAACACAAGTGGGAGACCTTGCCATCACTTTATGAAACACACTTACATTCACTGGATGCATTTGATCCAAAATACCTTTAGTGTTGTATGATGTATTGCTACTATACCCACTGGACTTGATGAATTAATAGAACTGATAACATCCATAAACTCCATTAAGTCATGAAGTCACTTATCATCAGCCTCTACTACTGCCCAATAGTACATCACACTAGTTGAATGCTAGAACAACTCCAGTATTTCACTTTGCCTATAGTTTATCCCATATTAGCTGAGAATCTTATTAATTGTGATATTGCCACACACCTGCCACTTAACACCAGCAATGGGATCCACAGTACATTAGTACATTCTTATGAGAGACTGATGGTTACACAGGGCAGATAATTGAAAGGACTCATAAACCCCACAGAACATATTCATGTAAGGCTTTAATGAAGCTAAATAATTTTGTAGAGAGCAGCAGAAATAAAAGGCAGGTAAGCATGGAAGGCTGAGATATTTTTAGGCACAGCTCTCCAGAGTGCTTGCTCTTTCACCCCAGAGTGTGAACTACTAAGACATAGATGAGGAATCTTGGTTTCAGGAGACATGGGGCAAGAGTTTCCAGGAAGGTCTTTTATGCCCCAATGGACACACACCTAAGCCAGCTGCTCACTGATTTCACCGGGTTTAAGTCATCAATCTACATATCCCTAAACAATAAAAATTAGGTGGCTTTAGGTGCTGAGAATGTTTCAAGAATTAAATAGCTTGATATGAACTTCTAGCTAGACCATCTCCTCCTTATCTTGGTCCCAAGTCAGTATCAGACTTTCAGGCAGCCCCACAGATAACACAGGTAAGTAGTTCTTCTTTGAGATAACTTTATCTTACAGAATGACCTAGTTCCAGAATTCTATTCTGAATTCTTGCTTCCTAGGAATGCTTCTGGCTTCAACTTCTTAGTTTTTTGTTTTTTCCAAAGCATAACCTGGGTCAAAGTCATGGCTGCAGGTAATTTATTCATGAAATTCCTAGAAATCAGAAGTTGGTAAATAGGGAAGGTGAGAAGGGAAAGAAGGAAAAACATCAGAGGGGTTATTTTATTTAGGTTTTGAGACAGGAAAACTAAAGGGATCCCAAGAAAAACTGCTTTTTTCACTTTTTCTTGCTTCTATCCATGCTAGGACCTAAACACAGCTGCCTTACAGAGGCCTGATAGAACAGATAATGTGTGTCCTTTAAAGGTCAAGGAGTTAAAAATTTCCTTGGAGTCTTCCAGCATAATAGATAACATCTAAGGACTAACCAGACAGTGTCATCGTGAACATTTTCTTTTCTTTTTAATTTAATTTATACATTTATGAGAGAGAGAGAGAGAGAGAGAGAGAAGGGAGAGAGAATGCAAGCACCTGTGCAGGGTAGGGAAGTGGGGGAGTGAGAAGGACAAGCAGAATCTGAGCTGAGCATGCAGACTTACTTGGGGCTTGATCTCACAACCCTGAGTTCATGACCTAAGCTGAAACCAAGAGTCAGACACTTAACCGACTAAATCACATAGGTGCCCCCATCATAAACATTTTCTAAGACCACTGACTCATCAAGACCCCTGGCTCAGGGCATAAGTGACTTATGGAAGACAGCTAAGCACTCATCTTTGTTCCTGGATACCTGAAAAGATACATGCACTGAACCACAATCCTCAATAAAAACTCCAGAACCCAAGCAAAGATGAGGCTTCTCTTTTTTTCCTGAGGCTTTCAGATACTCTGTATCTGGACTCTACTTCTCCAATAAACCCTGCTTACTTCCTCTAGGCTTGCATTTGGTTTCTGTACTGCACAAAGACAAAACCCCTCTTGTCCATGTCTACAGGATCCTCTCTGGGTTCTTGGACCCAGCCAGCCTGTATCCAGTTCCACCTGGAATCACCAAGAAGAGTAAAACATTGCCTCCTATGAATGCCTATTTGAAGCATGGGGTGCTGGAGTACCCATTTGGCAGCTTTCACTGACATTTGTTGAGAGTTGCACCGGGGGGTGTTAATGCCTTCATTCTCTCCGGCTGTACTAGTGTGCAAAGGACCAGTCTGTTATGGCTCTGAAGAAGACCATGGCTTTAAATATAGTCCTGTGGTAGGGGCACCTGGGTGGCCCGATCGGTTAACTGCCTGCCTTCAGATTGGGTCATGATGCCAGGATCCTGGGACCAGGCCGGCAGTGGGCTCTCTGCTCAGCGGGAGCCTGCTTCTCCTTCTCCCAATCACTCCCTCTGCTTATAGTCTCTCTCTCTCTCTTTCCCTATGTCAAATAAATAAATAAAATATTTAAAAGTAAGTAAGTAAATAAATATATAAGAAATCTTTCAGGAATTTTGAGATCCTGTTGTAAAACACAGCCATCATTAAAAATTAAAATTCCATAAATTTATAATTAAATAAATTACATGAAGAACAAAAGTAATTAACACTCAAAACCCATCCTATCCTAATTATTTTCTATTATGTACCCCCTTGTGATCATTTTTCTATTATCTGTATGGTGAAATGCTAACATGATAGAGTGCTACTGTATCTCTTCCCAGAAACACATTCACTATGTCATGCAGCAGCTTGAAATTCGCCATAGTGAAAATATTTACACCATGCAAATAAAAAAAATGTTATAAATCAGGACTTGATTCCTGCCCTCTCGTCTAGCCCCAGCTGCTGGTTACACAGTTACTAGACTCCCATTCCTGACAAGTAGTGGGAAATATGTCCTTGAGATGGGAGACTGTCAGTGTAGATTGCAATTGCCCAACCCATGTAGCTGAAATCAGAAAAGCCAAGGATATGTGATATTGGTATTTAAGATAATCTGCTGTTCTCCCAGTCTCCCAGAATTTATTTCAAAGTGGTAGTGATGTATTTTGCTTCCCTTCTAATCTCCATCTGTCCCTCCACCACCCTCCATAGATACTATTGTTTAATTGGACATGTTTGACTTAATGCTTTTTTTTTTTTTTTAAGATTTTATTTATTTATTTCACAGAGGGAGAGAGATCACAAGGAGGCAGAGAGGCAGGCAGAGAGAAAGGGGGAAGCAGGCTCCCTGCTGAGCAGAGAGCCCGATGCGGGCCTCGATCCCAGGACCCTGAGATCATGACCTGAGCCGAAAGCAGAGGCTTTAACCCACTGAGCCACCCAGGCACCCTGACTTAATGCTTTTAAGGTGAAGAATTTCAGGAATGAAAGGCCAAGAAAGTAAGAGGCTGGTATTGGCTGGGATGCCATCCCACACCGTTAAATTTAGTCAAGATAAACAAATGAGAAAGAAGAAAAAGAGGCGGTAAAAGTCTTGAAAACGTCTTCAAAAGTTAAGGAATAGTGGCTGAAAATTTGGTGGGTAGTGAATATCTGACTTAAGTATTACATCTGACTTCAGTATTCTTGAAATGGGAACGACTTTATAGGAGAATGGTGGAATAATTATTGGCAATGCACCTAGGAAGGAACCTGCCCAGTAAGAGTTCTCCTGGTAGGACTGCCACCGGTATATCACACCTTCTCATGCATCACAACCATCCTCATTTTCTATCTCTCAGGTACACATATCAACAACAAGGACACACTCAGAACTGTTTAATAAAGAATAAAGCAAGTCATATTTAAGGATTTTTATATGTATTAAGACATGTTTTATGTTTTTGTGTACATTTTAATTTTTAATTTTTTAATTTTTGTTTTCTTAAAGATTATTTTATTTATTGAGAGACAGAAAGGAGCAGGGGTAAGAGAGAGAATTGTAAGAAGACTCCCCTCTGAGCATGGAACCCTATGAGGGGCTCTACGTGGGGCTGGATCTCACAACCCTGAGATCATTACCTGAGCTGAAATCAAGAGTCAGATGCTTGACTGACTGAACCACAAATGTGCCCCATCTTTTTGTACCTTTTTAAACCTCACAGAAATTTGACAATTTAATACCGTTTCCATATTACATTATTATTCCCACATTATAGATGAAGAAACTGAAGCACAAAGAATTTCAGTAACAAACAGTAGGTGGTAAAGCCGGGGTACAAACTGCCCTCTGAAAAATAAAAAAACCGTTCTTCATCTTCTTAATCTAAGTGAAATCTGTTATTATCTCAAGGCATACCTTACCTTGCAGTTCTGTCAAGCGATGGGTGATTTTACACCCATAAACCCTGTAAGCAGGGTGGTATTTTCCTTGATTCTTATAGTTGCTTCCAAACCATTGCTTGCCCTTCCTCTTGAAGTTAAAATCTCAAACCATTTGAAGGATATGCTAGCAGAACATACTGTTTCTTCCTTTTTGGTGTGGTCATATGCAAATTCTCCTGTCAGTCCTTCTCATTCATCAACAAACTTAACACCTTCTCATTCATTGACAAATTTAACACCCCGTTTTTACTACATGTTTGGTAATTTCAAACCAGGGGCCATTAGCACAAAGAGCATATTTGTTCAAATTATTTTAAAAGACCTCTTCTGTGTTTATGAATTTCAGTAGAGGCACTCATCTTGGGCAGATGAATTAAAAAAGGAGTTCCTTCTTCCAGATTGAGATTAGTCTTTGTTCAGAGCTCAGGACTGGGAGTAGAGCTTGGACTAGAATTCAGCCTGCTGACCTCTCGGGTACCAGAGTGTCCCAAGAAATGATTCTTCCAATCACTTTCTCTTTTAATTTTTAAAAATTTCATCATTATCAATAACTTTACCTCCACCCTACCTCTACCACCAACTCCCAGCCACATACCAAGACTCATACTGTGAATAACTGTATAGCTCCAAAATGTTACTAAAGTCAGGCCTTCTCTGACCACTATCTCTAATATTCCTAGCTTACCCACCCTAAACATTATTATCACTCTTCACTTTCCAATTCTTTAATGGTACCATTTTCACTTCCAATCACTATCTCAAAATCTCCTTATCCAACTTAGATGTTATGATTATCCATGGTAATCATGAAATCACATTTAGTCACCCTTACATTATTTGCCCTATCTTCCTCTAACTCCTTCATTTGGTAAAACTGAAACTCCATCTAATTTACTGTCTTCTTATCACCTGTAGAAACTGAGTAGAGAAAAATAGACCACTGTCAATGGGATCTTTGTGTATTTGGTGTCACAAATTTCACCTGGGCTCGTGGCATTGTCTAGCAATCTTTATCTAGTTGATTCACCTTTACCTCTCTCACCTATTTATGGATGATTTTTCCCCTGGAAATATGCTCCTGTCCCCACATCACATCATCAGTGTTGTCTGTTATGTCATTTTCATCAGAATGTAAACATGTGGTAACATCCTCCATCCTAACCGACCATCCCTTAAATTCCTTAACTCTCCTTAGTTACTGTTCTACTTCTCTACATCATTAGGTAGCAAAATTAAACAACAACAACAACAGCAACAAGATTTTTACAATAACTTCTTCCAACTCACATGTTCTCCATCAAGTATGATTTTTTCCGTCACGTTCACCAATAGTATTGACAAGGAGTGATTTTACAAAATGAGGTCATATGTTGTTCCTGACTTTGCTCCCCTCCTCACATGGACAGCTAACAACTATTCAGGACAAGACACCACTGAGAGAATCTAGGCTGAAGCAACTCCCTACCATACCTCAGAAACCAAGACAGACGGCATTAAAAGAGTAAGAAAAGCAGCTACATGTTGACCACATTGCCCCTTCCTCAGGCTAGTATAGAATCATGTGGAAGAGGTCTCCCCAGAGCCTCTGGCCCTCCACTGGGAAAAGAGAAGCAGGGGGGGAAAACCAGCGTCTTCCCACACTGGGGTCATTTTGTGGGAACCTCTACTCTGATCTCACACAACAGAATTACGGGATAATCCAGTGCTCAAACATTGGGAATCTGACTATGATGGAGGAGGGAAAAGGAGTTTGAAATAATCAGCACACGGATCTTGGCAAAAGGAGTTCATAATTGCAGTGCCCAACTAGTAATCCAAACCAATGGTTTTATTCATCTTCAAAACCAAGGGGATGCTCTGATCAAGGAACTTGTGAAGGTGCAGGTCTGCCTGATTCAGATCTTCAAACAAGGAGTTGTGCCAGCCCTAGAGCCTAGTTTGCCCACACCCAGGCAAGGAGCTGAGTCATAGCTCCACCTGCTCTGGAGAGGTTCTCCCAGCTATATCTGACCAGGACGACTGCCTGGGAACACCTGGAACATGTGTAGCCCAGCAGCACTCTAGCTGAGAGGCAATAGACAGAGCTGACAACCCCAGAACAAAATCAGTTCTGGGAGGTTTCCTGTGCTATGCACTAAGCACAGGCTAGTTCATAGCCCAGGGTAAACATACCTCTCAGCCCTTCCCAACTGGAGACCCTGTTTGGGAAATTAAGAATTTCTTGGAGCAGTCTTTCTCCTTCCTACCCAGGTGAAGAAACTAAGACATAGTGATGTGGAGAACAAAAGAAATACAGAAAAAATTAAATTTCCTTGCAATTTACAGCCCATTGACAAGTTCCTGAGACAGGCAGAATCACCATCCTCCAGCAACTCAACTCCCTCAATGTTAATACATTCCTAGAGGCAAAGAAAACCTTAGCTTGACATTAACCTGACTTCCAGGATCCTGCAAGTCTTCTTTAACATATAAAAATCACTTTGGAAACTTTCTTTATCTCTATTCCCCCAAGATGTAAATCAGCAATCATCCTCCAAACATATGGCCCACTGATACACATATGAAGGGTCTTATGACTTAAGGTTTTACCAGGCAGTAATACATGACCTTACCCTAACAACAGCTGGCCCCTAAGGTCCTGGAAACCTTCCTTCGAAAGTTCCTTAGAGACTTACCCTAATCCCTAACATCCTCCCAGCTTGAAAGTAAATTATCAGCCAGTCCGTCCAACCCCAGGGCACCTCTTTCTGCCCACAGGTCTTATGCCCATGCCTTAATAAAACCATGCTTTTTTTTGCATCAGAAACATCTCAAGAATTCTTTCTTCATCCTTTGTTCTTGGACCCTGACGTTTCACTTCAACTGCCACCTTCCAGCGTCTGACCAGAAAAGCTGGTGAATACTGTGTGCCCCAGTGGTGCTTGGACTGAGAGAAGGGCAGACAGAGCCAATAATTTGCAGAACAAAGCCAGTGGACTTCCTCGACAAGTGAATTTGGGGAATGGGTTGGCGTTAGTTAAGACAACAAAAGTTTATATGCTGGCTAACTGAAAATAATAATAATTAAAAAAATACAACAAAAGCTTTACTGACTTTAGGGATGCTCTATCAGTGCACTCACACAAGAAAACTAATTCATAGACCTGCTCATTACTGAATATAGCCTTTGGCCTGCCTGACCAGGGAACCTATCCAAAGCAAAGGAAGTTGTGTGGGTCATGCAATAGCTCTATTTACTGTGGCACTTCAACAGAGAGCACAGCCTATGGCTTTCCCCTTCTGCAGAGCAAACCCGGTGACCTCACATGACCAAGGAATTCAGTGCACACTCTTGTCTGATTCAGATCTCCAAGCAACAAGCCATACAGGCTGTGGGTCCTGTTTGCTGCCTTGCCAAGGCAGGAAGGCTAATTCACAGTCCCATCTACAACTGAATATAGTACCTACTCCTGACCCCCTCTAGTAAACCTGACCAGAGAATCCAGGCAAACATGGAATCCATCCTACAGCCTCACTTGGGTAAGGAATGAAGTCAGCAGCCTTATCCAAATGTTCTCAACCAGAGCACACCTCCTTATCCCTAACCTCAGAATCTGAATGGTTACCTTTCCCGAAAATTGAGCATAATAGTAGACCCTACATTCCCAAAAACACTACCAGAAAACCCACACAGAAATCCAAACTGAGTTGACTGGTGAAGGTCTTTCTCTGCTAAAGTAAACCTGTAAAGTCTGGAGAGGAAGCTAATTACTCAAATGCACAGATACCCATGTAAGGAATCAAGGATCATGAAAAAACAGGTAAATATGACACAACCAAAGAAACTGATAAAACTGTAACAACTGATCCTAAAGAAATAGAAATCTATGAACTATCAGACAAAGAATTCAGAATAATCCTCTTAAAGAAGTCTAATGAACTACAAAAAACAAAAAGAAAGAACAGGCAACTAAATGAAATTAGGAAAACAAGATGATTGACAAAGCAGTAGAGATTGTTAAAAAAAAAAAAAAGCACCCAAATACCAAATACTAGAAATGAAAAAATACAATAACTGAAAAATTCAATAGAGTTTCAGAAGCAGACTTGACCATGCAGAAGAAAGAATCAGAGCAAAGAGGACATTGGAAATTACTCAGAGGAATGAAAAGATGATGAAAAAGAGTAGAGAAAACCTATGAGAATTCACTGGCTACAGGATACAAAATTAACAAACAAAAATTAATAGTATTTCTATACCTTAACAATACATTTTCTGAAAACAAAACAAAGAAATTAATCACATTTACAATAACATCAAAAACATAAAATACTTAGGAATAAATTTAACCAAGGAGGTGAAAGTTTTCTACTCTGAAAGTTATGAGACATTAACAAAAAGAAATTGAAGAAGATAGAAATAAATTCAAAGTTATTCCATGTTCACATATTGGAAAAATAAATACTGTTAAAAGGTCAATACTACTGAAAGCCATCTATAGTTTCAATGCAATCCTTACCAAGATTCCAATGGCATTTTTTTTTCCAGAGGAAGAAAAAAAAATTCCTAAAATTTATGGGGAACTGCAAAAGACCCTGAATAGCTGAAGAAACCTTGAAAAGGAAGAACAAAACAGTTATCTTCAAACTTCCTGATTTCAAACTGTAAAATAGAGATGTAGTCATCAAAACAGTATGGTACTATCATAAAAACAAACAGAAAATGAAACAGAATGAAGAACCCAGAAATAAACCCAAGCATATGTGGTCAATTAGTTGACAAGGGAACCAAGAATACTCAGTGGAGAAAAGACAGTCTCCTCAATAAGTGTGTTGGAATAACTGGCTATTCACATGTAAGAGAATGAAAATGGACCTCTCTTAATCACTGCTCACAAATATTAATTCAAAATAGATTAAAGACTCCAATGTAAGCCTGGAAGCCATGAAGCTCCTAGGGGGTGGGTAGGGAAACATAAGAATAAATCTTTTTGACATGGGCTTTGGAAATAAATTTTTTGGATATGACACCTAAAGCACAAGAAACAAACTAAAAACCCCAGGAAAAAAACCCACAAGTGGGACTATATTAAACTAAAAAGTTCTCTATAGCAAGAGAAACCAACAAAGTGAAAATACAAACTACAAAATGGGGAAAAATTTGTTAACCTTATATCTGATAAGGAATTAATATCAAATATAAATAATTTATACATAAACAAATAACCTAATTTTAAGAAGGGACAAAATGGGGCACCCATGTAGCTCAGTCGGTTGAATGTCTGACTCTTGGTTTCAGCTCAGGTCATGATCTCATGGGTCACAGGATCAAGCCCCAGACAGAGCCACATGTAGGGCTCCACGCTCAACTCAGAAGTTCGCTTGGCGAGTCTCTCCCTCTGCACCCCCCCCACCTTCGCATGTGCTTTTTCCCTCTCTCTCTCTGTAAAATTAATAAATAAATATTTAAGAAAAGGGGGCAGGGGCAAAGGACCTGAATAGATATTTTTCTAAGGACAATATTAAAATGAAGAAATTCTACCATTTGTGATCACACGCATGGACCTTGAAGGCATTATGCTAAGAGAAATATCAGACAAAGAAAGACAAATTCATCTACAGTAGAATCTAAAACAAACAAGCAACAAACAAATAAACAAACGAAAAACATAGAAAAAGATACCAGACATGCTGTTAGCAATGCAGAGGTTTGGGGTAAAGGTAAATAAATACTAGAGTTATAATGTATAATATGATGACTATAGCTAACGCTGCTGTGTGATACATAGGAAAGTTGTTAAGACAGTAAATCCTAAGAGTTGTGATAATCATTTCTTAATATATGTAAACCAAACTATCACACCAAATGTCTTAAACTTATACAATGATTATGTCAATTGTTCCTCAAAAAAAAAAAAAGTATCAATCTCCATATTGACAGAGGCAAAAGTCAATTTTAGTCTTTCCCTTACTTAACCTCCGAGATATCAAATTCTCTTTTCTGAAACACTTTATTCCCTTAGCCTTTAGAACATACTCAGAACTCTTGAAGTATCACTGGTTTCATTTGTATTCTTCTTTATCCATGTCCAGTCTACACCCAATTCACCCCCAGGTTTGTACCTGTGAGTAATTTGGTATCATCTATGCCAATATCTCCAAAACATTTGCCTTCAGAATTGACACTCTTTCAGTTACAGACATGTATCAACTGTCGTTCTGATATCTCCATTTGGATATCTAAGTGGTATCATGAATTTGACAGATCCAGAACAGAACACCTGATACTCCAAAGCCTACTTTACTCTTAGTCTTTCCCATCTCCATAGAGGAACAACCATTTACTCAGTTGCTCATGCCATAACTCTAGAAATCATTATTGTCCTCTGTACCTAAATCCTATGTGTAAATTTTTAGCAAGTTCTATGGGTCCTACTTTAAAAATATATTCCAAATTTGACCATTTCTCATCACCTCTATTTCTATTACATATGATACCAACTAACTGATCCTCTTGCTTCTGTTCTTATTCCCTTAAGCAAATTCTTCATAAAGTAACCACGGTTATATTTAAAATAAATAAATCGTATCGTGTCAGCCTGCTACTCAAATTCTATAATAATTTCCTATTCCAAAATCAACTTTTAAACACATCTGACAGAATTTTAATTACAGTGTATCCTCAATGATTCTTTGGGTTTATATTCTAATCTGTTTTTGTCTTTTTTGTTTGTGCATTTTGTTTTGTTTTGTTTATTTTCTTCTCTTAATTCTAGTCACATTGGATTAGTGTTCCTGAAGTACCTCAAGTATACCAAGTCTGTCTCACCACTTTTTGTTCTCTCTTCTTGGAATGCTCTTCCCGGTAGAAATTTCCATGGTTCCTCTTTCTCCATCGGGTTTCTGCTCAAAACTTCTCTCCCCGCTTCATATGACTGTATCTTATAACCCACTTGATTAATCATCACAGAATTAAATACTACTTGAATTCATGTATGTATTTGTTTTTGTGCCTATTGTCTGTTTTAACTAGTGTAATGTAAGCTCTCTAAGAACGAAGATTGTATCTGCTTTGCTTATTGTTATTATATCATTGTCTAGATAAATAACTGACATACAGTGTTCAATGAAAGAACAAATTGATTAATAAGTCATCATTTGGAAAGGAGAAAGATGCTTTAGATGGTGTTGCATTACACACAAAAATGAATCCCTTTGAATCTTTATTAAAGAATGAGAAAGCAATGCAGTAAGAGAAATGACATGCATTTGCCAGACTTTCCTGTAATCACATACTTAATTATCTTATCTATCCTGCAGGATTGTAATGTCCAGAGAGCACCAAATGATATTTGTGCTTACCACTGTATCTTGACTGCCTAACACTGTGCTTAAAGGAAAAATCAACTACCCTCTAAAACCTGTTGAATGAATGGATTTTAAGAAAGCCCTGGGACTCAACCAGTTTAGGAGGCAAGTGCAGTCATTAGGATACATCAGGGAAATTAGTATAGTTATTACAGTAGTTTTCTTTAGGTCACTTATTTTGTTTAAGGCCAGTAAATGCTTCTGGAAAATTAGACAAACTTATTTGTGGAAAGTTTTATCATTTCCCATAAACTATCTGTAATGATGATGAAATTATTTGCAAGTTCATTACAGAACTAAAGAAAAACTGAACAAGATGGTGGGCATACAGAATATTGAATTAATCTGATAAATGTCATCATTATACTCTTAAATGGTTTTTATTGCAACAGATCTGATAATGAACAAAAGACTAAACTCTGTTTCAAAAAAATCCACTGACTTAGTGAGATAAATGTTTCATACATTACTCAATATTTCAAGTACATGGTTAGCACAGCAGTAAAAATTGATCTGTGTTTTTTGGGGTGTTTACATCTGTAAGCAAGTGAAACCAACTTTTCTATTAGAAACAACATTTTCCAGAACTTCAGTCAGAAGTTTGAAATTAAGAATATAGTCACAACTCCACCACAGGAAAGAAAGAGAATAGGGAAAAGAAGAAAAAGAAAGAAAAGGAAAAAGAAAAAGACAAGATATTTATAGAATACAAAGATCTGAAACAACTTGCTTTTCTTGGCCTCCATTTGCCTGACTGATCATGTCTCCAACTCTCTACTGCTCCTCCAGTACCGACTAAAATCCAGCAAAATCTAGCATCTTCATAGGGAGTAAATAGTTAAATGAAGCGACACATTTTAGGAATTTATTATTTAGATCCCTGGGCTTGCAACAGAATGTTCAGTATTCATATAACTTCTTCATTTTGTTTATCTCTCCAGTATTAGCTGTTTGTAGCTTCTCCTTTTCTTTCCTTCCCTGCTCTATGCATTCTCTGTCTCGCTCTTCCTCTTTCACTCTGTCATCTCCTCTTTAACAATGTTTTTATTTTTTCCCCCAATTTTTAAAAGTATTGTTACTTAAGCCAAAGTATTTTTATGGCTACTCTAGTCATTTTTAACAACATGAATAAAATAAAAGCAGACATTATTTAGTTAATAATTACATGATATGATATATAAAAAATAAAAAATAAAAACATTGTTAAAATTGTAATGGCTTGAATATTGAAACTTGCTGATTTGGGTTACAGGCAATGGGTAACTTTTGTATATTATAGTATATTTTACTTGCATTTTTATTTGGTCACTTTATATAGTAGTTCAGAACTGTTAATAGCTTGAATGTGTTCTATATTACAACATGGTTAATATTTTATCAGAAAGTTATTGCCTTTCTCTTGAAATTGTTTTATTCTTTGAAATTTATTCTTTTTTATATTCTTTTAGGAAATTTGCTATGCTGTAAGTGTATTCCATCTAGGAAACTGGTTTTTAATAACAAAATATCCCTTGGTTTTTAAAGTCAGTGGAAAAATAATTGCTTATATGAAGTTTGTTAAACCTGATTTTGTTTGACTGGAACTATTTCATTATCAATAGACTACTTGACTTTAGTAATACAAACCAAAGTGCATAGTGTTTTTCATCATTCTGTAGTTTTATAAAGAAAGAGAGATTTTGGAAACTAAATGCTGTTTGTAATAAATGGTAAATAACTTTTTGAATCACTTCTCTATATTTTTAAATAAAAAAAGTAGTCTAAGATGTACTTTTTAAAAATATATATATAATTCTATGGGGTGACTGAGTGACTCTGCCAGTTAAGTGTCTTGTTCTTGATTTTAGCTCAGGTCATGCTCTTGGTCATAAGATTGAGCTCCACTTTGGGCTCCATAGGGAGAGTGCAGCTGCTTATAAGATTCTCTCTCCCTATGCCTCTGTCCCTCCCCTCTCCACTCTCACTCTCTGTCTCTCAAATATATATATTTCTAGATAGTTTGATATTGCTGTAACCTACCTACCTGAACTGAAAAGAAAAACGAAGGCTTTTGCTAATTCCTTATATTCACCTCCCCTCAACATATATATGATAATAAAATAAATGTTATAGAATGAATCAGGAATGGAAATGTTGCTATAATGAAAAGTTTCCTTACAATTATGTTTTCAAAATATGGAGACAGTTCTAGCTTTTCCTATAATACAGGAAAGAAACTGTGTGATAAATAACATAAACAGCAAGTCAGAGAAATTAGTTATTGATAAAAGTGAATTATAAGATACTTAAACTAGGGCACCTGGGTGGCTCAGTGAGTTAAAGCCTCTGTCTTCGGCTCAGGTCATGATCTCAGGGTCCTGGGATCGAGACCCGCATCGGGCTCCCTGCTCAGTGGGGAGCCTGCTTCCTCCTCTCTCTCTCTCTCTGCCTACTTGTGATCTGCTCTCTCTGTGTGTCAAATAAATAAATAAAATCTAAAAAAAAAAGATACTTAAACTAGACAAAGGAGAAACAGTCATTTTTTTATTATTAATACTGTGTTTTAAGCACTCGAGGCTAATAAAAATAAAAACAAAATATATTACGGTGATTATTAGATGCAAGGTGTTCTTTTAAGTGCTTGTATTAGATTTCATAACAGCTGTCTGAATCAGTTACTTTTGTATGTATCATGAAAAGCACATAAAAGTAATTTTCCCAAGATCACAGGTGTGGAGCCAGTGCTTCAGTTCAGTCAGTCTGGTTTCCAAGTCCACCCTTTAACCTGCTCTTTTTGTAAGGTTCAATCCTGCTGGCCCTTACTATAATTTTTTCCTCAACTTATTCTATTTTCTCAAATGAAGACTCTTTTATTCCTCCCTATCACATCTAATGGCTCCAATTTTCACAAAGGACCCAATGACTATACGAATGAGCTGGAGCAGGAGTGAAAGTCACACCCAGAGCTGCTGTTTCTTATCTTACCATTTGTTTTCCTTTTGGTTTTTGAATTTCTTGAGATTTTTTTTTGTTTTACTTTTTTTTTCTAAATCACTCTAAGCTTTTAATTATATCACGTGAAATCAAATATTTATTCAAAACCTCACAGATACTACAAAGTGGTTATGAAATAATCACACAATCTATTGTCTTAATGGTAAAACAAAAACAAGAACATAAATAAAGACCATTTTACTAAATAGCAAATTTTAGATAGTTACTCACAGAGAATAATTTTATTCAAACCTAAGAAGTTTATATTATTCTTAAGACATTTAAGGCTGATGAATTTGAGAAAGGAAAACTCATTAAAAATGTAAAATGCAGCCTGGTCCTCTAGCTTTCTTTAATGATTTAGAGTCCAAGATTTTTAAAAAGTTAACCAAATAGCAAATAATTCCAATAGATTCTAGGTATAGCCTCTAAGAGTTTAATACATATATAGCTATGTTTCCTTGCAACCATACAGAGGTAAAAAAGCAAAAGTAAACTAAACTAAGAATAAGCATATTTTGTGGGAGAGCTGGTCTTTTCATTCAATGCATGCCTTTCCAGTGGACTTGTATGTTTGCCTGCCCCATCAATCTCAAGCTCACATCAATCTCAAGCTAACAGGAAAGTCCCAAACAAAAAGGAAATAAAACCACATTAAAAGATGATCTTCCAGTTGTGACTTCTAGTACATTTGGGAGATAAAGTTTTTATTTTAATTTAGGGAATTTTGCCAGTTTGAAATAATGTTGAAAGGGGAAAAATTGGTAAAACATTCCAGTAAAACTATAAGTAAATTTTTTTCATTAAAGACTGTAATGTCTTTTGTATTTTATAATGATACACAGATAGATTGATAAAGATATAGATAACTATAACTACACATAGTTTTATATTATCCATATCTTTCTTTATCGACGTGTGTATCTATCTATCATCTCTATCCTGTTGGTTTTGTTTCTCTGGAGAACTCTGACTAAAACCCTACCCAAACAAACCCAAACAAATGTAGTTTGTGGACTAGCACTGTCAACATCACCAAAGAGCTTGATAAAACTGCAGAACTTGGACTCTACTCTGGACCTGCTGCCATAGAATTTACATTTTAACAAGTTTCACAGTGATTTGTGTGCATATTACAATTTCATAAGGACTGCATTAGAGCAGTGTCCTGAGTTTAAAAGTCTACATTTATCAGTGTGATTTCATTAGGTTAATAGCTATCTGTTCTACTAGGTTCTAAATCTATGAGCAGAGAATCGTATCTTAAATGACTATCCTAGTCGTATTTTAGTAATAGCATACTATTGTGTCTTAGGCTTGCACGCTATTGTATCTTAGATGACTGACCCAATTTCTGGCTCAAATTTATTGAACTTTCTAGCCTGAAAACCAAATGCCAACATGAAGATAATCATAATTAATATTAGGTAGTACAGGGTGTAGGACAACTTAAATTCCTATTACTTTCATAATATTTTACATTCCTTAATTATAATTTCTATCAGAGGCTAGTTTTTTACTTACCTGGAAACTAGCAGATTATTAAAATTACCAAAAGTAAGATATAAACAAAACCATCATTAAAAAGGAAGCATATATATTTTGAAATTCCTATTTACAAATAATTCATAGGTAAAAACAACAATTTGTGTTTGATTATTAATTCTGAAGTCCAAAGATATTATCTACAGAAAACTTTTTTCACTTGTCTCTTCATTCCAATCTCCCCAAAAGACTCTGTAGGAGAAGATATCAGTCCTAAATTTTGGTTTACCTCAGTTTCTTGCTGTAACTCTTGGGATTTGTTTTCATTTGTTTGTTTGTTTGTTTGTTTTAATATTGAAGAGCACATGTACTAGATTTTTTAAAAATATATTAACCATGATGATTTTATAACCTGTTATTATTTAATGGAGTAGTTACTTTGGGTTTTCAGGGGCCCAGGAAAACAGTGCATGGATTTAGGCCAATAGTTCATCTTTTTTCTATAGTCTTCTCTACACCCTCAAATTTATTTTCAGAATTGGTATAACAAGAGAAAAATATGTTCTTCTTCCTTAATGTCATACAATGTTACACAAAAATTTAATGAGTTAACTAGAAACTTCTGGGCAATTTCTGGATAATATGGCCTAATATTATCATGTATATTTTAGAAACTGGACTTTTTAATCAAACACATAGTTGCAACTCAAGAGTGATGCAATCAAATTGCTTTGGAACTTCGGCTATTATGTTAAGATATTCTATCATAGGCAAGAGTAAAACATAAAGACCTGATGTAATTTAAAATAATTTTTTTAGTTAGATTAGCCCACATTCCTCTAATTGCTATCATCCTTTTTTCTAACGAACACTAAAAAGAGAAAACTCAATCAAAAGAAACATTCTGTAGAGGGTGATCCATAATAAAATCTATTTTTCTGTCTCTAAGAAAAAAAAATAGTCCTAGAGGATGAGATATTCAAGTCTACTTACTGGAACGCAGTAATAGAATAAGCATGGAAACCAGATTAAAAAAGCTTTTAAAAGTCCACTCATTTTTCTTCATCATTTTTTAATGTAATACCACGGAATGTATTTAGTTTTCACCATGGTGAATTATTGAAATTAAGGAAGTTAAAGTTCTCTCCTTGATAATGGGGTAGATATATTCTCTTGTCAGCAAAGTGAGTCAGCCTGTGCTGTGATTTGTCCAGCTACCATATCAACTATGGGACAAGAGGGTGGCTTCATGATTCTCCCTACTCCTTTTTTATTTACAAGTGTCTCTTTTGTTTTTCTTTGTGCTCTTATTTGTTTTTGTCCCTATGACATAGTCAAGTATTTTTATAAAATGGTCCTATGCAAAGAATAATTTCAAAAATTACTATAAAATGTGATGCCAATTTTGAAACAAGTAAAGAAAATGGTTTTCAAATAAACATAAAAGATATAAAGGACTAAGGGTCTTAAGTAATCAGGTAAATAGACATCTAGCAATGCATATGCTTGAAGAAAAAGAAACTAGATGTTCCATTAAAATTATTCTTGAAGGGGCTCTTGGGTGGTTCAGTTGGTTAAGCATCTGCCTTTGGCTCAGTGTCCTGGGATGGCGTTCTGTAGCTGGCTCCTTGCTCAGTGGGGAGCCTGCTTCTCCCTCTCCCTCTGCCTGCAGCTTCCCCTGCTTGTGCTCGCTCTCTTTCTCTGTCAAATAAATAAATAAAATCTTTTTAAAAAATATTCTTTAAGCTTATGCAAAAAGGGAAGAAAATAAATGGTCCAAAGACCTTGCTTTTAGTTAATAAAGCAGGGAAAAACATGTAATAATAAAAAGAAGCCTTACAGTGCCCCCCCCCGCCACAGACACTCTTTGAGGAATGGAAGATGGGAGCTAGTAATAGGTGCTCCAGCCACCCATGAAGCCTCTAACCACCCACCCACACCCTTGCATTCTTTTGGAAACTTCCAACAATAACCTAAGAAATTGCTAGAACCATCTCTTAAACATGGCTTTTGGTATTTTTCTTGCTGATAGATAAAATAACTATGTTGGCCTTTTGTTTTTGTTGATTATACATGTGTATTCTTTACAATATTTTTATTTCACACCCTTACAAAAATATACAGCCAAATTCTTATTTTTATTTGACTTTAACGTGGTTTCTCTTGAACATATCCTGAAAGATCAAAAGAAGTCCTAGAAATAATGTTTTTATAAGAAACTAATAATATGAATATGACACACCGTAAAGAATCCTAAATCCTAAATGCTTAGGCTAGTTGTAAACATGATTTTCAAATAAACCTGATTAGTTAATTATACACTTACAGATTCTACTCTGAAATGCGTTCAAATATCTGTATGGTAAGAAAGGCTGGCAGTCGTATATGAGTCTTCCGCATCCTCAAACAACTGCGGAGTCTTGCAAGGTAATCACAAGCTCGGTGAAAAGTGACCCCAAAGGATCTGAGAGTGAGGACACTTCAAAGTCTCTCCAATGAATTGGTCTCAGAACACTTGAATTGGCACAAGTGCTCTGAAAAAATAACTCCAGCGAAGTGGCTATACATTTACACAGAGAAATATTTTTATTATATACCACCAGCAAATCAGTCCTTGACAGCAAACCATGAATCCTGACTCAGGTGATTATTTTTTTTTTAACTCAATCTCAGAAGCATCCAAGTGAAAATGAAGAAGACTTCGTAAGAAACAAAAACAAAAATAACTTTATCACTTACTAACTACAAGTAGTCTTACACAAGTTATTTTTGTTTAGTTTAGTTTTAATATACTTTGCTTCAATTCCCTTATATGTAAAATGAAGAGATAGGGGTGCCTGGGGGTGGGGCTAGTTTAGTTAAGCGTCTGACTAGATTTCAGCTCAGGTTTTAATCTCGGGGTTGTGTGTGAGAGTCTTGCAAGAGTCCCACATTAGGCTCCACACCAGGCATGGAGTCTACTTAAAAAAAAAAAAAATCACCAAGAGTCTTACTAGCTTAGACAATACAGAATTCTGTGATTGGTGAATGTCATGTACAGAGCAGCAGACTTTGCCTTTGTGTTATTTATCATATATTTACAGTAAAGTGATGCTTGCACAAAGTGCAATATCTATTTTTCTCTAGAAATCTCTTCATTATTTAAGCATATGCTTATAGAACATATTGGGAACAATGTGATAACAAGATGGATATTAGGTAGCTTTAGTGAAGTTACATCGTAGAGATAGATGGTTAGTAGAAAAGAGGAGAAAATACTCTCATTTACTATATTGTGGGTTATAACACACCAACAGTATACACCTCTTTAAATAAACTACTATCAGAGTTTTTATCCTTTAGAGGATCTTTCCTCAATTTTCCATGAGTCTTTCCCTATTTTGTTCATCTTTCTTTTCCTACCAACAGTCCATGTGACCTGGAACATGTACTGTTATAAAAGTTTTTAACCAGTTTATATGCTCTTAATCATTTCTATTTCCAATTGCCTTTTATTCATCCACTGAATAAATCTTTTAACATTGCTCTCATGATGTCACTCAATGGATCAAAAAGTTTAACAATTCTTCATTACCTGCAAATAAATCCCTAATCAAGAAACAACATCCAAGACTCTTGCCATTTGACTTCAGGTTATCACCATTCCCTCCTTCTAACATATGTATATATATAAACTCTACATATACATATATGTATATATACTCACTAGGTAGTTTAGACACACTAGATAGCTCACAGTTTCCTAAAGAATTTTGTATACATTTCTACCTGCCCAATACCTTTGCTTCTGAGGATCACCTTGTCATTTCTAAAACAAATAATAATGCCTCAGGCTCTTTTGATGAACTTACTTCATGTTGCAAAGAGAAAATAGATGTAATTGTTTAAGGACTAACCATAACCATAATTACCAATCCCTCTCTCTCTCTTTTTATTTGCATCATCAAATATTTTATCAGGCTTGTATCCAAATCCAACCCCTCCTTGTACTCAAGAGCTCATTCTTTTTTACTTTCTCAAAGTCTTTGCAATAAAGTTATCCTCTTCCTAGTTTGAATCATAAATTTCTCCTTCTTCACTGCATCATTGCATCAGCATTGAAAATGCAATCCATTTATGACATACAGTTTGCAAAGCTCTGGATCTTGCCTGGTTTATGATTCTAAGCTTCTTGAATCAAAGATTAAATTTTCTAAATAGTTTATATAAATGATTTATGTGATTCCTGTTAATTGAAAAGAAATCTAAAAAGGCATATAGCATATTTTAAAATTGTAGGGTAGACATCACACAGAGTAGTGAATAAATATACTGCATGGTAAACAACAACAACAAAAAAATGCCAGCATATAGTTAAAGGGCAAATATTCACATAGAATATTCTGAACATAAAAAGGAACAGATGTAGCATTTGATGAGTAGAGTAAAAAAAGGTGAAGATTATTGCGATTTGACAAATTGGCTTTCCCATATACCTTGTTTAAGAGCTATTTTACTTAATAATGCAATAGTTTTTATACTAAAAGAACTGTCTTCACTTGCATGAAATTCTCATGTGAACTTGAAAATATGCAAGGATAGGGCACCTGGGTGGCTCAGTCAGTTAAGTGTCTGCCTTCGGCTCAGGTCATCATCCCAGGGTCCTGGTATCTAGCCCTGCGTTGGACTCTCTGCTCAGCAGGGAGCCTGCTTCTCCCTCTCTGTCTGCTGCTCCCCCTGCTTGTATACTCCTGGTCTCTCTCTCTCTGTGAGATAAATAAATAAAATCTTTAAAATAAATATGCAAGGATAAGATATATAGTATATTCTAAACATCTGGATGATAAACCATGTCTAAAAATATGAGGTTCTGTGGTGCCTGGGTGGCTCAGTTGGTTAAGCGTCTGCCTTCAGCTCAGGTCATGATCCCAGAGTCCTGGGATCCAGTCCCACATCGGGCTCCCTGCTCAGCAGGGAGTCTGCTTTTCCCTCTCCCTCTGCCTACCACTCTGCCTGCGTGTGCTCCTTTTCTCTCCTTCTTTCTCTCTAACAAATAAATAAAAAAAAAATTTTTAAATTAAGTAATAAAAAATAAAGATATGAGGTTCTATCTCTGTATCAACAAGTGCTAAAAGCTACATATATTTTTAAAGGTAAAATTACGGCACACATATAAATTCAAAATAACTGTGTGAAACATCTTATTTTACTCTGTAATTGATAAATGAAGCAGTAAGATGCCAAAATTTGTTCATGATTTTTAAGAATAGACATGTATATAGACAATGAGGAAGGCTAAAATAAATTTGCTAATATATGCAAAACTAGTCAATATCAAAAAGAAAATAAAATGTATTGTTTGGAATGATCTCTTCCACCCTCGTGGGTTGGGATGAAGGAAATCAATTGCATCTCCATCAGACATAATTAACTATCAACTCTGTAAACAGGAATAACTTACATCACATCAGTTTTCCACAGTTAATTTCTATCTGTACAGAGCTTCATAACAGACCATTAAGGGCCATGAAAGGCACAGACCCCTATGGAACCAGATTGCCCCCAAGTGTCTGCTAGCAATACCTAGCATTCCATACAACAGATACCCAGCAATCATTTACTCATTTCAAAAGCTGTCTGTCTGCTTGTTTCTGAGACAAGAATGTTCTGCAGAGGTGGCAGCTTATAGAGATTCACTCATGGAAGATGACAAGGAAGGATATCCTAAAGTCTGTTGTTTCCAGGTTTTTAATGTCCAAACAGGCAATTATCGAAGCAAATCTCCATCTAGCCTATTCTACATTTGCTATAAACAGAAGTAGATTTCTAGACTCCAACTTTCTTTGAAAATCTGTCTTTCTACCTCTGTTTATATACATAATAAAAGGAAAAAATATTACTAATTGCTATCATAATTAAAACATAAAATAACAAATCTTGATTTTAATAGTTAACAGTAATTTTCAATGTGAAATAAACATCAATATTAGCTTTCTTTAATGCTATTTAAAGTTATACAGAAAAATCTATGATCACTTTTGCCAACACACTTATTTTGATTCCCCCAAATTTGAAAACACTCATTTAAGTCATAATTAAACTGTCAGTACAGAGAACGAGATCTGACTTTACTTAAAAATTTTGTTTTATTTAATTTCTCCAATTCTTTTCAATCAGTATCCAGTGAGATAAATCTGATATAATGAAAAAAGAGAAAAACTTCTTTCAGCTAACTTTAGTTTTTCTAAATTTTATTACCACTTGCCAACATTCAAGTACATCCAAAGTGAAAATTCTCTACTGTTTTCCATGTGTTTTCTCTTGAAGTCAAAGAGTAATCTTTCATTCTCCTAACCTTTTTGCCTTTTCTAGTAATATGAACCCTTTGATTGGGCATTAACCTCTTTGAAACCATTAAGTCCTTTGTATCAACTCACACTGAAAGCGTCTAGACTGTTCACTGGTGTAAAAAGTCCCTATCTGTGTTCTATTGTTTTTCTATCAGGATTATTAATACTATAAGAAAATTGCTCACAAAGATATTCTCCTCCTTACTGCATTTTAATAAGCTGCTTATGCTAAGCAGGTGTCTGCAATTGTTGTGCTGTTATGTGGGGGGTGGGGATGACACACGTGTATCCAAGGGATAAACAGGTGATTCTGCTTCAGCTGAGTCATTTACATGTCCCTATAAAATATGTATGACCAAATTTACACATCAATGTAAATAGCAATAGTTAGGTGTTCCTTTTTACTCGTCTTCAGAGATAAAAGTAGGAAAGATACTAGGGATTTAGAAAGATTATCCTGAAATTCTCATTAAAACTATACAATACAGGTGAGAAAGTAAAGTGCATACAGATTTTTAAAACATTCTAAGCATTTTGAGCTCAAAAACCACTCAAAATTTCTCTCAGGAGTATACATTTAATGTGTTTGAATTTTAAGTCATCACTTTGAAATAAATTCAGGCAGAAATTACTTAAAAATTCCGAGATTTACATAAAATTGGTAGCAGTGTTAGATGCTATTCTATAGGATTCAGGCTTTGGCGCTTTTTTTCTTTTTATTATACAGGATATCTACTATGTTCTCAGCCTGAGAAATGCCAAAAACTCTCTTCAGAATTGGAGAAGGGTGAATATAACCAGTGACTGGACTTTGTAACTTGGATATACAAAGAAAAATATACTCTTATTCAAGACATACAGCTGGAGCTTTTGAGAAATGCAGAATCTCTGTCTCTTCCTCAGACCCAAAGAATCATGGTTTGAATTTAACGAGATGTTCAGGTGATCCATACGCACATTAAAGTTTGAGAATCACTGCTTTAAATGGCTTCTTGCCTTCTGCCTTGCATCTCTTCAACCCATCCTTCATGAAATGAGCACTGAACTCTGAGACACTGCAATATTATCACAATATTCTAATATGAAAAAGATTCTCATGCCCCAAAATAATTGAAAACCATAGCTCAATTGTACAACCATATTGGTATTACTAAGAGACAAACTAGATTATCTTGCTACTTATATATAGTATATTAGTATTATATATAATAGTCTCTAAAATAAAATCCAAACCCCTGGCAGACAAGGCCTATGATGATCTGGGCACAGCCCAATCATGTCACAATCACACATAAAGTGGATTCTTTAAATATATTAAACACTTGAAACTCTTGGAATTCCTATTATCTCTCTTGCCTCTACACACTTTAGGCACTCGTTCTTCTGGCTGGAATGCAGTATTCATCTGGTCACCTCTTTTTCAATCTGAAGAATTATCTATCAAGTGTATGCACTATGAAGCCCAGCCTAATTTCGAGTTCTCCTTAAGTTGGCATTTTACTTATACATATATGAGACCCTCGTTTGAAACTTCAATACACATATTTATATGCATCTATGTATTCAAGTGTGAGTCACATGTAGACCAAGAGAAAACAAAGATAGGAGTTATTCCATTTGTGTTTGTTACCCTAGATACAGTAGACTAAATATATGTGAAAGAAAGGATGAAAGAATGAGAGAATATTCAAAATGGGTCCCAGTTTTTCTATTCTTGTTTTGTCTTAGACTGACATGTCATGACAATCAGAAGGTCACGTATGATACCTACTCTATTTATAAGAGAATCTGAATATTGTCTTAAAAGAGTACACTATCTCTGCATTCCCATTCTTAGAGCCTTAAAAATCATTAAGAGAAAGAGAGAGAAAAGATGCATCTAGTTTATGTCACCTCTTTCTTATCTGTACATGAATTTGAGGTCTATCATGACAGAATATCTAGTCCTAGCCCATTGCTTGTCTCTCTGTTATTCACAAAGTATGCATGACCTTCATAAGCAATATGCAGTTATCAAAAGACTACCTTAAGTCTACTTCCTGATGAATGTGGAAGAATGAGTATTTAAAATCCTTTTGAAGACTCTTTCAACCTTGGTGTTATATCATTCTACAGTGAAATCCAGATAAACTATTTGCTTTGCATAAATATAGAATAAATAGAGAGGAGAATAAATAGGAAGGAGAAATGCTTAGGGCACAAACAAGTGAACTGATTTATTTCTATAATATCTCAGAATCACTTGTACATTTTGGAACATCTGAATATATACATACAGTTTTCAGTATTTCATGACAAACTACATACCTACAATTAGACTATATCTATACACATCATTATGAGTTCAATCTAAATCTTTTTGCATAATTTAGAATGTGAGATGAGATGATGGTGTTTCTGCTATTTCTTGAAACCTTTAAATCTTCTCTTTAGTCCATATACTCATTTTAACTCTAAAATATCTTCTATTTCCTTTAACAAGCTCACCAAGTGTTATAGTTACTCTTTGATATATATTCACACATTCATTATTTATTGATTACTTTCAAGCAGTTGTTGAGAACTCCATGAAAACCAAATTTGTTAGCATGAGGATAATAATGGGATAAGCAAAGGATCTGACATATAGATCTTTACTTACAGGAAAAGAATGTAAGTGAGAGCTGAGCCTTGAAAAGGATATTCATAATGATGACAATCTTTGGAATTCATATTGCATGCATGTCTGCCTTTTACATGTATACTTATACTTCCCCAATTAAAGGAATGATTTAATGGGGTCTGGTTTATCTATCTCTGTAGTCCTCGTATTAAGAATGGTTTTAAGTAGTGAATCTGAGGATTTCATTCCTTCAGTTCTGAGAAAGTAATAGCTGTTATTCTATCATTGTTTTTTTTTCTATTACCTGTATTTCTTTCTACTAAATTCTTTGTTAAATGAATCCCAGAACTTCTTAATTCCTTTTTTCCATATGAATTCCAAACTCCAAATTTCCAAATTCCAAAATTTTCTTAATTTTTTAAGTGGGATAATTTTATTGTTTTAACATTTTTTTTCTAAATAGAATAATTCCTCAGATTGATCTTCCAGCTTCTTCATTTGTTTTATGTCTTCCCTATTCTCCATTAGAAGTATTTTTCCTTTCTAAGCTCTAAATATAATAACTTTCCTTCTTACAATCTTTCTTTTCAAAGTGCTATAATTTTTATTTAAATTTTAGTTAATTAACATACAGTGCAATATTTCTTTCAAGAGTAGAATTCAGTGATTCATCACTTACACACTACATGCTGTGCTCATTACAAGAAGTACCCTCTTTAATCCCCATCACCCAATATCCCTTCCATCAATCTTCAGTTCGTTCTCTATCATTAAGAGTCTTGTGCAGTCTCTACTTGGTTTTTTTCCCCTATAGATGCAATTCATTTCATGATCTCTCAAACTTTCACACATTTTTGTTCTGATTGTTTCTTTCACTTATCTTTTCCTCTTTTCCAAGTTGTGAGTCATGTTGTGAGTCATGTTTTGCCTCACAGTTATCCCATCTTCTGAAACTGTGTTTGCAGTGCTGCCAGGTCTGGTTCCTGGGCTGCAACATCCATAGCAGAGCTTGTAGTTCGGAGTAGTTGGGAGTGATAGCTGAGGTTTTCAGGGGTAGCAAGCACTACAATTCCCTGTCCGTTTCTTTTTCTAGACCTGCTTTTGATTCACAGACAGTTCTCTTTCTGTTTTGAGCTCTATTCTGAATTCAATTATGTATTCTTAAAACCTTTCCATGTTTTCCTTGGATTTCCTTGGGAGTGCTCAGTGCTTCACCTTTAAACAGGAAGTAGTAGTTTCAAGCACACTGTTTTTTAGCCTGACTCTATCTTAAAATGGATGTGTGTAACATTTTAGTCTGGCCTTGAAATATAGATTCGGGTTTTGTATGTTAGGATGGAGTGGAAAGGGGCAAATTTCAGTCAAAGTCTTTCTTTAACAATACACGGAAATTAGAAGAACAAAATGCATTCAGAGAATGATAGTAGTGTGTATATATTTATTTTCTCAATGATTTAAATATTAATCTTATTCAAAAATACCTTTACAGAAACATCCAGAATAATGTTTGACCAAACCGAAATATACAGGCACCATGACCCGACCAAGTTCATACATAAAATTAACCATAACAAATGCACCCTTGGACAACTTTGTTTATTTGTACTTTGTCCAAGTAAGGAGTTGCAGTGCCATAGCTGTCTACTTGCAGGAGGTGTCTGCGTATCATGCAGAACCATCTGTAAATCTGGCCTGAGATTTCTGCTCTATCAACTAATTATAGGGAACTCCCCAGGAGGCTATCGGGTGTGGGCCAGGAGGGAGAAGGTATTGGAAGAAGTGTAGAAACCATAGGCATTGGAGCTACTTCTTCCTGTATCTTACCTATGCCCCCAAGGCCTTTTCAGGGAAGATATCATCTATGCCACTTCTATTTGATGATGGAGTACTGCTGTACACACTCGGTTTTAGGGTTTGGTAGGTTAGATCATGCCCAGTTCATGATGGGCTGCTCAGATCAAGTGGTAACTTGGTGACCTGCAGTTAAGCATTTAGTCTCTACAAAGGCCCAATGGAAGACAAAAGCTACTGCTCAAAAGGACAATAATTATCCATGGAGAATGGCAGGGTTTTGCTCCCAAATCCTAAGGGCCTGCACTGTTATTCACTTATAGGAGCTCTGAACAGCGCCCCAAACTGTCACTGACATTTCAAGGACGATTAGATCTGTGTATCGCATGGCCCAGTGGTAGAGCAGCTTGCATAGCAGTCTGCAGAGTTGCAATTCAAGTCCAAAGATAGCCTGCTGGCAAGAATTCTTTCTAACTCAGGACAGGTCTGTCCTTGTTCTATTAAGATCTTCAGCTAATCAGATGATATAATTACTGAGGATAATCTGCTTTACTTAAAACCCAAGGATTTAAATGTGAATACCATCCAAAAAGAACACCTTCACAGAAACTCCCAAGTATCTGGGCACCATTGCACAGCATATCAACATGTAAAGTTTATTATCATAGGTGACATAATCAGAATTGTTTTTAATAAGATAATTATAGTGGTGATCAGCAGAATATATAAATATGCATGGACTTTGAAGAAAAGAGTATTCTTGAAATACTTAAAGAACAGGTTAATAGAATCTTTGGTAGTGTTAGAAATCAAGATATTGGAGAGAAAGGCTATATCCAAGGGGTACCTAGGTGGCTCAGTCTATTGAACATCAGACTCTTGATTTCTGCTCCAGTAGTGATCTCTGGGTCATGGGATCGAGCTGTGCTTTGGGCTCAGAGAGGAGCCTACTTGGGATTCTGTCTCCTTCTGTCCCTCTCCAGGCTTGTACTCTCTCTATATAAGTTTTTAAAGATTTTATTTATTTGTTTGACAGAGAGAGAGAGAGAGAGACATCACAAGTCAGCAGAGAGGAAGGCAGAGAGAGGAGGAAGGAGCCTCCCTGCCCAGCAGGGAGCCCAATGCAGGCCTCGATCCCAGGACCCTGAGATCAGGACCTGAGCCAAAGACAGAGGCTTTAACCCGCTGAATCACCCAGGTGCCCCAATCTCTCTCTCTCTAAATAAATAATCTTAAAAAACAATAAAAGGCTATATCCAAAAATAATTATAATAAATTTGTAAGAAAATTATGTAGCAAATATTCAATAAATACATAGAATTAAGAGACTCAGAGAGACGGAGAAAGAATGAAAATGCCAGTTTACTGATCATTTACATAGAAGTCAGAATTAAATATATTATTTTTAAAAACTTTGACCAGCACACATGTTCTTTCAATGAAATATTTAATTTTTATTGGCTTAAAATAACAATGTGATGCTTAAAGTAACAATTATTTAAAAATTCTTAAAATTAAGACTCACATTGGGAGAAATTTTGTACTTTGACTTCTGTGAAAAATGTAATCCTAAATATTCCTAGAGAAAATCAGAAAGTTGGTATTGTGATTAATGATGAGATTTAGGTTACTATTGTTGACTTATAAATAGATTTAGAGGACTTCATTTTGTAGAGTGAATATTGCATAATTTAGTTTTTCTAAAGAGGTTGTACTGCAGTGCTTTGATGCATCGATCAACAAATCTCATTTATATGGGAAAATATTAAGTTCAGTAATGACACCAGCCAGTGGTTCATTTTATGTAGTTGCTGCATTAGCTCAACTGTCTATGCTCAACTCTCTTAAATCAGAAGATTGAAAAGGGCTTTAAGAAAATATATTGCCTATCACCCTACCCTGGCTGTGCTACATATTGTAACAGTATTAGAAATCTAAGATGACCTTGCCTGACCAACAGCCTAAATTTCTTTTAATGTACTTTTATTCACAGTTGAATTTTAATTTGTATTATATTCACAGTTTTCAATTTTATCTTTAATGATTTAAAAATTAAAAATCTTTACATATTTTATTAATCTAAGTTTTAATGTCCTGATTTCCTACTGCTATCAGCAAAGGTTTATTATATTTCACACCAAAACACTGAAGTCTGTGATTCTTTTTGTAAAGAATATCACCAATTAGTTCTATTTTGTCAATTTTCTCAAAATGTAATTTAATGTAAACTTGTAAGATAATACTGCTGCTTTTTATATTAACATGTTGAACCAAACTACAAATAGAAGGAAGTTAAGATGACTTACTTTTAATTTTGCAACAATAGAGGTAATGGATCCAACATCCAGTTACATTGTTTTCTCTTTCTGAACACAACTCCTTGATTGATGTGCTTCTCAGGATTGTAAAGAATTGCTGTTCTTAAACGTGTTATCATAGGACTTAATAGAGCAAGTGAGAGTAACTTGACTTTGATTAATGCAGCTTAAAAAGGAAGAAAAAAAGACAGTCAAAATAGGAAAAAGATATTATAATAATAGCTACTGGTGCCAAAGAAAACAAAGCCGGTTTGGTAATGCGGGTGCTGTGCCACATCTTCTTGAAGCCATGTCATCTTTTATCTTTTCTCTCTCTCTCTTTCTCTTTTTAAAGAATTATTTGAGTGAAGGTGGGGGAAGTATGAGCCAGGGGGAGGGACAAAGGGAGAGAGAGTCTTAAGCAGATTCCATGCTGACTCGATATGCCCAGCGTGGGGCTCAATCTCACAACCCGGAAGAACACGATCCGATCAGAAGATAGGATTCCATCTCTCAACTGACTGCAGCGCTCAGGTGCCCCACCATGTCATCGTAGCTGCAATTAGTTTTTGTAGAAGCTTCAAGTCATATAACCCTTAAAACTGCCTTAAGATTAACGGGGTGAGATGAACTAATAAACTGCCAGTTGTGGGAATTGGGGTTTAAAGACCTACAGCAAAAATAAAGGGAGGATCAGAAAAAACTAATTTTCTAGATAAAAATACTTGCGTTAAACCAATTCTTCATTCTTGTGAAGGATCGACTTACAAGTAGGTGCGTTTAACCTTAAAATAGTTCTAAATTAATCCTTTGCTAAGTAGTTGTGCCTCCAGTTAGTGATAGAGATAGTCTTCAAGTTTTGAGCAACAGCATACTTGTGATATTTTTTGTATTGAAGTCATGTTTGAATTCTTATTTTTTGAAAAGTTATTTTGAATTAATTAGTTGTATCAAGGTAAAGCATGTAAGTAAATGTTTAAAAATCAGATATTACAAAAAGCTTCATAAGAGTGAGTCATGCTCTAACCCATTCCTTTGTATCTTCTGCTTCTCATAGACAACTCTTTTCAATCTTTGCAGATGTTTGTTTTTTTATTTATCTTATGTTCCTAAATATCATGCTCTACTGCTACGTTTGTCCTACCAGTTGCAGACTCTCCTATTTAACAGTTATGATGGGTTAAGACACACCTCTTACAACCAATTCTTAGATCCTGACTTTCTTCTTTTCTCATCCTTCCAATGAATTATATTGTCATTTAATTTAAACTGGCAATTAGGGTTTTTCTTATTGTTATCTGTAAAAAATGTTCACTGAAGAAGCACACAGTGTACCATGTGTAATTATACTTCCTTTTTATATACCCATATCTTTTTAGAAGTTATAGGTTTTTTCAGATATTTAGTTGTCTATATATTACCACTATATTTTCTACATGTCTTCTCAGATATGTAGTGTTTTTCAAATGGTAAACTCTATCAGCTAATATATTGATTTTCATTTTTTTAAAGATTTTATTTATTCATTTGAGAGAGAGCACAAGTAGGGGGACAGGGAGAGGGAGAGGGAGAAGCAAACTCCCTGCTGAGCGTGGAGTCTGGATCAGGCTGGATCCCAGGACCCTGAGATCCCAGGACCCTGGATCCCAGGACCCTGAAATCATGACCTGATCTGAAGGCAGACACTTAACTGACTGAGCTACCCAGGCACCCCTTTCATTTTTTCTCCTTGCAATCAGTCTTTTTCCTGCTCCGTTTTGATCGGCTTCTCTCTGGGCCTGTTGTACTTCCATCGTCTTAGGACTTTCCTGATGGGTCTTCCTCTGTTTGATTCTTCACATTTTTGTTTTAATTGGTTTACTCCTTTATTTCCAGATGTGCATTTGTCACACACTTTCTAAGAAAGGATACATGTGAGGTATTTGTTTTGAGTTCTCAAATATCTAAAAGAGTTTTTATTCTATGCTCGGGCTTGGTTGACAGAATGTATACATATACCTTATTGTGCCTGATTCATTCAACAGTGTCTGAGTATTCTCATCTGTATAATGAAGAAATAAGAAATATAAGAATTATGTGATCCCAATTAAATTACATGACTGATCGGTGAGAGCTATATAGTTTTCTTATTTCACAGTTTCTTCCTTGACAAGGTTTACTTAAGCATTACACATGTAAAATCAATAATTTCTCTTTCTGGGAAAATCTGTTTTTTGACACAGTTTCTTTTTAAAATGTACATTTGGTAAGAATTACTTCTTTCAAGCATTTTTACTAATAAATTTAAAATAATATTTATTATAAAAACGTCTCTTATCCTTAGGCCACAGCATTCACTTCTCTTGTATAAGAAATGTTTTAATCATTTTTCAGTATAAATCATTAAAATCTTGGGGGCATCTGGGTGGCTCAGTCATTAAGCATCTTCCTTCAGCTCAGATCATGATCCCAGGACCCTGGGATCGAGCCCCACATCGGGCTCCCTGCCCAGCAGGAAGCCTGCTTCTCCCTCTCCCACTCCCCTTGCTTGTGTTCCCTCTTTTGCTGTGTTTCTCTCTTTCAAATAAATAAAATATTTTAAAAAAATCTTTAAGATCTTGAGTATAAATACAACAATATTATAGTTGCTTTAATTATTTTTTATTTAAGGACAAAAAAAAATCAACCAGAGTATTATAAAATATTTTTAGAAATAAATGGTCAATAGCTTCTCAGTAGATACTGGCCCAGAATTTCTCAAGAAAATGTTCTATCACAACAAATACAGAATATATCATGAAAATATATAAGTGGAGCTACCTATGCTCAATTGGAACAAATACACAAATTTTGGGAATGGGAAGAATAGAAGAAGCACAATTGAAGTGGTAAAAGATGTTTTCTGCCCTGGGGAGCAAATGGAGGAGAAGCAAAAGTACACCATTTTTACTGCAATTGCATTACAGGTAGATGAGCATATTCTCCTTGGCTTTAGAGAAGTGTCTAGGAATACAAAGCTACATTATTTTCAGAAGAAGGGCCTCTTGAACTTTGAATCTAAGCTAAAGTAATAAAAAAAAGAAAAAAATTCACTCCATGGAAGCAATTGCCAACACATTTATTTGTACTTTAATCAATTAAATTAGTATTTCTTTCATAAAAATTTAAAACTTCTCCACTCAATAATAATACTCATCACTATAAAAATATTGAGAAGAAAATAACTAGGAAATTCTGCCACATATATGGCAGATACATATTTTTTAAAGTCTTATAAAAGTAAACTATGCATATGTAAAGATGCTCATAATCACCAGTGATTTTAAAAAAAGGTAAGTTAAATAAAGAGATATCATTACTCCTGATTGGCACTTTAACCCCCTTTAATTGGAGAGGATATGTGGAAATAATCACTCTCACATCCTACTGACCAGTGTGGAAATTTGTTCGACCTTTCTGGAAGGCAATATGCATAAAAATTAAAAATGTGTATACAGTTTGACCTAGCAATTTCACCTCTAGTGATTTATGCAAAAAAAAAAATTGGAAAAGGGCAAAGTTGTACAAAAAATATTTTTCACAGTATTATTTATGGTATCAAAATAGCAACAACCAAAATGTCAATTAGAAAGAATTTCATTAAATAAAAATTACAATACCTCAACATAATTTAAAGCTATGTAACTGTTATAAAGGTAATAGCAATTCTTTATATATGGAATATTTGCCATATAATATTAATTTAAAACAACCCGATTGTTATAAAATATTATGGAAGTTTGACCACATTATTTTGAGGGGGAAAAGGGTATCCCACACCCATAACCACATACAGAAGCAAGTCTGGGATATTATGCAGCAAATTATTAAAAAGTAATTATTTTTGAGTGGTTTGTGGGCAACTGTTTCTTAAAAATTTATATTTCTGTGTCTTCTGTTTTTTAACCTAAGAATATGTTACATTTATATCAGAAAAATTTTGTTTATTTTTTAAAACTATCAGACACATACACACACAGAGAAATGTCCAAATGTCAAGAGTGATTATAATGAACAGAATTATCTGCTCATATCCTGTTTATTAGAACCGATGAGAGAAAAAAACCTGAATGTCAAAGCATCTTATTTAAAAAACTCATACTATGATTATTAATATTACGTCACCAATTTTAAATGTAGTTCACTCTACCAAATCATTAATAAGATGTCTGAAGACTTTTTTTTTCCCCCAGTAACCCAAGGCAGGGTCTGCAAACACTAATGACATTCCAATTGTTAATATTAAATCTATTCAAATATAAAAGAAAATAGACTAATGATATATCTCTTGTGTGAGGGGCTAAAAATTAATAAAAATTAGAATTTAAATGTTTTTCAAGCAGAAATTAATTTAAAATCAATTGGAGGAGTGCCTAGGTGGCTCAGTTAAGCGTCTGCCTTCGGCTCAGGTCATGATCCCAGGGTCCTGGGACTGAGTCCCACATCCGGCTCCCTGCTCTGCAGGGACACTTCTCCCTCTGCACTTCCCCTACTTGTGTTCCCTCTCACTATGTCTCTCTCTGTCAAGTAAATAAATAAAATCTTAAAAATAAAATAATATAAAATAAAATAAACTGGAATTGGAAAGTCCTAAAGAATTACTTTATAAGATTTATGTGTAAATTAATTTCTATTAATGTAACTGAAAAATAGGAAATTTAAACCTTCCATACAATAACAAAAATTGTCTAAGTTCTCCTACATACAAACTTAGTAGCACAATGTCCGATTTCACATTTATATCAGATTTACCCAGCTCTCAGAATCTTTTAGCTCCACTGAAACATTTCATTACATTATTTGCAAACCATCTTTGGTGCCTTTTTTAAAGTAATATATATTTTCTTAAATGCATAAAGTTCAGGAACAAAGAACATTTAAGATTTAAGCACTAGTAAGAAGTGGGAAAACTTAACCATCATGAATGCTGTTCTTTACTGTTCCTGCAAAGCCTCTGAGTCCTTCTAATTAGTAAATACATGTGCTTCCAAGTGTGCATTTTTAATAGCACATCCAGTGCCAGAGGTCAGTCATTATTTACATAAAAATGGGAACGGAGATGGCAATGTAAAATCAGATGTTAGTACAAAAGGCAAAATGTTAATAAGAGAGGCTCCAGGAACAAAAGACATTATCCTAGTCCATTGAGTTCTTTTGATTATTCATTCTGTACACTTGTATGAAGATTCAAATCTCAATTAAAATTAAAAGCTATCAGGAGCTTTAAAACATCAGGGAGCAAGGATCCTCAAGCCTTGACAGTTTTTACCACTAGAGAAATGAAGATAGAGAGTGAGGGCTTACGGAGCATGAAGGCTGGGATCCAGAAGTCACTGAGAATGGATGGGTCGTAGACATGTAATGCCAAATAGCATTATTGAATTCAAGGGTCTTCAGATATCAGGAGTAAGTTGGAAGCATTCAATAAAAGGTTCAGTAAATATATAAACTGAAATTTCCACACATGATTTCTTATTAAGTAGTAGTGTTTTTTTTTAAAGATTTTATTTATTTATTTGACATAGAGAGAGAGATCAGATTACAAGTAGGCAGAGAGGCAGGCAGAGAGAGAGGAGAAAGCAGGCTCCCCACTGAGCAGGGAACCTGATGCGGCCTCGATCCCAGGACCCTGAGATCATGACCTGAGCCGAAGGCAGAGGCTTTAACCCACTGAGCCACCCAGGTGCCCCAAGTAGTAGTTTTAATATAATTAACATTCATTTAGAACTTTATTTTTTTTATTTTTGTTTTTTTAGAACTTTAGTTTTTATAATTTCCTGGCAATTTTACTGTTACAGATACTGTTTTATTTTTTTCTGGCTAAGGCTCTGGGTTTAGAGCCTTAATTTTAGTAAGTGATTCCAAACCACTTTTCAGATGAACTCCTTATATCTTTTAATTCTCTACTATAAGTCACTGTGATGATCTTTCCTGACAACTGTTTTATAACCCTAACCCCACCAAAAAAGATCATAATCTGATTCAGTTATATTTGATAACTTAAATAGACAACGTAAGAATTTCATTAACATAGAACTAATTCAGATAATGATATGCTTGATAGTCATTACAATTTTTTCTTGTTTGAACAGTAATTCTACATTCAAACTGGTATGTTTAGCAAATAATTATTAAGGTGAGCATATAATTGTGATAGTATTATCAAAATCATTATTATTATTATAAAACTCTCCCCTCTGTCCTTGAGGATATGAACTGCTGACTCATTGTCATTTTCTCAGCACATATTGAGAATTGACCATGGGCCAGATAGTCTCTAAAGAGGACTGCATTTCTCACTTAGGCCTCATAGCAATACCATGTGTTTGGCATGATGAGTATTTCCTTTCACAGATGAGAAGTCAGGAACTTAGCTATCTATGGCATCAGTGGCAGAGTTAGGATTTCAGTACAGAGTCCAGTTCTGTATTCTGCACACATATCACCTTCCCTATATTACTTTTTAAAAAATATTTATTTATTCATTTGAGGGGGGGTCAGAGGGAGAGAGAGAATCTCAAGCAGACTTCCCCCACGGAGTGGAGCATGACATGGCGCTCCATCCCAGGACCCAGAAATCATGACCTGAGCCGTAAATCAACTGACTGAGCCATTCAGGTACCTCTATTCTATTAATTTTATACAAAGAGTTAAAATTTGTAATGAATTTACTCATTAAATTAAATAAAGCTGTTTATGTTTTAGGTTATTAGTGTTTTAATTTTAAAATTCAGTTTTTGAAAATTCATTTTCAAGATTTTTTTTTAATTCAGTTGCTTTTGTTTTTGTTTTCTGTGCTATTCCCTCTCATGTTTGAGAGTTAGTATGGTTGTATTATTTTTCTTGCATGTTTGTTAGGTTTGTTATAGGATATACAAGGCATGTTTGCATTCTGGTTCTATAATTAAGTGCCTGTATAAATATGGCAAGTTACTTACTTTCTTTTGGCATCAGTTGCTTTATTGGAAAATGGAAATGATAGCATTGCATACTTCATGGAATTTTGTATGAAATATCAAAAAATCCATTCATATTATATGAAACATAACACAGCTCATAAATACATTAAATATCGAACTTCTTTTTATTATTAAGATGTTCTTTGTTAAGTATTACATGGAAGTTTTCACTTGAAATTTGTCAAAAAATGGTTTTTTTAAAGATTTTATTTTATTTATTTGATAGAGAGACAGCGAGAGAGGGAATACAAGCAGGGGGAGTGGGAGAGGGAGAAAGAGGTCTCTAACTGAGCAAGGACCCCGATGCTCCTGGGCTTGATTCCAGGACCGTGGAATCATAACCTGAGCCAAAGGCAGATGCTTAATGACTGAGCCACCCAGGCACCCCAAAATTTGTCAAAAATTTTTATGGAACTAAATATATGTAAAATATTATACAACGCATAGTAGATTGAAGACAGGGCCAGAGAACTCCATATGCTCCTAATGATTTTGTTATCTCTCTATTCTCCCCTCAGCTCAAACATTTGCAGCTAATCCATCACAGCTTGCCAAGACCATTAGGACTCATTTCATCATACTATTTATTTCTGTTCACTAGAGCCACATGAAATCTCAGGACTCCTGGGTCATCCCTCATAACCAAGACTTTCAAATCCTTAGAGGTTTATGCTTCCCATAATCTGACTCCATCTCCCACTCCTTCAGATTCACTTTTGAGACTTATTCACCCAGTTCTTTGCCCAAAAGACTGACCAACGTATGCTACATCAACATTTTCCTCATACTTTGACTTCTGATTGGATTCAGCCAATGGGAATCACCTGCAGAAGATCGGAGAGAGAGAGGGAAGAATGAGGTTGGTATATTTATCCTTCAGGCTCCCTCCCTGTGTCGTCCCTATGGATTAGCATTTTTTGGACCAAAAAGATCTTAGCTTCTGTCACTTACCTCTTCATGCAATGGTGCTCATTCTCTGGGTCCCTCCTCTTGTCTCTTCAGGGTGCTGTCACTCTCTTGCCATCTCCCCAGACTTTTATAAATAGTTCCTTTGTTTAACTCATCTCTTCTCAACCTCCTGGATTGGTGGCCCCATCCAAGCATGCCATCTGTTTCTCATTGAGGTCACGGCTGAACATACTATAGATCCCCAAATTCTTCCATTGTTAGCTCTAGAACCTACAGTCTGATCACAGAAAGATCCCTATGTCCTTATCTTCTGAACTTTTTTGAATCAACTAAAAGCAGGTTCTCTTTTGAGGTTACTGCTTCCCCTGTGGCCTTCTCATATGCAGTGGCAACTTATCAGACATTTATGCTATAGGGCTTGGTATTTATTGACTCTTCAGAGCCATTGTCCCTTTCTCCATCCTAAACATTCCATCTTCAGGGTTATGCCACACAACCAAAACACTTTATACTCCATCTTGTTGCTGTTAATCTATAATGTCCCCTTCATTAGTTGTCACCTAGGAAAAAAATCTCCAAGCCTGGTTAAATCCAACTGGTGCAGCTGACCTGACAAGGAAAAAGTTATAGAGCTGTGATGCTTGACCTCCATTTTTGAATCACCAGCAGTATCTGAGCCCAGAACTCTTTCCAGCAATCAACTATATTTCCTTAATTCATTATCTCTCTTACTCATAGATTTTTCTCTCCATCTTAACCTCCAGAACATTGTCCTCCATTCTCACATGTAGGAGATAGAACTAACTCTGCTCCCACCTCCACTTTACTCAACCAACCTGCACTTTACTCATTATTTCTGCTGCTTTTATTCTCCTTCCTATAGATCAGTGATTCTCAACATCAGTCACAGTAACTCCTAGAGATTTCTGGGTTTATTTTCATTTATGAAATAATTGGGAGTAGGGTGGCAGTTTAGTTTTTAGATGGCAGGGATCAGGACTCCTATAAAAACTGCAACAAATGGGATTGTGATGCTCTCAAAAAAGTGTTTTCCCACATGTCTTACAACTTTTGAATGTCTTGTCATGAATTCATGTATATAAATATCTGTTTATAATAATCTGTGTCTAGAACATAATTCTACTTAGAAAGTAAACATAAAGGAATATTTACCTTTTTAAAAAAAATAGAAAAATGTCATACCCAACAACATAGCGCATTATATTTGAGGTATTTGGGTTTAACCACAATACACACCTGTCAGTTTGTACTTGTGCTTGTTAAATTAACATAGATCTTCCTATCAATGTGGTCATTTGCTTCATTAGGTGTTCTAGTGTGATTATTTTCTAGAAATTAAACAAAATTATTATTGTTTTGTTATAAATCATTATATTTTTTATTTTGACCACAGTGATGACAAATGTTGATATTTTTGAAATTAAATCTGAAGATGTTATATTTTATAGAAACATAATTTTTGTGTAGTAAAAGTCAAGTTACCAAATATTTGCTATAAAGAGAGGTAATGACCCTGATGGCATTGAGAACCGTCATATAGTTGAATAAATCATGCTCCTTTCAAAGCCCAAACTTGTAAAGTTAATTTCTTCCTCCCTTTCTTCTCAAAGACAGTACTTCGGCAACTGGCCACAGCTCTCTCATACCATTTGTTTATTCCAAAATAAGCTGGATCATTCTCCAAAGCACATAAACCAGCTAAAACATGCTATACCATCTCTCAAAAAAAAAAAAAAAAAAAGAAAGTTTTCCTTGAACATGTGAGGTTGTTAATTTTACTCTACAGAAAAATTTCAAGAGAGTTTTACATTATTCACTGTTTCTTAATCCTCTAATCCTCTTACCTCTGGAACCGAGTTTATTTGGACATTTCCACCACTACCGTGTCGAAATATCTCTTATTAAGAACAATAGCACCTCTTCACTGTTAAACCCAAGGTTCTGTTTTTGTTTTTTTTTGTTTTTTTTTTCCTTTTTACTGGCCCATGACAAAACTTAACTTACTTATTTAGTTTCTTTTCTTTCTTTTCTTTTCCTTTTTTCTTGTCCTTTCCTTCCCCTTTCTTTTTCTCCTTGTTCTTCTTATTCTTCTTGTTCTTGTTCTTCTTGTTCTTGTTCTTCTTGTTCTTCTTGTTCTTCTTGTTCTTCTTGTTCTTCTTCTTGTTCTTCTTCTTCTTCCTCAATTCTGCTTGTTGCAGTGCTCTAGGGATCATTCCTTAGCCTTCTTGTCTTCCCCTAGTAATTTCACCCAATCTCCTGATCTTAATTATTACCTACATGCAGATGACTCTGAATGTATTCCTGGATTTTTGCCCTTAACTGAAGACTTGCTATCCCACTTATTATTAGACATCCACACTTGAAGTTTAATAGGTACCTCAAATATGAATATGTCCAAGTCTGATCCTTTAAATTCCTCCCCCAAATCACTCCTCATACACTCTTCCTCATCTCGATTAATTGTGAGTGACTCTTCCCATTGTGATCATCCTTGACTCCTTTCTTTCTCTCTCTCCCTGTATCTGCTCCATTGGTATTTTCTATTGGTAAAATTAAGAGGATCTTTGAAACCTATATTGAGAATGTACCCAGAGTCCAACCACTTTTTACTACCTATGCCATTCTTCCTTTGAGTAAGCTTCACTGAATTAAAAGATTCCTAAGTTGTCTTTCTTTTTGCAGCCTTGTCTCCCTTTTGTCTATTCAGACTGATCTTTTGGAAATGTAGCTCAAATCATGTCACTCCCTATCCTTCCCATCTCATTAAGAGTAAATTTCAAAGTTGTCACAAGAGCCTGCAGGAATTGGCCCTCTGCATACTTCCTGAGCCTGTCTGCATCCTTTGTCTTCTCACTGATCCTAGTCCAACTCCATTGACCTCCTTAGCCCTCCTGCAACACCTCAAGCATAATCTTGCCTCATGGCATTTGCACTTGCTTTTCTTTCCTGAGTAGGTTACCTTCCTTCTATCCACAGGGACTGACCTTGATGGTTTCGGTATGTCACTTTCACAGTGAATCATTCCCTAAACACCCTAGAAAAACTAGCCATCTTCCCTTTTCTAGCAACCCTCTCTAGTCCCCTGCTTTGGCTTTATCTTTTTCCCACAGTTATTGCCATCATTTGACAACTTCTGTATTTACTTCTTTATTTGTTCATTAGCCCTTCCATCCTTTAGAATGAAAACTCTATTTGGATAGGGACTTACATTGACATAAAAGGTTCAATAAATACTTGTTAAATGAAAAGAACAACTGACCTAAATTAACCATTTTTAAAATTTTAATCTTTTCATGATTAAATTTTAACTTTATAAATTTTAACCTGTTAAGTAGCCAGCACATCTTTTGCTTTCTAATTCTTACACAGACAACCAATGGATCTGAAAACGACCTGTGAAATCATTTTAGCAAAAATTTCTTTAAGATTTTTTTTTTATATATCATAATAGGAGGCTTGCCTACACAGAAAATGAGTACTCACCTAGATTCTGAAGTTCATGTCAAACAATCAGAGGATGAGGGAAATAGATAGGACTATAGAGTTAGCCCCAGATGACCTCAGGCTATAGGTTAAAGAAAGAGTATGGTGTTCAGCAGCGGAGTGTCTACTAAGGTCGATTATTTTCTGGCATGTTCATTCCAAGCTTAGAGCAGTAATGGAAAGAACTACATAAATTGATAATAAATGATTCAAGGAGTTTTGGAAATACAATGAACACATGGAAGAGTGATCATGGTAATCATATACAATGTCTCTTACACTACCTTGCAGGCATTTTAAAGCCTGAAAACTTAGAATGGATTTTGAACACCTACTTACAGATGACTTTGGGCAAGTTACTTAAAATTCCTGAGCCTTTATTTCCTAATTTGCGTAATGGAGATACTTAACAAACCTATGGCACATGGTTATTGTGAGGATTAAGTGATTTAATACACAGAAAGTACTTAGAACAATGCCTAATGTAGAAGAGGAAAAGGTTTTCCTGACGCTCTTAGGATCCCTGGCTAGGTCTGAAAATTAGACTGACAAAGACAGATGAACAGGAGAAAAGCGCACAAACGTTATTGAATTTCTACATATATATGGGAGCCTTCACAAGAGAATGAAGACCTGAAGAAGTGACCAGAGCAGACTTTTATCCCTTTGAGACAAAGAAACAACACGTTTGTGAAGAATTGACAAGACAAAGGGGATTGGGCTGGGAAGATAAGAGTTAGTTTAACAAGGTTTGTTTGCAGATATCTCTGGGCTGATAAGAGTCTGTCTCCATGAAGAGGAAAATTCAGTTGGCAGAAAAGCAGGAGCTTTTTCTGCATTTATTGCTTCTTAATTGCCTTCAGCTCAAAATAATTTTTATAACAAAGAGGTCTATTTTGGGGTGACATATTCTGATTTCCTTTATCTAGTAAATACTAAGTGAATAGTATGTATTAAATTTTTTATTATTGTTATTATTCTTCATTATCCTAACCTGGAAATCTTAAAGTCATCTTAAACTCATTTTTAATACTTTGAAAGATTAAAAGTGCATTTTTTAGATGTTTTGTCTAAAGACTTCCCTTTTAAATTTAAGGGAAATAAAATCTGCAAGGTTTAAATATATTGAATTAGCATTTTATTTCTGGAACTGCTTAATACACTAGAGTTCTCTAAATATCTACATTTTGAGAAAGACCATTTTTCCCCAGAAATTTAAAATATATATATATATATATATATATATATATATATATATATATATATATATAATAGAGAAA
>LNAC01000013.1:2000613-2090256 GCA_002007465.1 Ailurus styani | reverse complement strand
AATATATATATATATATATATATATATATATATATATATATATATATGTAATAGAGAAAGTAGCACTACCTTAAAAATTGTGGTTCTCAGTGAAATAATCCAAAATCAGGCCTCGCCTCTAAGCAGGCTATTGCTTTTGCTTTTTGTTCCTGGGCTGGTACCCACCATAGTTAGCTTTAAACAATATAAGTAAATCATTAGACAGGGTGCTTTACTATTATTATTTGAAAAAACCCATCCCAAGAGATAGGGTCGAACATTCATGCTGTCTGACAAATGAAAGCTTTAAGACATGAAGGGACCAGGCTTTGGCGGAACCTGACAGTAAATACTGTTGCTGTCAGTCAGGCCCAAGCAGCGTGGGGCTTTGGCTATTTCTGATATAATTAAGCTTCATGCTTAGCATAAGAGATGGATTTAATCAGCCATATGATTCACATCATATGTCAAATGATCAAAAGTTGACACACTGCATGTGTACGTCAATTCTCATTCTGAAGATCGTTGTTTCTATGGCCTAAAATAACACAAAGAGACTATTTCTAAGGCATGCCCTCCCTTTCTTTTCTTGCATCTCTCTAGGTTCTCCTGTTTTCAAACTACATATCTGTACATATTCTAACACGAGTGACTTCTTGCTGTGAAAATTTCCCATGGGGGGCTAAATAACAAATTAACACTAGTTTGGGTAAAGGTTTTCTAATTAGCTGATCAAGGCTGTCAGGCCATGAGAGGAAGCAAACCACCATGATATTCTTAACACTTCACACATTCCTCACTTACCATCTTCCATTCCTCCCTGCTAATCCTATGTGATTAGTTCAGAGGCCTTGAAATCAGCCTAGCTTTTGAAAGGAAGCTTTTGTAAGTTGCAGTCTTTCTTTCCTAAATATGTTTGTTGTCAGCAAGCCAAAAGTACATTTAGAATCTTCTGTAAGCTTCATCTGAGGAGGATCGAGGTTTATAATAAGAAGGCTATTTGCATATAAATTATGCCTAGAATGTACAGAGGAGTGAAGTCTGAGAAATGCTATTATTTGGAAAGAAAACAGGGCAATCTCTGATATAAAACCATTTTAAAAAGTTCTGTGGAATTGGGAGGTTTGTATTTCCTGTGGCACAACCAGCTGCAAGTTCACGGGGAACATTTTGGCAATCTGCAGGACTCCCAGCCAAGAGCTTGTATTTAATTAGAAATCAACATTCTATGGGGGTGTATACAAAGGGATCTGTGAGATTATCAGAAAGTAAAGTTCTTTGCCTATTTTGAATAATGGAAAAATTTAAAGCACGATGCTATTTATGTGTATCTGGAGCTTTACATAAAATTAAAAATAACACAAGTAATTAGTAGAGCACTAAGATAACAAGTATTTCATTCACTTAAAACAAATATTCTGTCCATTTATATACTGACTCCAAATTGGTGATATGCATGGGGGACAGAACTCTTCTGACTATAAAATTGGCTTTAAGTAATCATCAGTAGCTTATTTCCAAGGTTGTATTTGAAATGAACTATCCATCTGATATTTTTCAATTATTTTGATGAACAAATGCAGCTGAAAAGAGAAAATCTACCATACACTGAAGAGGTCAACATGTCTAGAAATACAATCGCATAGTCTGTGAATTTGAGAGTTGTGAATCTGAGCAGTCCTTCTGCCCTCTGGTCCTCATGTTATAAACCATGAGACACCTATGAATTGCCTATTGCATGATGGAGCTGTATAACAGGAGGACAAGTTGAATAATTTGTTTTTAAAGAAAAAAAAAGAAGAAGAAAAAGAAGAAGAAACGAAGACACCTTTGGGCACAAAGACACCTTGCTAATGAGATAACACACTGGCTAAATTAAAAACCTCACCTAGCCTGAAGTCATTTAGATTTGTTCTTTGTTCACTTCTCTTTGTTCCCTCCTCCCTCTACTTTCCACTTCTTTGCTGACTTTTCACTTATTTACACTCTAATGTGACGATTATTTTACTTTAGTATAATACTGAGACTTTGTGTGAGGTGTATGTGAGGCAAAGCCCTGCAAGTTATTAAGCTGTAAAGATTGAAGTTTTGGCTGAATATAAAAGAAAACTTTTGAAAACAGATATCTGCTTAGAAAGCTATTTCTCCGGGGGCCAATTCCTTTAGGAAGCGTCTTTCATTATATACGTGTAGCCCCACTGACTCCAACAGACACTCACTCCTCATTTTAGTTCATGAAAACTGGATCTGAGAGTCTTCCAGTGTAAGCCAAAGACAGTGCACTGTTCGGGCAGTGAATGCAATCAGGTTAGACAGCAGGAGAAAAGATAATTCAGAAGGTTTCAGGATTCGCTTCTAAAAGAGGATCAGTTCTTCCAACTGCATTATTAATTGTAGAATTTGTGGATTTCACACCATTTCTTCCTTCACTTGAGGAGAGATTATGTTACATACCTTTGCCAGTCTGAGAAGATAAAAATAGTTCACAAATTAGTGAGTTGTAACAAAAGCACATGCTGTTTTTAACTTTATTAGGCCTTCCATTTCCTTAGTAGAATTTGAATTTCTTAGAGGCATAGGTCCTTGGTTCAAGTTTTCTTTCGTGATCATACCTCAACTGATTATACAGCAACAGTTTATTAAGTACATGTCCAAAGCACAAAGCTAGATAATCAAGATGATCAAAGATAAGAAAACATATATTGTTGAGAAGTATTCTTCCAAGCTAATCTACATACTATGGCAAATACGGTCTTTTAATTATCTGATTCTTAGACCTCCTTTTCCTCTACCAAACTCTATGCTGCATTTATAACAAAGTAGAGGTAAATTGTTTTAAATAACCAACCTCCATTTTACCTCTTTGCCAGATTAACTAAGGTTCATCATTCCCTCTGTTAATCATACTGCTGGATTTCCACAATTTCCTGAACTCCTGAACAAACCAGCATTTCTGCCCCTCTGTAGTGAGTTCATCTTTGCCAGAATTATGTTATATTTATTTCCAAATCTTTTTATGTAGTTATGCATGTTATTATTATTATAATTTGATTAACTATTGAGTGAACCAATGAAACATGAATGGGAAAAGACCATTATTTCCGTGAAAACTAAATATTTTAGAAAGACGTATTGAAGCTGGGTTAATAAATTAAGTGAAATGGATAACTATAAAATACAGGGAAAAATTATATTGCTGAACTTACATTGCTATACAGATGTCTTTACTTTCTAACTCCATTCCAAAGAAAAACAAAATCAGGGAGTATAGATCATGAATTTTGGGTGTGATTTATGATAAATAAATTACATGGAATTCTTATTTGTGGCCCACATACTCTAAGAAAGTTCAGAATAAACAAGCTTGCATATGTTTGAGGCTAAAATGAAATATTTAATGTCTGTCCGTTTATAATTTCTCGCTATAATGGATTGTTTAACTAACCAACAAGGAATCTCAATAGTTTAGGGTATAGAATGCTCCATGCTCTCCTATCTTGATGTCTTTGCACAAGCATTTTTGTTGGTTGCTGTAGTAATCAATAGTCAATCAGTCAACCTTTCTCTTTCCCTGCCACTTAATTTACTCTTTGCCTATTCTTCTTTGGTTGTCTAATTCAGATTTTTTAGTACCCATCTAAGACATACGATATATGTGTAAAGTTGTTAAAACTATGTATATGCATTTGTATATCCTATGCACAGAAAATACTACTCAGACACTTCTTTCAATTTAAAAGCAAGTTTTATTTTATTAATTCAAATTATTAAACTCAAAACTGTTTTTCTTGAATGTTTATTTACAACTTAAAAATATTACTTTTCTATTTCTAAAGCTAGTAAATTTTAACAGTTAAAGTGTTCTTTTGATTAATATCTATTCTAATATATTAACAGATAAATTTGTTAAAATTTTTAAACTACACGTACATTTTTAATACATTTGGTTTTCTTATTAAGTACCCCAATAAATATTCTCAAGTACTTAACTAATACTTTTGAATCTGATAAATTAAATTTTTAAACACCTTTAAGTTTATTTAAGTATTCCAATAAAATTTATATTCCAAGTAAATTTTCAACTTAAAATAATAACTATACATATTACACTATCATAAAATATTTTGGGAAGGGCAATTCCTCAATTACACTGAATTCTCTCAAGCACTATGTACGATAATAATACGAGATATTATACAGAATATTCCTTAAAATAAAAAGAGTTTTTATGTGTTTACTTTATTTCATTATTTCTATATCAAAACTTTAAATCTTTCTATGGGTAAAATACACTAACTCACCAAGGAACAATTACGTGGTCCTGTGGTAAGCAAAATAGCACCCCTTCCTTCAGATGTCCACACCCTAATCTGTGGAAACTATGAATATTTATCTTATGTGCAAAATGATTTTGCATATTGATTAAGAGTATGGACCTAGAGATGGAGAGATCTTCCTGGACTTCCCGCTACGGTCCACTCCAATCATGTAAATCTTTAAAAGGAGAAATTTTTCCTAGCCTGCTCAGGGGGAGATGACAATGGAAGAAGAGCAGAGACATGTAACATGAGAAGACTCAATCCACTTTTGCCGATTTAGAAGAAAGAAAACATGAACTCGAGACTATTGGTAGCTCTAGAAGTTGGGACTGTATCTCAGCTGACAACTGGTCTGAAAATCACAAAAAAACAAAATTCTGCCAACAACCCAGATGAGCAAGCAAGCTGATAATCTTTAAAGTCTCCAGAAAGAAATATAGCTCCATTAATATGCTGATTGACTCTGATAAGACCTGTTCTGACTTGAGTTCTAACCTATAGAATTATAAGATAAATTTGTACTGTTTAAGCTGTTAGGTTTGTAATAATATGTTACAGAACCAATACAAAACTAATGCAAATCTGAAGCAAATTCTGAACATGGGATCTCAGAATATTTGCATATATTCTGGAAATTTAAGCCAGGTTGTGAAAATTGAAGCAACAATTACCTGGTGCAGTTTTCCCACACACAGATGCTACCCCAAGCCCTTATCCACCATGAAAACAAAATAGAAGATTGTGAGTCCAAAAAAGAGTAGTTTTGTCGTCAGTAATTCAAGTGACAGTCTACTTAATAGTCAAACCTCCTGTAGCTATATTTCTTAATTGGAATCTACCAATGTATTTATTATTCTATTTATGGTGATTTATTTAAATATTTGTCTCATAATTTTTTATATACTTTTAACTTTAAATGACAGCTGACTTGATTCTACGTATCTCCAGAAGTTCTGGTGTCAATCTCAACAATCATTGTAATGACAGTCAAGAAGTCTTCCCTAATTTATACAGATTAGCACTGCTTAGTGCTAGTGTCCCTTATATGTAATTCCAGAGGAAGTACCCCATTTTCTACTTCTGCTATAACACTTATCATCCTAAATGTAACTTTACAATATTTATCTGTACACTGCAATACAGTAAACTCAAGGAAGATAGGATGATATACATTTTAATTTAGGACTAAACTTAGCAAGATTAATATGAACTTAATATGAACTTCATTAATATGAAGATTAATAAGAGAAATGATTTGTATTTTATAAAAAAATGCTTATTTAGGGCGCCTGGGTGGCTCAGTAGGTTAAAGCCTCTGCTTTCGGCTCAGGTCATGATCTCAGCGTCCTGGGATCGAGGCCCGCATCGGGCTCCCTGCTCAGCGGGGAGCCTGCTTCCTCCTCTCTCTCTGCCTGCCTCTCTGCCTACTTGTAATCTCTCTCTCTCGTTCTGTGTCAAATAAATAAATAAAATCTTTAAAAAAAATGCTTATTTAAAAAAGAAAGCAAAAAGACTATTCACTTGCTTTTCAATCAATTTGTCCTATTACTTATTTTAACATGAAGTATAATATGTATAAAAGGAAATTCATCCTTTTTCTTATTGTATAGTAGCAAGAACAGTGAAGGATTTGAGGTTTGAAATTATATCCTACCTACAAACTGACAAGTTAGCCAGCCATAGTTTCATGGGTGGTGACCCAAGAGACTCTTGGATCAGAAACAACAAACTATTATTTACTTACAACAGTAATATTTGCTCCACAAATTTTGTTTGAGCCACAATCCCTACAGCACAACGGAAGGAGGTCAGATGACATGCACATGTAGGGAGGTGCATTACAGGAAGAAGTCAGCTGAGGGAACCTGCATATTTAATAATGTCAGTAAGCCTTTTCCCAGAGAGCAACTTTATTTTTATTATACTGAACCATAAATAAACCTGACCTCTATTCTGGAGGAAGATATTATCTCTATCTTCTAAGACAATTCATTCTATAAGTACTCTTAAAAAATTGTCAGAAAAAGACAGCCAATATTTCTGCATGAAAAGATGCTCAAAGACATGAGAGACCCACAGAATTGTCTCTCAACAATATCTACTCCTTGTCACTACATTGTCTTGGCTTCCAGTGAATTTTCCATGAGCATACCATTTTGTTGGCTATTCTGATGAATCTGAACAACAGAGACTGGGACCAAATCTGTTGAATTTATCCAGTCAGTATTTAACTAAGGCTATAATCAATAAGATCCTAAGCAGTATGATGAGGCTAGCTTGCCATATTGACCTTAAATATGTACTCTAGATTCCTGAATCAAAAGTGGTAAACAAACCCCTACACAAAATTTTCCGTGTCTACCTTAGAAGACCAAGTGGCTTTCTCCTTAGGTGTTCGAATTGAACTTTCCTCTTGGCAGAAGATATTGCTCTAAGCACAGCAGGATGTATTAGCAATTGCACAGCCACTGCCTTCATTCATAGGGAAGAAGTTAGAGCAAAGCTATCATTCATAACAACCCTGGCCAGCGAGCTGAGGGTGACCTGAATACTTCCAAGGGCAAGGTCGTGTCACTGATCACTATGAAAAAAGTAAAGTACAAATTTCATATGATCTTTTCTAATTAAACAACTCCCTTCTTTGAGATAACTGTCTGTAAAAAAACCACAAAATTAATGAGCCATTTAGCCCTCCAGGAAGTTTTCTCGAACATATTTGTTTTCTCTGGCTCTTATAACAAATTACCACAAATGTGGTCACTTAAAACAACAGAAATTTATTATTTTACCATTCTGGCGTCCAGAATCAATGTGTTATCAGGGTAACATTCCCTCTGAAGCTTCTAGGGAAGGATCTGTTCCTGCCTCTTATACCTTTGATGGCTCTGGGCTTTCCTTCTTTTGTGCTGAATCACTCCAGTCTCTGTATCTGTGATCATACTGCCTCATCCTCCTCTGTCTGTCAAATCTCCTTCTGCTTTTCTCTCACACAAACATTTGTCATTGGATTTGGGGACTACCTTGGTAATCCAGGATAATGTCCTCATCTCAAAATTCTGAACTAAATTGCATCTGCAAAGATCCTCTGTCGAAATAAGATAATATTCATAGATTGTGAGGATTAGGATGTGAATATGTATTTCAGAGGCCACCGTTCAGCTAAGTATAACAAGTAACTAAGTATAGTTTCATTTTTGAGGTATCTCTACAATCATTTGAGCACTACATGATCTACTGTGGTATTTTGTTAAACACTTGAAGGTCTCAAGGTGCAATCACTATCTTTCTGGGATAAAGGCAAGTTAATTTCTGGTTTCCTAAAAAGCCCAGTTCTAGAATACATGTGATGCCCCTGGTGGGAGAGTGTTGACAGTTGTCAGCAATCTGTGGATTTGATCTACATCTCTCAGGAAATACAAGTTGATGGCACTTCCAACATGGCTTCTGGCTGTCTGGGAAGCCTTGGAGTTACCAAGTTAGTTAGAATAATTACATTTAGTGCGTGTTTTTGGAAAAACTGCCTAAAGACAGTCAATACAACCTGTCTTCTTTTTCTGTTCACTGATTGGATGTTATTTGTCCATCTATGGAATGACAGATGAGAATATCTAGAGGAGTGGGGTGAGGCTGACAACCAGAGGTTCTGACAAATATTTTGCCTGAGAGTTGAAGGAAATTGGATTTTCTCTTGCTGTTTCCAATAGCTTTTTAAGCAAAATTAGGTGGATTATCTAGCAAATCATGGTCAGAAGGATCCAGCAGGGAATGGCAGAATCTGTGCTTAAATTCCAAGGATCTGCAACAGTTTGGGAGAGCCAAACCAGGGTGTCCTCCTTGCTGAGAAAGCTTCCAGGGATGTTCTTGAAAAGAAACAATTATTAATGTTTCTCCTTCCCCTATATCTCTCTGAGTCTAACGTATTTTTTACTCCAGGTGCCATGATATTTTGCTCTCCAGAAAACTGATATGTGCTATTCCAGTAGCTATAACTTCTAACCATCTCCCACTCACACCAACATCTTTTGTCCAGAAGGATCTGGGCAAGAGGGACAAGGACATTTTTATAAAATTTATAGGAATTAATTACTTATAGTCCCCACTTTGGCCTACGTGGACCTCGCTAGAGGAATTCAGTGAACAGAGTACTTAGCCAAATATTCGTTATCTTTATAATCTAGAACTACATTAGTTCAACAGAAGTACAAGTGGCTGAATCAAAATTAAGCGTAACCCCCTTAAACTGCATGGCATAAAAACCAGGCCAGCCTTTATTTTAACATTAGGGGAAATAAATTAAAAAAAAAAAAAAGAGTCCTGAATTTTCAAACAGGTCAATGTACTCTCCCACACCTTTCATATGGATTATCACTCAGAACACAAGAGAGAAGAGAAAAACCTTTTGTTGGAATACACATAGTCAATAACCAAACTGTTTTACTAAGGTGTGTGGTCCAGGAAGAGGTGCGGGAAGTAAAGTCAAAAGTATTTTTTTAAAATACTTTATTTATTTTTGTATTTATTTATTTGAGAGAGAGAGAGTGAGAGAGAGCATGAGTGGAAGGGAGGGGCAGAGGGAGAAGGAGGAGCAGACTCCCTGCTGAGCAGGGAGCCTAATGTAGGGCTTGATTCCAGGACCCCAATATCATGACCTGAGGTAAAGGGAGACACTTGACTGAGCCATCCAGGAGCCCCAAGGTCAGAGATATTTTGAGTTGATTCAAACCTCTCAATGTGAGATCACTGTGCTTGGTAGAAAGCTTTGGTTTCATTAACATCTCAATTTTTAGCCCATTAGTGTATGTCTTTTGTGATAATGAGCATGCTATTGTCATACTGCAAAGGGTCCTGAAGTTCAAAAACATAACAAAGGTTACTTTTAAGGTTCAAAATAGTGGTTATAGTAAGGAGAATAATGCCCACCCCTCCCCCAGTGCCCAAGCCCTAATCCCAATAACCTATGAATATGTTATCTTGTATATGGCAAAAGGGACTCTGCAGATAATATTAAGTTGAGGATCTTGAGATGGGGGATTACTTAGATTATCTGAGCAGGCCTAATATCATGAGTATTCTTACAAGAGTGAGGCAGAGGGAGATACTACAGCAGATGAGGAAAAGACAGTGTGACAATGGAACCAGAGACTATAGTGATGCAGCCAAGGGCCAATGAGTCAAAGATTGCTAACAGGTTCTAGAAGCTGGAAGGCACAAGGACAGATTCTTTCTTGATGTTTGCACAAGTAACCAACCATGCTGACCCCCTGATTTTAGCTTTTAAAGTTTATGTCAGACTTTTTTTTTATCCAGAACTCAAAGAGAATATATTTGTGTCATTTCAAGCCACTAAGTTTGTGATAATTTGTTATAGCAGCAATAGAAAACTAATGCAGTGGGGCTTGAGTGAACTGATCAGTCTGTAATAATGCCTAACCTGAAAATATGCTAGGAGCAGGAAAATACTATTAATAGCTCTAAAAGGCAATGGTAGTGATCAATGGTTCAATATATTCAATTTCCCAGGAGAAGTTTAGAGGCCACACCCCATGAAATGCATTCTTTTTTACAATGAAACAAATGAGTCCATTTCAGAAAGGAATCCCATGTCTGGCATGCAGTAGCATCCAAAAAATTTCTTTCTGCCCAGTTTGTGATGGTGGATGTGTTGCGACGTCTGGTCCAATGATGGGTTTAGGAAGCAAGGATGGCAATCTGGGTAGTGGAGATTTAATTCTGGTTCACAGAACTTAGGAAAGCAGTTTGCTTACATTTACTGGATTATTAAATGGATACATATGAACAGTCAGATGAAGAGGTACATACGGTGAGGTCTGGAAGGGTCCTGAATGCAGGAGTTCTGTCCCAAAAAATAGGATATACCACTTTCCTGGCATGTAGATGCCTTCACCAACACAGAAGTTCTCCCAACCTCATCATTTAGGCAATATTATGGATGTTTTATTACATAGGCATGATTTATTATTAACTTAATCTGTAGCCCCTTTCTCCTCCTCAGAGGTTGGGGAGAGTAAGGCGAAAAGTTCTAATCAATCTAATCTAACCTTTTTGGCAGCTAGCCCCCGTCCGGGAGTTCTCTGGGGTCCTATCAGGAGTCACCTCATTATAGTAAGATATTCTCCTACCACGCAGGAAATTCCAAGGGATTTAGGAGCTCTGTTTCGGAAATAAAAGGTACTGCTAACACCCCTCTCACTCAGGAAATTACAAGGACTTTAGGAGGTTTTTGTCAGGACCCAGGGGCAAAGATAAAATATATATTTCATATTATGTGATCATTAGTCACAAGATTTGCAAATTCAAAGTATCCTTTCGGCTGTGGCGCCCCCAAAGGTAGCAGCATGTCTTACATTATAGTTCTTCCCAACTGGGAGCACACCCTGTGGAATGTACAAGATAGGGAAATCCACACATATAACTCAACAGTTCCGACCATACATTCATGGATAAAAGTAGCAATAGTAGTACATTAAATTGCCCTAACAGCTGCATCCACAAGGTCAATTAACTTTCTTTTCCTCATTGTGACTTCTCCTCAGGGTAGGCAGAAAGATGGGTTCCCAGTTCATGGGTTCCCACCCTGAAGTCTGTGAATGTTATATTACATGGCAGTGGGAAAATAAGGTAGCAGATGGAATTAGGGTTGTTAAGAAATCAGCTGATCTTTAAACAGGAAGCATATCATGAATTATCTGGCTAGGCCCAATGTCATCACAAAAGTTGCTAAATGGGGAAGAAGGAGGCAGAAGAATTAGCGTCAGAGTGATGTGGTATGAGAAAGACTCGAATAGCTGCTGTTGGCTTTGAAAATCGAAGAGGACTAAAAGCTAAGAAATCCAGGCACCATGTAAAATCTGAAAAAGGCAAGAAAGTGAATTCTTGCCTAGAGCCTCTGGAAAGGGATTTTGCCTTGCTTTGCCAACACCTTGATTTTCACTCAGAGCATACCAGAGTTCTGACTTCCAGTACTGTAAGATGATAACTTTGTGTTTTTAAGGCACTTCATTTGTGGTAATTTGTTACAGCAGCAATAGGAAACTAATCTACTGCCTAAACTCGATCAGTTTAAGTCAAGAGCCCTCTCTCCCACGTGGGACCCAAAAGTGTCTTAAGGGCAGAATTTTTTCTTTTTTTTAAATTCCCACTTCTCACCACAGTTCCTGGGTCATAGATGTTGAAAAATGGTATTTGACAAAAGAACTAATGGATTTTCGAGAGGACATTTCCTAAAATGAAGACAGGGCTCAAACTTTTATGACTTTTTGGAGAGAGAGACCTCCAAGTCAAAACATACTTTGGGTTCCATGTGGGAGAGAGGGCTCTCTCTAGAAAGACTTGTTTTTTAATTATAATTCCTGCCCTTTAAAGTTGTGGTGAAGATTAAATGACATGTTGTAGCTAAAGACCTTGGAGCAGTCCTAGGAATAAAATCATGAGTCATGACGAAGGTGGCGGTTGTGATGGTTATACAGACTGACTGGAAAATCACAAGCTCTAAAAAGAAATTTTATGCCATTGAATAGCGTTCCTAACATAATGTGAAGGCCAAATTTCAAAATATAAAATAGTTAAGCTGGTACATATTTGTGCTCATGGCAGGGTTGCTGACAGAGTCTGCTTTATCTCCAAATCCTCAGTAGCATCTAAGTCTTTCCAGTGAAAACTAAGTGTTGATATCCTTAACATATAGTTTGTGCCTAACGCATATCTGCTATTGAAACAGGTGTTCCATATTTTGAGAGGATATTAGCAGCTACATAAGTACAGCATTAAATGAGCAGGGTTCAGGTTAGTAGAATAATTTCGCATAATTATTTCATTTAAAGACTCAGCCCTCAAACTTTTTGATATTTTTTCCTCTGAACTTACAGTGTTTTGAGACCCACCACCCCACTTTTGGCAAGTGTTAAGGCACCGGTGACCTTATAGCCATGCCAGCATTGCTCTTGGCTCTTAAACGTCTGCAGCATTCCAAGTTTACAAACTGCCAAAGACAAACAATAAAAATGACATTTCACTGTTTCTGACCCGTTTCTTCAAAATAGACCAAAAGAGTCAACTGCAGGTTTATCAGAAGAAACAATTCCCTGAACTCTATCCCTCTGGAGCCATAGACTGGCATTTCTTTGCAGTTGGAAAATATTGGAGTCAGACAACAGTACTGTTTAACTGACAAGAAAAACAAATCTTTCTAGGTGCATAGGAAGTTATTCCTAAACTCTCCCCCACACAGACACACACCCATACTATACACATAAAGGAAAATTGTAAGTCATATATTTCCAAGTGACAAAAGAATCAGAAAAAAAAAAAAGAAAACCTTTTATAAATACATGGGATACATCGTTTTGGTTCAGAATAGAAGATTATCTATGGTCTAAATGGGTAAAACAAAGAGACAGACAATGGGCCAAAAATTTTACCATTAGGAAAGAACAGATTGGAATTGCTTGATTTTCAAGAATTTGGAAACACACATACACAAATCGAACACAATGACAATGACAAACAAAGTGTTCTTTTTATAAGGCTCTACATAAATTAGAAAAAAATAGTATATTAGTGACCACATGAAAATCGATTCTCTGACAGTTTCTTATTTTTCTTCCAATAAAAGATATATTTACCAGAAGTAAATTGAAACCCTATTGACGTTTTGAAATGCAATATATTTCAAGGTTGACATTTAAACATAGACCCGCGGTTTAATAATGTTCTTAAACCAAAATATAGTTCTTTCACAGATACAAAAGCTATAGTCCTGGGATAAAGAAGCCTTCTATGAGTTGACGAACTTATTGTAAGAAAGTTTCTAATAGAGGATTAGAAGGAAAGGTACTGTAGAGATTCATGTTATCATTATTTTGATTACTTTATATTACTTTTATCTTTCTAGCAGTAAATGTCACAGGTCACTGACTTCATTCAGAACCCTAAGAAGTCATCTCAAGTATTCTAATATCAATAAAATCTCATATAAAATATTTAAATACTTAGGTACTGAATGTTGACAGAAGTAAATAATGTTCTTTTCAGGTTTGGTCTGCTCAGTGGCCTGTGGCCAAGACTCATAGCAGAGGAAAGATTCAAGTCTTGAATTAACCATGAAATATTACAAAAGTCACATTATTTTACTCAAAATAACAATTGTTTTTGCTTCCGTGCCTAGTTGATTTACCAAAGGCAAGCACAAATGAGACAGATTGAAAAACCAAAAACACAAATAATGTTCTATTTATTAACTTGAATAGTATTTCCCTTATAGGTACATGTCTATGCAACACATACATATACAACACATAACACTGTGCCTTGTGGCATTTATATTACAGCAGGGAGAAACAGAAAGATGGTGTCTTAGTAATGAGTGTACTGTATGTAGCCAAAATGCCTGGGATTTAAAATTAGACGTCTTTAGAAATCAGTGCGTGGTCACTGCAAAGCTGGGTGATCTTATTTAATCCCTTAAAATCACAAGGTTTATCTTTAGAGTTAGGCTAAGCTTACGTTTTAAGGGAATTGTGGAAGGATACCGAGAAAGATACCTTTTAATTTGCCAAGTTTTTTGTTAATAAATCAGTTTCTTTTATCAACTGGGACTCTGGGACACCAGAAAGCTAAGAGGCAAATCAGAAGTAATTTTTTTTTTAAAACCACGGTCGTTTTTTTCCCCCAAACAAAACTAGCATGGGATGATAAATACAACCATGGAGGCTTGTTTCCTTTTCTTCTTCTGATGAAGTCTATTCCCTTAACAGTTTTGGTTACTGATCCTTGATTCCAGACCCTGTGTTTGAGGAGGGTAGACAAAAAAATTGTGTTTCTATGGACACAATCTGGACACACTGCTTCTCTCCTTTGAGATAACCTCCCTCTCTCCTTTATGCCTAGATGATTGACTGTGATGACATCTAATTACAACTTTTTCATTCTCATTTGCATCACTAAGGGGCTGGCTTCTCTATTCACCATCAGAGATATCACAACGTGGCAAGCATGAAAGAATTTCTCATGACATAATATGGGAAACAAAGACAAAGGAACATTGTGTGCTTTCATTCCATTTCCCTGTTATAACTGACTTAAATTGCTTCATGGGAATGGAATGGCTTACGCCTGGTTCTATCAGACTTTCTTTGTGACAATTTACCAATTCCAAGTATTCATAGATGACAAAGCATCGTCACATGGAAAATAACCTGAAATCCCCCAGACCACTAGAGGCAGGTTTGTTCAAAGATCCCTGGCTATGTCTATATCTGTATCTTCATCTATATCTATCTAAATCATCTACATCTATCTATATTTATATTTATCTATCACTATCTCTATCATATGCACATCCACATATATATTTATACACATTCATATATGCACACACACATAGATAAATAGATAGATGAGAGAGAGAGAGAGAGAGAGATTGAGATTCCAGGTTTGGAATGTAAATTAATAAGAGAGTAGGAGTATTAGGGTTCTCCTGAAAAATAGAACTAATAGGAAGTGTATGTGTAGCAAAAGATATTTATTTTAAAGAATGGAGTTGTGTGACTATGGACTCTGGCTAGACCAAAATCTTCACTGTGGGTTGACTGGAGACCCAGGACAGCTGACCATGTAGATCAGGTATAAAAGCAGACTGCTGGAGAATTCCCTTTTGCTCAGGGAATGCGCCTTTTAGATAACCAGAGCAAAAGAAAGCCTATGATTCAAAGTGCTATGTTAAGTTTAGCATGAATTTCCCATCACCTTTATCCTCTTTGTCTGTTTCATCAGGGTTTATGAATATATATGTAAATTATTCTATTTTATTCTTTTAAAATTTTCAATGAAAAAGTTGCCCTTTCTTGAATATTGCAAATAAAAACAAATAACAATACTAAAACATGAAGGAAGCTTAAATGCATATTACCAAGTGAAAGAAGCCAAAAGGCTACTTGCTGTATGATTCCAACTATAAGGTTGGCTGGAAAAGGTAAAACTGTGGGAATAGTAAAATGATCAGTGATGGCCCGGATTGGGGCAGGAGCCTGGAAGAGATGAATAGGCAAAACAGAGGGGCTTTTGGGGCTGTGAAAATACTCAATAGGATACTAAAATGATGCATATGGGTCATTAGATATTTATCCAGAGCCACTGAATGTACAACACCAAGAACGAATCCTAGTATAAACTAAGCACTTTGTGTGATTATGATGTGTCAATACAGGTTCATGAATTGGAGCAAATGTAGCATGATATTGGAAGATAATTGATAATGGAGGATATGCATGTGAGTGGGACACTAAATACATGGGAAATCTCTGTACCTTCTTCTTAGTTTTGTTAAGAATCTAAAATTCTTCTAAAATATTAAAGTCTTAAAAGAAATACTGTACTTCTTTTAAAGCCACAATATTTCTCAAAATCTTTCAGACTCCTAAGTAACTTTTTGTTTTTCATGTCATATATCTGGTATTACTTCTGAGGACACTCAAATATCCTTTATCCAAATTTTTCAAGTCAGAACAAAATTCTGAACCCACCAATTCAAATGACATTCAGTAAATGGAATAAAAAAGTGGCAGTTATGTACTGATGAGATTTAATATTTAAAATTAAATTATTTAAAAAATACTATAGGTCACTCCATGATAATAGACATTGTATGTTTTCCAAACTCAGTATGTGGTTTTCTGACTTTATGCTATTTATAGAGTATAGTTCTTTTTAATAGTTGCCACTATTGGGAACATACAAGAAAGATGTCAAATCAGAAGGGGCAACATTAATTGTTACCTTTGAAAACTGTACAAATAAATTGTCACTGTACTTTTTCATTATAAATTTAGGAGCTTATTTGGCACTTGGTATGTACTCAATAACCGTAAAATTAATTTTCTATAACAATTTTAAGTCTTTTCTGGTTGGCAGGGTTTATCGTGAGGAGGATAAGAATACAGCACTGAAATTTTTTTCATCCTGTTATATTAAAACAGGTTGAAGTATACCTTAGTTATATCTAAGTTATATCTCTCTTATTAGTTATATCTCTCTTATAAAAATGTGTTACACCCTGAATACTGTGAGACAATAACTTCACAAAAAGCAACAAGAGTGGGGGTGGGAAAAGATTATGTTCAATGTATACAGTGGTTAGTAGGCAACACATATATTTTTATAGTGAAATATAGTTCTGTGTTAGAAAATTCAGTAATTCATATGCTATATTTATTACTGATTTACAGTTGGTTTAAAAGTTAAACATTGGGAGCCTGGGTGGCTCAGTTGGTTAAGTGCCTTCGGCTCAGGTCATGATCCCAGGGTCCTGGGATTGAGTATCACATCAGGCTTTTCTCAGCGGGGAGTCTTCTCCCTCTGACCCTACCCCGTCTTGTGCTCTCTCTTTCTCACTCTCTCTGTCTCTGAAATAAAATCTTTAAAAAATAAAAAAAATTAAAAAAGCTAAACATCAAATCAAACATTTCTAGGTGTTTTCTCTCAGAAGAATTTTTTATGATTGCTTTCCTCCAAATTCCCAGAAATTAAAGACTTTACAAATAGTCCAATTAACTAACTAAAATGGCATTCTATATAAGAAACTAAAGAAAATGACTGCTAAACAAATTGTCGTAAGCAATTTGTTCAAAGCCTTCCTTGGCTTACCCAGTGTTGCACAGTCTTCAATGCATTGAAGATTTGTCCTAATTTTACTACAACTTCCTAAAAGTTATGTAATGCAGATGTTACAAATATTCTACATATAAGAACATAGACTAGTCAAAAATATTTCAAAGGTCTTTTATACACTTTTTTGAGATTATTAAGGTAAAGGATTGAGAAAAGAATTCAAGAGAGATAATTTCATATTCTTTTGATTATGATCTATGAAGAAAATAAAATTTAGGATTTAGAACTGTTTTTGGGGGGCATATGTCACAAAATAAGTTGTCAGCGAATTTACCAACTCACACTACCATTTCTTATGAATTATATCTTTACAAGTAGCATTCATACCATATGCACATTGGATTTTCTATATACAAACCAAATTATTTGAACTGCAAGCCAACATGTGATCATTCCAAACCATAATTTCATACATAAACAGGTCTGCCACAATCCAGAAGTTAATCACACTCAAATGAATGCATTAGCTAACCAACATATTTGTGATAAAACTCCAATCTGTTAGGCACACAAAATTATCTGGAATTGGATTTTGTTGTTGTTAAAACCATATGGTATTTTTTTTTTCCAAAAGCACATTTGGAAGACTTCTTGCTGTGGCTTTTCTTTTGATAATTTTGATTTAGAATTTTTTTCTTTCCAAATATTCATTTGATTGTCCATTCCAAATCAGTATATCAAAGAGTGCTTGATCAAAATGAATTAAGTTGTTGTCAGATGTTGTTAGTTGACATGCATAATAACTGTGTTTATGCATGTAATATTTGCTGGATACCATCTATATGTAAAGGATTTTACTAATTGTATGTAAATTTAAGAAATGGTTACCTCCAAGAATTCTGTTTAGGAGCTTTTACCAAGGTAGAGATGAGACACTGATCATTATGTTAAGTGGAAAGACTGTAAATACACATGTAATTAAGCAACTAGATTCATAATAAAGAAAATAAAGTCAATAGTATCATTATTGCGACTAATAAATTTTGATAAAGCATGCTCAACAAGGTGGGGACTGAGTTTGTCTTTTTTAAAAAATATATTGTTTTAATATAGATAAAGGAAGGACTGTTAGAAAATTCAATGCATCCCAAACCTGGAGAACATATTCTTTTTTGTTAAGAGTGGTGAGGAGTAAGAGAGGATGAGAATAATGGTAGGGCTGGAGAAATAAGTTTGGCTTGAGAAGAGCAGGAGTTATGCTTTGTCTACTTAGAGTCATGTAAGATTTTAGAAAACTTTATAAAGGGATAGAAAGTATCAGGCATTATAGAATAAATAAAATTGAAACAGCAAAAGTTTAAAAATAGAGAGAAAATCTTTTTGTTTGCTTGAAGAATTCAGCTTACAGTGGTATGTATATATGCATTGGACAACAATGGGGCATGATTATGACATGGTTAAGACAATAAAAGTCCTAAAACAGAAGAAAACTGGGATTTTAGAAAGAAATACTTGAAGCATAAGATGCTAAGTATGAAGAGTTATTTGTTAAAATAAACAATAACAGACATAAAAATAAAAATACCCGTGGTGATATACCGGATACTGTATTTGAAAGAAAGTGTGGATAACATATTATCAAGCTGAAAGATTAGCAGAATGGCTTGAAAATAGTGGAGTTAAGTTATTTAGTAGAGAAAACCTGTTGTGGGTGGTGTAAAATGGGGTGACTCAAGGAAGAAGAGGATGATGAATGCAGTTAGAAAGCTACTTCAGTTTGAGGTGATGGTGAGGGATTATTTACGTGAACACTGAATGGTGAGAAGAGCTGTCATATTAATGAGGCATAATGAGTATTCACTAGGGAAAACATAAACGACCCTGTGCATGACCTCTACTTCCTTTTGACTTGAATGGACTTATTTCATTAGTTCCTTGGAGGTACTCAAGATGATTTTTATATATTTATTTACTTACTAAATTTTTCCCCCCAAAAGACTTAATATGGATTGCATCATCAAATGTACAAATGTATAAAACAAAGTAGATACAAATTTAAAAAAATGGCTAGCAAATCAAATAATATCAGGAATGGGGCTAATTTGTAAATTTGTACATCCTTGTCTCCTAATTACATGCTGCTGGTTAGCCAATGTGATTATATTTTTCTAGCAAATTCCCAAAAGAAAGAAAAATTTCATAATTCTTTTACTTCTTCCAGTTAGAGTTTTTGAGATTAATTCCATCTACGCTTTGGTCTGCTTTTGTACACTTTAAATAGTACTTTGACAATTTTTATCCAATGTGTATAATTCATATCTTTTTAAAAAGGTTTTATTTATTTATTTGACAGAGAGAGAAAGAGAGAGCGAGCACAAGCAGGGGCAACTGCAATCAGAGGGAGAGGCAGAAGCAGGCTCCCCATGGAGTAGTCCGATGAGGGGCTCAATCCCAGGACCCTGAGATCATGATCAGAGATGAAGGCAGATGCTAAATGGACTGAGTCACCCAGACGTCCCCTCCAATATGTATAATTAATATCTGAAAGCAGTTCAATGTGACCATGTCACTCTTCTGCCATGGCTAGAAGTCCTTCAATATTATCTTTCCCACTGTCACCATCACAAACAGAGCTGTGCTTTCTATTAAATCAATGATAGTTTTTGTTTGTTTGTTGTTGCTTTTGTTTTTTGAAAATATATTTTTACAACATGCATAATTTGGTACCAATTGTCACTTTGATGTTAATGATATCCAGCTATCTCTCTTTAATTATTATAGCATTTCATGCATTTTTGTTATTTATGACATATAGTGTCATCTTACTGCCTGTTAGCTTTTTCATGATACATTTGTGAAGTATTTTAGGAAATGGCTTCATGAAAACTGGCAACTTTTCAGTCTTTATTATTCCACTATTTCTATTTGGATTTGTCCACTTTTTAAAGTAACACTTAATGAACATATAACTTGGAATATTTTCCTCCTTTGCTTTTGCTCTGTTTTCTAATATCTTTCCAAATTACTTATTCATAGAGTTAAGTAGCATTTTTGTTTCAAAGAATATTTTCAAGAAATGAAATATCTCGAGTGACTCTTCCATCACTTTATTTTCCTCAAAATATTTCAAGTGAACAGAAGATGATTTTCTGAAAATTTCAAAATAAATTAATATTTATTTCCAAATCACAATGTTTTCAAAATATTGTCACTGATTCAAAATTTTCTGCTTATTTTTTCTGATTTTAAAATAGAAACCTTGTATTTCAGCCAATTCTCTTTTACCAAAAATATCTCTTTGGGAAATTTACAATTCTTCCTGAGTCACAAAAAGTTAAATCCATCACATATCCAAATATCAAAATTATAAGGTAAATTGTATTTTAATATTTTGAGGTTGGTATGATGTGGCCTTTTCTGTATGTGATTTTTAAAGTATGTGCAGTATAGTAAAAGTTTATAATAAAAATCCGACTATTTTTGACAAATAATAAGATTCTTTGATTTAAATATTTCTATTGATTCATGTCCATGAAGAAAATGAAAACCATACAGATATTTCAACAGAAGATATTTAATTATAGAGAATTTATTAAAAATCTGTTGGAAGCCTATATGAGCAGAGAGAGAATGCAGATATAACCCAGAGATAGTAGCTACTGAAAAACAGGTCTGGGAGACCACCACCACCACCACCAACAACAACAGAAAGAATTTACACTGTCAGATCCTAGAATCCCTGAGAAAGGGAACCACTGACCTGGAACTCAGATCCTAGAGCAGGAAAAGTGATTTGTCTGTGGCTGGTCCCACTAAAGGAAGAATGATGAGACTCATTCTAAGGGTCAAAAGAAGCTTGAGGAGAACTGCCTACACGGGTTGGAGAAAATAACTGCTGCTAAACCATAATATCTGGGACATCAAACAGAGTTAGAAGGATGTCCTTCTCTCCTCCTCCTGCATCCAGTCTCCTTCTATGGCCTTCTTTTTTTTTTTTTTTTTTTTTTTTAAATTTTTTTTTTTTTTTTTTTTTTTTTTANGTAGGCAGAGAGGCAGAGAGAGAGAGGAGGAAGCAGGCTCCCCGCCGAGCAGAGAGCCCGATGCGGGCCTCGATCCCAGGACCCTGAGATCATGACCTGAGCCGAAAGCAGAGGCTTTAACCCACTGAGCCACCCAGGCGCCCCTTCTATGGCCTTCTATGTGGAGCTCAGAGGACATTAATAAATAGTCAATACACTGATTTGGTTACTCAGCATTGGAATATATCATTCTACAACTATGTTGAATTGACATGACAAATATAAACAATATGCTTCTGCCTAACAAAATAACAATTCTCCTTCATATAAATTAAGTATCTCTCACCCTCTCCACAAGAAGGTAAGTGCAAATTCCCTGTAGTCATGGTATCCATTTTAGCCATTTTAGTGTGCATGTTTTCTCTCTTCTTATTTAGTTACAATCACACCTAAATATCGTGCAACCCTAAATGCAGCATTTTTTAAAAAAGATTTTATCTATTTATTTGACAGAGAGGGAGAGAGCACAAGTAGGGGGAGAAGCAGGCAGAGGGAGAGGGAGAAGCAGACTCCTTGCTGAGCAGGGAGCCTGATGCAGGCCGCATCCCTGAATGTGGGAATCATGACCTGAGACAAAGGCAGATGCTTAACCAACCAAGCCACCCAAATGCTCCCCACCCACAAGTTTTAAAATATTTTCCTAAAGCCAGCATTGTAAAATTAACCAATCTTTTCATAAACTAGTAAGGGAAATGGCGGAAGGAAAGAAAAAGTATTAGCATTAAGAAAAAAAGATAAGTGGGCGCCTGGGTGGCTCAGTGGGTTAAAGCCTCTGCTTTCGGCTCAGGTCATGATCTCAGGGTCCTGGGATCGAGGCCCGCATCGGGCTCCCTGCTCAGCGGGGAGCCTGCTTCCCCCCCTCTCTCTCTCTCTGCCTGCCTCTCTGCCTCCTTGTGATCTCTCTCCCTCTGTGAAATAAATAAATAAAATCTTTAAAAAATAAAAAAACAAAAAAAAAGAAAAAAGATAAGTAATTGGTCCAACGTTATTTTTAGATAAATACTGATTTGAAATATACCCATAAAAGATCATGACTGAAACACTGAATGAATGATTGAAGGTAAGAAAGTTGTAGTTCCAAATTAAGAACTTGTGTCATAATTTTGAGAATAATTTCTAATGTAGTTTTTAATATGATGAAAAGTTTGCACTGTTGTAAAATAAAAACACAATTTACTATTTGAGTTCCATGCTGTTATTATTTTATTATTTCTTGCTAGCCTGTAATTTCCATTGCAGAAAGGTGGAAGAGATAAATGTAATCTCCCTCCCACCCATAACATGCTATATTTTTGATGAATAACACCATGTTTTTCTATCTCAGAATTAAACTCTTGGAAGTAGCCACAAAGATGTTCTTTTTTTCACCCACCACTTAACTTAATATATTCTAATGTTTCCCTGTTCCTGTTATTTTTATTTAACATTCTATATAAACTAGTGAGGATTGCCGTAGTCTCTAATAATACACTTAGGAACTTTCCATATACACCCAGAAATATGAATATAATAATGATAGAACACAAAAGATCAAAATGTGTAGACTAAAATCATAATAATTTCCCTGTTTTAATTTTATGGACTTCTGCCTAATATAATGATATGAGAAGTTACTAATAACCAGAGCCATTTGTTTACTTAATCTACTAATAGTAACTTACACTGCATAGTAATACAAATTTATCTTACTGGTATGGTTCTTTCAGTTTTCTTCCCTCAACAGATAAATAGAAAAAAAAATTCACACTTTTGAACTCAGTTTAATTTCAAACCACACAACCATGAACTCTTCAATCCCAGGAAGCTATGATCACAGAGGGAGCTCATCCTTTCATCACAGAGTTGAAGAATTATTTTGCTTTGTGCAATTCTACTGGATACATTGTGACAGATCTTCAATTTCCATTTATTTTCTAATCAGAAAGAGTCATTTCCTTGACACTGGTACTGGTCTGAGTAGTTCTGGAGGAAAAAAACAGAATCAGCAGGGGCAGAGTGTAGAATATTTGAAATTTCATTCTTTATTTTGTTGAAAATTAAAATGAAAGTTAACTTATTTATCTATTAGCAGATTCAAAAACATCTCTATATACATATAAAATTCAATGGCTACTACGAGGATGTTTGTGGGCTTTGAAGCTTTTTAGTTGCTGCTAGCTATATTCACAAGCCAGACTGGAAGTTTGCTATTAAATACTGAATGCGAAAGGAAAGGAGAAGAAATAAAAAGTCTAAGTAGAAATAAAAAGTGGATAGAAAGTAAAAAGAAAAAAATATAAGAAGTAAAGAACAACTTTTATCTAGTGAAAAGTAACTTATTCTAAATTCAGGATGTCAGAAGAGTTCATGTTTGGGATTGTTCCACATCTCAGAATATTTTATCTTTTTTTGGTCATATTGTGAGACTTTCCCCTGGAAGAATATTGGTGTTGGTAACCACTCTTATTCATGTTTATCTTCCCCCTTTCATCTTTTCTTGTGATGACAGAAACACTGGTCGTGTTGCTAGTGAGTAAATGCAAAGGAAATTATAACAATAATTTCACAGAAGCATCACAATATATGAGATAATTACTATTATAAACTCCATTTTATTTATTTATTTATTTATTTTTTTGGGAGTGAGAGAGAGCAGGGATGGGGAAGGGACAGTGGGAGAGAGAGAGAATCCTTGAGCGGACTCCCTACTGGGTAGGCAGCCTGATGCAGGGCTTGATCCTAGGACCCTGAGACCATGACCTGAGCTGAAACCAAGAGTTGACCGCTCAATTGACTAAGCCACCCCAGGTGCCCCCTAAACTTCATTTTAGATATCTGAGGGTTAATGATGTTAACTAACTAATCCAATATCAGATGTGTCTTTAGTCCCAAATGTGCCTGTGAGTTAGAAAACTGTATTCCCTCTGAGCTGCCACAGCCCTTTCCATAGGCTGTGGATTAGTAAGTAGAGCTTCGGCTCACTGTGACTTGATTCCTTGACTGGAGACATTGGTAAAATGAATACACTGAACAACTCTGCATGGTAGGTATCCTAGCCCAGAACAGGTTGTTATTGGAAGAACTGAAATTCAATTACTCCAAAGCTTGTGTTTGTCACTACTACATTCTTCAGACTTTCAACTATCTCTTGCCAATACTTCAAACCTCAAACGGGTCGTCTCTCTTCCTCCAGTTTCTTTCCCTAAGTGACCCCTTCTGAATTGCATATCTCTCCCATGAGTTGCCATCACATCTTATAGATATTTCTGTAAAGTTATCATGGTGACTGTGACTATGAACGTGTATATTCTCCTCAGTTTCTGTAAACATTTCTATTGTCTCAAAACCCAGCATAGAGACTGTCACATTTTAAACTTCGATAAATATATGTTGCATGAATAGAGTTGTATCATCCCCTTGGAAATCTGGTAAATGTATTTCAGGAGCTTCCAGGAACCAGGATATGAATCTGAGTCTTATAGTGTTAAATAACATTAAAAAATGGAGCCATAGAAATGGACAATTCCTTCTACCAGTCTATCCCAGTTGAATGTACGATGGAGAATTGACAGGAGCTTGAGGAGCCTATGAAGCAGACTTGGAGGCGTTAAGTTCCCTCTTCTCTCTTACTGTCCCCTCTTTAAATCATTCTCTCTTATGCTCTGTTTCAGCTTGTTTGCATTTTATGTTTCATTGAAACCAGGTGATATGTTATTATACAAATGAGGCTTAAGTACATATTGACTTAAATCTATAAAAACTTCAGTCCGTAAACAACCCAAATACCGTCCAGCCCACATCTATTTTGCTCTTTGGTATGACATTTAAAAGAAAGAAAAGAAAATGAAGTGTCAATTTTTTTAAGTTACTGCTCAGTTGACATTTCTAAATAGCACAGGATTATAACAATATTAGATATAACTTTACTAACCATCTTATATTTGACCTCAGTTTGTGAGCATATTACTAATCACATATGATCAAATCCTATTACTTTATCGGTTTTAAAATACCACTCAATAATAACATTTCCATGAGAAATTAAATGTTCTATACCCATGCTTACTTATGCTATGTTATATATATCTTTATCTATACACATACATTTTGGGACCTATTATTTCAGAAGTCAAGCTATCATACTTTAAGTGGCTAATGTGCATGGAAATATGGGTAATGATATGTTTTGCTTAGAGTATTTAAATATGTTTGATTCTCATTCTGTGTGTGTATTAACCAAAAGGTTAAAAAAATCCACCAAAATTTCCATATCTCATGGGTATTCTACCCTCGGAAATATTTAGTGGGTGTGCTTCCCACATAATTAGAAAGGGATCTAAAGTCTTGGTGGAATTACACATTCAGCTGGGGCTATAACCAACACAGAGATATGTGTGCTATATTCTAATTTTTAAGTCTTTACCTTTTAACTGGCTTCTTCCCAACAATGTATGGGTAAATGGTATATTTTTTACAATGAGTAAACTCTTCTTTCACCTCTACAACTGCAAAAAAGTATGAATAACAATTGTCCAATAATTAGCAAAGATCAAACTAATAGCATAAAAACTGATAGCATAGTACAAAAATCTTATATAAGTTTTACACTGGCATTATGCTTACTATAAGCTAGGCACTATTGAAATGTTTTATACACTTTAATTCCCATATCAACCCCATAAAGTAAATTCAATTATTATCCCTATTTTGCACATGAGAAGACTGAGCCACAAAGTAACTTGCCCAAGATCGCACAATAAACAGAGTATGGATTCACACACAGGCAGTCTGGCTGCAAAATTTGTGGCCTTAAATTCTATTCTACCTGCCTGGCTTTGTACAAAAACAAGGTAATACAATGAGAAGAGGAGTATTTAGAAGTACAAGGAAAGATGATGCTTATCTGTCTGAGCAATTGCATCAGCTCAGAAACAAAATAATAAGGATTGCTGAACATATGTAGTCAATGTCTTGTGCCCGAAGCCAGTTCAAGGGTGTGAAGAGCAAGTCATGTAATCTTTCTCAGTGTTCTCATCTGTGAAAAGAGGCTAGTAACAGTACTTGATTTTTAGAATTGTAGTAATAATCAAATGGGTTAATGTTATTCAAGTATTTAGAACCACGCTTGGCTCAAATCAAGTGCATTATATACATTTTTAAGTAGAGATGAATTTAGTGGGATCAAACTTGACTCCATAAGAAAGTACCATGCTTAGAAGAAGAAATGATTGCAGTGCCCTGTGGTTTGTTGTTGGTGTTAATGTAGAGCATGAAATCAGCCATAATACCTGGCTTGCTAAAATACAACACAGAGGTTGCTGGGGATGAGGAAAGGTTTGGGGGAAGGGCATAGGCATTTGGAATGCCCTTGGAACTCCCCGTGGAGTTGCCTTCCGCAAAGCTTTCTTTCTATATATATGTATGTATGTATTTTTAACTTAACATATAAGGTATTATTTGCCCCAGGGGTACAGGTCTGTGAATCATCAGGCTTACACATTTCACAGCACTCACCAGAGCATATATCCTCCCCAATGCCATAACCCAGCCACCCTATCCCTCCCCGCTAACCTCCTAGTAAGCCTCAGTTTGTTTCCTGAGATTAAGACCACCCTGTGATCCAAGAAATGCATGTTTTGTCTCTGTGGGTATGTTTAGGAGACCTCCTGGAGCATACAGATTAGCGTATTTTATCTTTCCCATAAACAGATCCTCCTAGTTTCAGTGAGACCCCTTGTCACACATCAGGTACTTCAGGAACAGTGATAAGGATTTGTGATTATCCTGAAGGACCGGGTCTTTGTCTCTGAGCATTGACCTCTTTGTCTTTTCCTCTCCTGCACAGCAAAGTTGGGAGCAATCTTTCATCCGGCGGTACTGGAATTGCTGGACATTCCTGGCAGTTTGTCACTCAAATCCTTCACCACCCTACTTTATGAACTCATATGTAGTTACTGGAGAAAAGGTAATGTGCCATTTAAACCCACCACAGTGGCTTTACCAAAACACTGACAGAATTGGGGTGAGGGGTGAAGGTAGGTTTATGAAAGTATAAGAGAAAAGATAAGTAATCGTGTCTTCTGGCCTCAACATACCAAATATATGTCTTGTATGCTGAGACGTAGACCACTGGGAAAGTGCATAGATGGAGCTGTGTTGGTGCTTCAAGAGCCGGGATTATGTGCCTAACAGAGCTGTGGCAGGTGCAGCACCCACCGGCAACAGCGCATGTGCGAAACAAGGCTCTTCCCAGACCCACAGGGGTGGTCAGCACCTCAGTGGAAGCAGTAGTGTCATATCGTAAGGACCACTTGGGAGAGGTTGGGATCCTCATGCCTCTTGTAAGAAACCTAGGGGAGAAACCCCAACAGTCTTCGGCACTAACTCTATTGTGTATACTCAAGAAGACACTAAGTAAATAAAGATTAAAAGCAGGGTTCCTCCTTTGAGTAGCTTTCAGCCGCATGGGTATGTGAGTATCGGGTTATGTAATGTTTTCATTTAAGATAATCATCACCACACTTCTTTCCATGAGATGCGTGTAAGGGGCAATCATATTCTTTTTTAAATTTAATATTAAAAGTAATTTTCAAACTTAATTTGAGTGTTGTCATCCATGTACTGGATGCTGATATATTAAAGACCTACTTTTGTAGTTCACTTTTTTCTGATTTTCCAGAATTTATTTTTCAATGTATTCCTTAAACTTTAAGCAGGAAAACATTTGAAGAGAGTTGTGTGGGGGAAAAAAAGAAAGAATGAAAAAAAAAAGTAAATTTCTAAGCTCAGAGGGCTGAAAAAAAGAAGTGAAAAAGAGATAATAAAATGGATGAATCTAAGCCTTATTCCAACGATTTTAGAAGGTGAAAACAAATGGTTCATGAAAACTCAGCTCCAGAAAATAATCACTGGGTATTATTTGAAAAGTATACCCTTTGATCCCTAGATCTTTGGAAAAAACTACTACACTGTGATAAATATTCTTTATGCGTTCTTATTTATGGGTAAGTGTTCTTTATGTGTGTGCTCGCTTAACACTTTTTCTCATATATTAAGTTTGATAGTTTGATGACACTCATAGTCTCAACTAAAATGATAGTGGATCTTTTCTAGGTTTGAGAGAATTCCTTGTCTTACTATTTCTGGGTATTTTAAGGACCTGTGTGGCTGATGTATTAGTATTCATTCATCATTTTAAATACATTTCTCTTGATATTTTTTTCCTGATGACCAAAGATTTTGAAAAGCAAAGAATATTTGATGAAAAAAATGAAACAAAACAGAAACATCATCCACAATTCCACCATTCCCAGGCAAAAATATTTGCTATTTTGATATTTTCCTCCTGCTTATTTGTTTTAGGATAACAAACGATAGTACAGGTCTCTCATTTAAAAACAAATAAAATATAATGAAGGCAATTGGAATTCAGGTACTAGGATTCGAGGCCAAAAGGCTGGCAGCGAGGCTGCAAATTTGAATCCTGGGTCATAAATGTAACAGAGAAATACATTAAGCAAACTGAAAACATTGAGCAATCAGAGGGCTGCCAGGTCAGGATGGTTGGGGGCTGGTGGTTTGAGAGCTGTTCCTGCTGCTAGTTTATCATCTACACTTCAGTGATCTTTATGGAAATGACCAATAAGCCAGCCTGGTACAAATAAGTCCACTGAGGTAGTTCTTAATACCCATTCTTATCAAATTGAATCACCATGGAACTAATCTTCTGCAAATTATTTCAGAGAGTTGACATTTTATGTGCATATTAAAGCTTCCTGGAAAGGGCCCATCAATCTGGATAGGGGCACAGCTGATTCCTGTCAGGTTTCAACTTGGTATTTATTAAGTAAAGTCTGTGTATATCCTTTAGCACGAACAAAATGGCCATCCTTAACTGACTCAAGGTAGAAGCAGTAGGAGAAAACAGCAGCTGGGAAAGAAGAGAAAATACAATAGTGTTTCAAAGAACAAATAAGTATATTTAATAATAGTTTGCCAGCATTTTGACTTCAGATACATGTGTCAACATGGTTTAAAGAATTCAACCATCAATACTGATTTGCTTTGTAACTACTTACTTCAATTAATTACAACTTCTGAAAGCCAGTGAAAGAAATAATTACTGTGTGTGAACACCAGTAGTGAAGCAGAAGCTCTCTAGGTATGTCTGAATACGTAATAAACAATAAATTTATCTAACACTTTTTTTTGAGATTTAAATAACACATTTTTGATGATGTATCATGTCAAAAGTATTATTTTGGGCGCTGTGGTGAAACAAAAAGATATAAAAGACATAGGCAGTTTATTGAATACTGGAAGTTCACAGAAGATAATAGTGGGGGTAAAAGACAGAGTTTATGGGATGGCATAATGGGTGTCAAAGACAATTTTTAGCAAATTTTTATCACTCACAATCAGATCAGTCTATGTCATATATAATTTATTTAATTATAACTTTATTGATTAAAGATACTATCCTATGCATTTCCTATCTCTTTCCCTTTCTGAATCTTCAAAACAATCCTGAGATATAAGTGATTTACTACTGTTAAACCTGTTATTCGGGAAGATACTGAGGTTAACAAAAGATGTATACCTCTAGTCATGTGAAATGTAGATTTGACTCAATGCATTGTAAATTCTGTACCAAAATTCTTACCACCATCCTATGTTGTTGCCCATGTAATATCGTATGCCTGGAATACTGGCGAATTATCAATTTTAAATAGTAAAGATATTCAAAGAACTCTTTACTAGCTAATGAGATGAAAATTTTTCTCATTTTATATTACATTTCATATTATAGAGTAAATGTATAATTTTCTGAGCTTAATGTTTATATTAGTATAGCCAAACTAACACTTTGTACATGTAGTATTCATCCCTACTTCTCTACCATTTCAGAATCACTAAGCTATCTATGATCTCCGTATCATTAAATTCTAAAGATACTTTGCATGGTTTGTATTCTCACTTCAAACAACACTGACTTCATTCACCAATTCCCTTCCATTCCTCAATACTCTCTTTCCCTGGATTTTTCCTACCTCTTAAGTCACATGGGTGTCACTTTGTCTTTTCTTCTCAAATGCCTCAGTTCCTCAGTTGAGTTCTACACAGTTTTCCCCTATACTTCCTCTCCAGGGAATCTCATCATTACTCACAGCTTTAAGTAACAATTATGTACAGATAACTTTCAAATTTAAATCTCCATCAAGGCTCAACTTTGGACACCATACCTATATATTTGTTTAACTCTCTGAAAGCTCCTCTTGGATGTTTGAAGAATGCTTCAACTCAATACTTCTAAAATTAAATTCATCAACTTCCCCCATTCCTTCCCAATCATGCTGGCCCAGAGTTCTGTATTTCAGATAATAGCAACACCATCTAGCTAACTGTAAAAACTAGAAGACTAGAAATCATCCCTCACCCTTCTCCTATGCCTCTCATTCAATCCATTACTAAATCTCTCTCTCTCTCTCTTTTTTTCTTCCTAAATATGCTTTAAATCTTTTACTATCTCTCTACATCCAACATAACCACATAGTTCATACCTGAACTGCTGTAAAAGTTTTCTAACTTCCAAGATTTTGACTTGTCCCAGCTCCTTCCCCTAATATGTCCTCTAGAATGAACTAGAGGTATCTTTTTTAGAATGAAATTACTATTACTATGATTATTATTGAAACTTGCTTTCCTGATTAAAGCCTTCAGTGACTTTCTTAGGACAGAAAACAAAATTCTTTAATATTGCTGTGCAGGGCACTTCATGGTGAGTCCCTCACCTTCCTTTCTCTCCTCCTTTTCCATCACTTTTAACTTCCATTTCAGTCACAATGGACTTCCTTCTTTTTCTCCTAAGCACCATGATAGTTCCTACTACTATGGTGCAGAGCAGAGACATTCTCCTCCCTCATCAATTTCTCCTCCTTTTCTTTGTCTGATTCTTCCTCATCATCCTTGAGATCTCAACTTACTTGTGAGTTCTTTAAGGAAGACATCACCAAATTCTGTAGCCTTATGGTTTTGTAAAGCTCTGTACCTTTCAATTGCTGTGTACTTTGTTTATTTAGCAGCTTTCTCACATTATATCACTAATGCCTAGTATAGTTCTTAGATAATTATAGGTATCCAGTAGTATTTTTTTGTTTTTTGTTTTGTTTTGTTTTTGAATGAATGAATGTATGGCTAATACACGCACTCACATATGAGCAAATCTAGTGTCCTAACCAATGCACCTATAGTCTCCACTCTATAAAATTAATTTATATGTTTGTTCCAGTTTGATTTAGGTTTTGATTTGGTAGAGTTTGTGCCTAAAGTTGATTTTTGTTGTTGTTGTTGTGTTGTTTTGTTTTGTATTTACTATCCCCTGGCAAGCCTTTTTTCTAGATTCTTCTTTTTTTTGCGTTTGGTAATCGTTAAAATCAACTGATGGTGGAAAAAATGTACACTTTTCTTGTGTAAGATTAGTTTCACTGAAATTCAGCAATTTTGGTTTTTCACTTCAACCAGGTTATTTAGAAAATGGAAATGATTAGGAAAAAAGCTTCATTAAAAAAAAAGCCGGACTTTTTTTCCCTGATGTTAATATGATACACAACCATAATATTGTCATATTAATATTAATTTCCATATGAATTTTTTATAACTCTGTAGGGACAAAATTAAGACCATCATGATATTTAACATAAATAATTATTTCAGAGTCTTTGATTAACTCAGGTTCTAAGAAAGCAATTTTGAATAAAAAGGTGAATGATAGCAGTCGAGCACATATGATAAAAACAGATATAGACAGATGAAGATATAGATGTGTATTCTAAACGGTATTTGAGAAAATAGAAGCCATATTACATGTCAGTAATTTGTTGTCTCCAAATGTTTAACCACTGTATTACCTTATCTCTAAATGCAAAAGCTATGTGCATGCTAAAAAAAATTAACTGATTTTCAGTAGATCCATTATTTGTACTTGGCAATTTTTTTTTAATAGTCAAATACACATCTTTACAACTACAATCATTGTTTCATATGTTTTCTCACTGTTTTGTGTTTGGAAATATTTTTTCTTGTTTTCTTATGATACTGATTGAGGTATCCAAAAATGCCCCACACATGATCATTTTGACAGAAAATACATGCTTGCCTTTTCTTTCATTAAAGAAATATCCGAGAACCTATAAAGGATTTAATAGAAGTTGAATCTAACTAAACAAATGCCCTGTAGCCAGGCAAATAAGCTTTGTTTGAGAAACTGCTTTTTCTGAATTCACAAATATACTCCATTTTAAGCCATTTTACCTGTTCAAATATTTCATTAAATCTCCAAACATGGCTCAAACTTTCTATGGAATTCCCGCATGCTACCTTCAAAATGGATTTAGTGATTCTGGAGAAGAAATTCCCAAACAAATGAATGGACTTGCATTTATTTCATGAAAAGCTGAAAAGTGATGGTCTGGATTAGGCCATCTGGAAAGAGTACAAGTAAGAATATTTTACTTTACAGAAAACACCTTAGCCTAATACCTTTTCTGGAGAATCCTTATGCCAAGCTCATTAACAAAGACCACACTGCCAAAGTATTTTGGAACTTTTATAGTCTAAAAATTTACAATCTCTAGCCCAATTTCTTTATATAAATTTTTTAAAAATGTATCATTGAAAAAAATATATTTGACTTTCTCTAATTTATTAGGATAATTAAGAAAAAACAATTCAACAGTAAAAGCTAAAAAATTCTTATCTTTTTTGTATTAATTAACTACTATACACAAATAAAAACTTGCGGTAAAATGATTGAGTACAACACGAGTAATGAGCACATTAAGTCTAAATTTTAGTCTTGGATGCTGTTATTCTAATTTTGTTAAAGTCAATTTTAATCTACGCCCCATGCATCTTAAAAGGAATTTGGTTGAGACATTATGTTCTGCTTGTTTAGATTTTAATAAAGGAAAATATTTTTCTAATTATAAATTATTTCAGCACATTTCTAAGCAATTAATGTTTAACATGATTGTGGCTCCCATGAATTACAATATTCATTCATAATAAAAAGAATATAAACTTGACTGTTGGAATTATTTTCATATACTCCCGAGAATATGAGCTAACAGAAAAAAGGACCAATGCTATGTGTGTGTGATGCAACTATTTAAAGCAATAGGGAATCATGTCATCAATCTTATTCTCTAGAGGTTGTCCATACATCTTTTACATGGAATGTAATATCCCTATTTCTCCTTCCAGCCTGTAAATATGATAGACTGTTTAACAACTTGCTTTCTAATCATACTTATACAGAAAATTTAAAACATATGTGAAATATTTATTTTTTTACTGTCAAGATTTTTTTTAGGTTTTTAATTTCATCCCAGTTAGTTAACATACAGTGTTATATTAGTATCAGGCATACAATATAATAATTTAACATTCCCGTATATCCCCTGTGTTCATCACAACAAATGCAATGTGATATTTCTCTTTCTCTGACTTATTTCATTCAGTGTAATACTCTAGCTTTGTCCATGTCTTTTTAAATGGCAAGATTTCATTCTTTTTATGGCTGAATAATATTCCATTATATAAATATAAGCACACACACACACACACACGCACACACACACGTATATCTAACACACCTTCTTTATGCATTCATCAGTTGATGGATACTTGGGCTGTTTTCATAGCTTGGGTATTGTAGATAATGCTGCTATAAACATTGGGGGAAAATATATCCCTATAAATTAGTACTTTTGTATTCTTTGTGTAAATATCTAGTAACTCAATTGCTGGATTATAGAATAGTTCTATTCTTAACTTTTTGAGGAACCTCCATACTATTCTCCAGAGTAGCTGCACCAGTTTGCATTCCTACCAATAGCACAAGGGCTCCCCTGTCTCCACATTCTCACCAAAACCTGTTATTTCTTGCGTGTTGATTTTAATGATTCTGACGGGTGTGCAGTGATATCTCATTGTACTTTTGATTTGTATTTCCCTAATGCTGAATGATGTTGAGCATCTTTTCATTTGTCTGTTGGCCATCTGTATGTCTTCTTTGGAAAGATGTCTTTTTATGTCTTCTGCCCACTTTTAATTGGATTATTTGGTTTTTGGAGGGTTGAGTGTATAAGTTCTTTATATATTTTGGATAAAAACCCTTTATCAGATATGTCATTTGCATATCTTCTCCTATTCTGCAGGTTGCCTTTTAATTTTGTTGATTATTTTCTTCAGTGTGCAGAAGCTTTATATTTTGATGAAGTTCCAATAGTTTATTTTTACATTTTACTCAAACTATTCCAAAAATTAAAGAAGAAGGAAAACTTTCAAATTCATTTTATGAAGGAGCATTACCCTGACACCAAAACCAGATATAGTGTCCACTAGAAAAGAGAACTACCGGCCAATATCCCTGGTGAAAATGGATGTAAAAATTCTCAATAAAATACCAGAAAACCAAATCCAACAATACATTAAAAGAACTTTTCACCAGGAACAAGTGGGACTTATTCCTGGATTGCAAGCATGGTTCAATATTCACAAATCAACCAACATGATACATCACATTTGTAATCTGAAAACCACAAAACGTTGATAAAAGAAATTGAAGAGGACACAAAGAAAAGGAAAAACGTTCCATGCTCATGGACTGGAAGAACAAATATTGTTAAAATGTCTATATTACCAAAATCAATGTACAGATTTAATGCAATCCCGATCAAAATACCAACAGAATTTTTCACGGAACTAGAACAAACAATCCTAAAATTTGTATGGAAGAACAAAAGATCCTGAATAGCTGAAGCAACCTTGAAACAGAAAAACAAAGCTGGAGGAATCACAGTTCTGGACTTCAAGTTATATTACAAAGCTGTAGTGTTTCAAACTGTATGGTACTGGTACAAAAATAGACATAAAGCGCAATGGAACAGAATAGAAAACCCAAAAATGAACCCACAACTATATGGTTAATTAATCTTCAACAAAGCAGGAATGAATTTCCAGTGGGAAAAACACAATCTCTTCAACAAATGGTTTTGGGAAAACTTGACAGCAACATACAAAAGAATGAAACTGGACCTCTTTCTTACACCATACACAAAAACAAATTCAAAATGGGTTGAAACGTAAATATGAGACCTGAAACCATAAAAATCCTAGAGAAGAACACAAGCAATAAGTTCTCTGACATGGGCCATAACAACTTCTTTCTAGATATGTCTCTTGAGGCAAGGGAAAACACATGTGTGATTTTAAATATTAAATGATTTTTTGCCTGTATTGTTGATGCTTCTATCTTGTATTTGACCTTTGTCTGAAATTGAAATTTGCTAATGATTTTTTAATGTGTGTATTTGCATTTGCCTCTGTGTATATACACTGTTTAGTTTTCAGTTGACCCTTATTTTAGTACTTCTGTATTAATATAATTTTAGATTTATTTTATATTTATACAATTTTAATATTTTATAAAATAACACAACACATAGCATTATATAATATAATATATTATTATTATATATTTATATAATAATAAAATAGAAAATAATATGAATTATTTTCTATTTTATTATATATTTTTATATTTTTATTTAAAAAAAGGTATTTACTAGCCAAAACATTGTTTTTTTTTTTAAAGATTTTATTTGTTTGAGAGAGACAGAACAATCATGAGCAGGAAGGGCACAGAAGGGACAGAGAGAAAGGGAGAGAAGTAGGCTCCCCACTGAGTGTGGAGCCCTACATAGAGCTTGATCCTAGGACTCAGAGATCATGACTTGAGCAAAAGGCAGGTACTTAACCAACTGAGCCATGCAGGCACCCCCAAAACATTGTTATTTACATGCATGATTTCATTTAACCAAGAAATTCATTCACAAGGTAAAATTTTGCAATCAAAAGTGGAAATTCTGAGAGGTTTTTTTTTTTTTTTTCCCATTTCTTTTCTCCCACATCTAAACAGTAAGTGTTGAAGCTGGACTTCAAGCACAGGGCATTATACTTAAGTAAATTAATTAAACTTCATGAAAAAATTCCATTTCCTATTATACCTGAAGATAGTTAAGAATGCAATAATAAAAGAATATCAAGTTGACTGGGAATCTTCACCAATAAATGAGATGGAAAAAAATTTATTTCAAAACAAAACAAAACAAACAAAGGATTTATTTCATTTTTTCTTGATTTCTACCTCCTCTAAGAGAGGTGTTACACACACACAGAGATACATAATTTTCATATTCAAATTAGATTTGGAAAATCCTAGTACATCTTTTAAGATTCACAATGCAAATAAGCATTTTAAAAGATTGTTAGGAGATAATACTCCAAAGGATATTGAATTTCTGAATGTTTTGTGGAGGAAGGCACAGAATGTCTTTTAATCTGACTATCTTTTCAAGTATATTTGTATAATGAGCAGCCTTGGAAGATAGGAGCAGAGGAGAAGAATGTTCATTGCCTAATATAACAATTCCGAGTCTTCTAAATTTAGGCTTCCTTTGTTGTAGTGCAACCTACTGCATGTGCTGGCTTCCTCTGGGCCAGTTCACATTGCGTCCATGGGCACAAGCACCAGGGGACCTGAAGCAGATATGCTGATGTTCATGCTGCCTGCTGGGCCAAGAGTAACAAGGGTCATTTGTCTCTGACCCAGGAGTCTGATCACTTCAGCGAGTGTCTATGAAACTAGCAGGCTAACTTGTAACCTTACAAGTAAGATAAAACCCAGATCCTCACAATCTTGAAAATGCTCTGACAAGTTCTTCAACAAGAATGATGTACATTATTTAAATAAGCATTTCCAAATATCTTTAACCTTGAAGTATTTTTTTAAAAATATTTATTTATTTTAAAGTGAGCAGCCAGCAGGGGGAGAGGCAGAGAGAGAGGGAGACAAGGAGACTCCCTGCTGAACAGGGAGCCTGACAGGAGGAGGGATCTATCCCAGGACCCAAGATCATGACCTGAGCCAAAATCAGGACGCAGTTGCTTAACCAACTGAGCCACCCAGGTGTGCCCAACCATGAAATTTTTTTAACCTGTACCTGTATTGCTAAATAGTATTCCACAAACTCACTGTACAGTGAACATTGAGATTGTCTATCTAACACAGTTAAATTGTATACTTCTTGACTGAGTGATCTTTCAAAAAGACATTGGCTTGATGAAGTTCTCATATAAATGTATTAAGATTTCAGTTGTTTTCACTGAATTCAGATTTTCTGTTATTATATGGTATAAGAATCTTCCAGTATATGTCTCATCCATAGTTGATGGCTTCAGTTTAGCTAACCATTTATCATAAAAATATAAATATTCCCATTTCCCCCATTTCTGATTACTGGCAGCGTAGTCATGGAAATTTAGGCTGTGAGATATATTAGAAGGTGAAATAATAGGTAAGAAAAACATGTAGTTACCTTGAAGGAAGCAGAGCAATGACTCAAATGAAACTGCTACTTGATGGTACTTTATAAACTAAATTCAGGTTTGGGATTTTTACAAAGAATGTGTTTCATTGAAACATACAATGACTTTTGCTTATGAGATATTATATACTAAGTATTACTGTTTTTATTAGAGATCCTATTCATTTTATAAATGCCAATAATATTCAGAGTTTATAAACTGTATATACAATGGAAAGACATGACCAAAAATCAGTAATACAGTGTTTTGCCCCAAACCTCTGTTCATTACATTTTCTTAATTACTACTGGGAGACTATTCCTATCACATGAGGTAAATACTTTTGTCAGGTGAAATAAAACAAAATGAAAGAAGTTGGCAGGAACTCTTTTTAAATTAGGGGCTTCTCTGAAAATGTGACAGTTTTTCTGGTGGTGAAGCTATGACAACGATGTGAAAAGATGTAATCATTTTGGTTTTGAAATTGCCTGTCACTCACTACTCCAATACCTTATTAGCAAAACTTCGATTCTTCTCTTATTTTTAATGTCCTAAGATATGATAGCCTTCTTTTCTAACATTTTAAAACCACAAATTAAAAGGAAATACAGTGACATTTTTTATTAAAAAACATTTTTCAAAAAGTTTTTCCTTCAAAATAGTGCTAGTTCTCAGTGAAAGTAAACACTTTCCTTGTTTCCCAAGTCCACTCTTTATTTCGCAATTTTCTGGATCTCAGAAATGCTCCACAGTCCACCTAATTCCCACCACCAATTGGGAATTGAATGCTCTGAATTTAGAGGAGGAGTCAACTAACAAATTTCAAGTTTAACTGCATTTAAGCCCATTTAATGGGCTTTTGTGAGTGGACTTTTCTTCAAATACTTTCCTAAATATATTTGTGATTATCAGCATGATATATGTGCACGGGTATTTACCAAATCAAGAAATTAAGGGGTGCCTGGGTAGGTGGCTCAGCTGGTTAAGCTTGTGCCTCTGCTCCGGTCATGATCTCGGGGTCCTGGAATCCAGCCTCTTGTTTCTCCGGCCACAGGTTCGGTGGGGAGCCTGCTTCTCCTTCCCCTTCTCCCTCTGCCCTTCCCTCCTGCTTGTGTGCTCGCTCTCTCTCAAGTAAATAAATAAATAAATAAATAAATAAATAAATAAATAAAAATCTTTAAAAAAAATAAAGACATTAACAAAGAAATAGTGACTTAATATTTAGTATAAATACGTAAGCAAATAACTGGGAAAATTATAGAAATGTTTTGTTTTGTTTTAATGCTGATATTTTAATTCCATGTATGGTCAGCATTTCTCCAATTCATTTCTCAAAATTTTAACATCTGACGTATATGAGCCCTTTACAGGTTGGGCATTCCTTTACCTATAAGCTTTCTGTGAGGCTTTTTTATTTTTTAATTTTATTTATTTAACAGAGAGAGAGAGAGAGATCACAAGTAGGCAGAGAGAGAGAAGCAGGCTCTCCACTGAGCAGAAAGCCCGATGCAGGACTCGATCCTATCACCCTGAGATCATGACCTGAGCCGAAGACAGAAGCTTAACCCAGTGAACCACCTAGGTGCTCGCTTTTTGTGAGGTTTTGCACTGTCCATACTCAGCATTTTTTTGGTAGGACTTAGCTCCTGGAAACTTCCTCAATTAGCCTGTGGACAGACATGAGGAGTAATTTGAAATTGGTCATTTTAGACATCTTCATGTTTTACTTATAAAATGTTTATTCAACAAACCCCTTTGTTTACTTACAGAGAAATAAAGATGACTTTTTACTTTCTTTTTTTTTCTGGTTAAGTTTTATAAAATTTCATTTGTCACAACCCTTGATTTCCCTCATTTTTGTAAGAGTCATAGGATCTTACAGATATTTAATGGATAGAAGTCATTCCACAACTTACATATAGAATTATTGGTTAATTTTTTTCACCATCTTCCAGCAAGCACTGAATATTATAGAGATATTTTGTATTTTCTTACTGCTGAGTTAAAGAAATAACACATTTTTTTTTTAAGATTTTATTTATTTCTTTGACAGAGAGAGACACAGCGAGAGAGGGAATACCAGCAGGGGGAGTGGGAGAGGGAGGAGCAGGCTTTCCCGCAGAGCAGGGAGCCTGATGCGGGCCTCGATCCTAGGACCCTGGGATCATGACCTGAGCCAGGGACAGACGCTTAACGACTGAGCCACCCAGGCGCCCAAAATAACACACTTTTAATATTTGTATGATTTTGAATGAGATTGGATATCGTTCATCTGTTTATTGGCATTTATAGTTATTTTATTGTATTCGAATAGACTGTTAGTGTTTTACGCACATTTTAAGGAAAATTTACATTTGTTGATATGTAAGAACTTACACAGCAATGCAGCTAAATCTATGCCTGTTATATGTATTGCAAAAATTATTTTCAGTTTGTCACTTGTCTTTTTTTGATAGTTTATAAATTTTAATGCACATATATCAGTGATATTTTTTAAAACTTTTCTCACTGGGGTGCCTAGGTGGCTCAGTTGCTTGAATGACTGCCTTCAGCTCAGGTCATGATCCTGGAGTCCTGGGTTCGTGTCCCGCACTGGGCTCCCTGCTCGGCTGGGGGTTTGCTTCTCCCTCAGACCTTCCCCCTCTCATGCTTGCTCTCTCCCATTCTCTCTCTGTCTTAAACAAATAAATAAAATATTTTAAAAAAAAACCCTTCTCTCTCTAATTTATACTTAGAAAATACTCTAAACTAAAATCACCTAGATAAGAAGAAAAAATTTAAGATAGAATCGAGTTCATAATACTGCTGAGTTCTGGTCAAGGTAGCTTGCAGTATATCTTTATTCCAATATATTCCTAGTCTTTCACTTCCATATTTCACTTTCAACAAGGAGACCATTCTAATGTGTTTGGTATATATTCTTTTTTTCCCCTCTTTTTTCTGTGTGTTCCTATAGTGTATGTACATATATAGGTATAGTTTTGTTTATATGTATTTTTATTTTACATAAATGGAATTATGCTATAAATCTCAGTTTATTTCTTATTTCTAGTTACATAACACTCTACATTTATTTGTACCATGATTAGGTTGATTCTGACTTCTCTACAGTTCCTTAATGCATGTAACATGTTTTATTCATCTGTTTTCTCAGAAAAGGTCACCTGGATTACCTCCAAAACTCCACTACCTCGAACAGTGTGCGTGAACAATCATTACATGTGTCCCTAAGAATTTGTGTGGAAATTTCCTTGGCATATATAACCACCAAAAGGAAATCAGAAACAATAGGTACATTTTTATCCAATTTGACTGAATATTGCTAGATTCCTCTCCAGAATGGATATACCAATCAGCACTTCGTTTATTGTATAAAATTCTTAAATGTTCTCCTACCTGCCTATATTTGCATTATTAGATGTCTTATTTTTGCCAAATTTCTGGGACCAAAGTTACGTTCCATTGTTGCTTACATTTGCATTTCTGTAATTTTAATGAGTTCAACCATCTCTTTCTGCAGTTATTTGCCTTTTTTTTGTCACTGTGAATTTCTGTTCATACCTTTGCTCATTTGTCCACTGGCGGTTCTCCTCCAGATACATTTGTTGTTGTGTAAACTTTTAGGAATTCCTTTAACTTCTTTGTTAGTTATAAATATTGCAAACGTCACCTCTAATTTGTCTTCTTTTTGTTTGTGTTTTGTAATATTTACTAAAGATCAATATTCTTAGTCTTGCTATTGTCCTATTCGCCAGTTTTCTGTTTTTGGTTTTGATTTGGAGCTTAGTATAATCTTTTCATTACCTAGTTCACTAAGAATAGTTCTTAAAAAAGGTAAAGAATGTTAACAGAGCTTTTTTCCCCCCCATACTTATTTTTTTTTAAGATTTTATTTATTTATTTGACAGAGAGAGATCACAAGAGGCAGAGAGGCAGGCAGAGAGAGAGGAAGAGGCAGGCTCCCTGCTGAGCAGGGAGCCCTATGCGGGGCTAGATCCCAGGACCCTGAGATCATGACCTGAGCTGAAGGCAGGGGCTTTAACCCACTGAGCCACCCAGGTGCCCCCAGAACATTCTTTTAACTTCCAAGTATCTGACTTGACATACCCACGCTGTGGGATGTCTCATAGGAAATTCAAAGCCTTGTCCAAAACAGATATCATAATCTTCCACCAACTTCAGAACAACACCAATACAAATAACCCTTTCCTTTTCCAGTAAGGAGGGAAGAGGGATCCCTATCTAAGTCCAGTATCAAAACCATCTATTAATTCATGCCAGAATGTCATCAATGTCTTCAACGATCCTTCCCTTTTCCTTAAGTACCACCACTAAATATCCTTTGCATTCCAAGTATTGTTAATCCTATCTCGAAACACATTTAGTATGAATTTATTTTTCCATGTTACTCTAATACCTCAGAATTTTTACCATCCTTTACGCCTGGACTACTGTAATAACTCTTCTAAGAGTTTTTCCCATATATATGTTGGTTTCACTAGTCTTCACACCACTAAGAAAAATATATTGAGAACATAAATACTATTTTTTTACTCCAGTGCTAGAAACTCTGCTCTATAGTTTTTGTGTGTGTGCAAATGAGTGTTTTATTATATGTCCATCTGAAGATATTTATCATAACTTATTATTTGCCAACAAAGAGGTTATCTTAATATCCCTTATTTTTTACACAATATTTGTCAAATATTTTAATTTTTTTTGACTTAATAGGTGGAGAATAGGATAGAGTATCCACTCAGATCCCTCGAATGTAGCAATCATACATTCTGTGCAGTTCTGCTGAAATAAAAGAATTACCTATACTTTTTTTCCGGCCTAATCATCTGAAACTCTTTACTAATAAGAGTTAATGAACAAAAAAATAAATAAAACTACAGCATATCCTAAAATTTCTTCAAACATTCTGTTCATTAATCTCTTCTCTTGTACTTTACTTCTGAGGTTTAAATCTCAAACCATTATCCTCGTTAGTTTATGCCTCAAGAAAGGTTGGTATAGTTGCCTATGCATATGTGTATGTATCTGTGTGTTCTTAATGATCATACTTTTTGTCTCATCAGCAGGTGGCATTCATATAGAAAAGGTAGGCCGCGCAGTTTCTGGTGTTCTTGTGGTCACACACACACACACACACACACCAGTGACCCAAAAGAAAAAATATCTCAATGGCATCAAAAGGTTAGTAGAAAAATAATTATATCCAATGAAATATGAAAAAATATCATCATACTTATCTTTAGATAAGCATTTATAAATATTTAGCAGTTTTTCACCTAATAGCTTGGGAAATATTTCAGAAGTTTAATCTAATGCTCTTATGGCAAATATATATGAAAAATACTTTTTTTGTGGTCACTCTCATGAACTTATAAATTCTTGTCAAACTAAGAGGAAAATATGTTACTCTTTATCAAAATGTTAAATGTACATTTACATTAACCCAGAGATTTCACTTCTATTATTTATACTTAAGAGATACTAACCTAAGGGTAAAAATATACATGTACATGATATTTAGGTAATGTCTTTTATTATTAAAAGTTGAAATAATCATATATTGGAAGCTGCATTGAAGTAGTAAAATAGAAACTATCAACATTTAAAATCCAACACCCTGAGCATATGAATTACATATAAACTGTTCATTAGAAATTGTCATATAAGACTCTATAAAGCTATTATTCCTGAAGGCCAATGAAATATACATCTTTTCCAGAGTCTGGCCTTCTTCATCATAGCAGCTGTCAGATATCAGCCTTGCTATCAGACAGGTTGTTGTGTTAAAATTTCAAAAACTGCCAGAGACACTGGTCATCATGTGACCTTATTCCATTATCCTTTTAATCAAGGTGTCATGGTGCCTGCAGCACTTCTATTGCAAATACTATCGAGAGGCAATAATATTACTTAGATTCTGTAAATTCATGAAAGTAGCTTTATTATCTGATAAAAAAATCAATCATAAGGAATTTCAATCTAACCTCTAGCTGTAACGCAGATAAAAGTATCAAAATCACTAGGGCGAACTTGAATAGAAATGAACCTCAGAAGTTCCCCACAGGATTTTTGAGGATGTCGGGAGTGAGAGGTAACAGACTTTGGGAATTTAATGAATCTCCTGTATTGCTTTATATCTACCCAGTTAGTGGGATTTTGGCCTGGATTTATATTCTGGACAGAGTGGAAAGAGTCACAAATTTTGCTCACATCCTGAAAGGCAGGATAGTGCTTGACTGCACATACACTTAAACACAAGGATCCTGCCAGCTTTCATTTCAACACTGGTTGAGATGGAACTCTTTTATCCACTTCGCACTTTTTTTTTAAATTGTAAAATTGTTGGCTTATTGTCATTTAGCCTAAGGACAGAATGGGTGATTAAGCTTCTTATCAATATTTTCTTGAAGAGCTATTTTCATACAAAAAAGTAGAGTGTGTGTGTGTGTGTGTGTCTGTGTGTCTGTGCGCGCGCGCATGCGTGAGATCAGAACACAGCAAGGGCAAGATATTAACCTTATAGAACTTGCTTTGCACTAAGTCTATAAACATCCCATACATTTGGTGTTTTTTTCAAAAATTTTCAGTGTTTTTTCAAATAAATATTTTTGAATAAATGAATGGATAAATCTGAATTGTTTTCCATATTGATTTTTTCATGGTAATCTCATCTTCAATAATGTAAATTCTTTTCTCTTATGATGTATGCATACATATGTAAATATGTTATCACCCATGTGTTATACAAACATATATTTATATATAGGTACATATGTTAGTATAAATATATATATGTGTATGTCTCTCTCTACATATAATGTAATAACAATATGTTAATGCCATACAGTAATGGTAATAGCCATATATATAGAGAGAGGGGGGAGAGAGGGAGAAAGACAGAGAGAGAAGTCATATTTTAATATATTTATCTATTTATTTACTTAATTATTTGCTCAGTAAACATTTAGTACTGAACTAGGTTATGAGAGTAATACAAATATCAATACACTTGATCTCTGACTTAAGATACTCATCATTCATAAGCTCATTCATTTGACCTGTTCATTGGGTATTTATACTCATTCATGACCCCTGAGAATCAGTTCTTTCTACTCTCAGTATTTTACTCTTTCAAGCTATGGTTTCAAGTGAGAACAACACTTGTTTAAAATGTGTTTGGATACCAACTCACTTCTGAAAATGAGATTCTGTCCTAGTTCCAGAGAACACTACACTTTTTAAAGATTTTTAAACATCATTCTTATATATACATTTTGTAATACTTTTTTTAAAGATTTTTTTATTTATTGGAGATAGAATGAGTGTGAGTGAGGGGAGGGGCAGAGGGAGGGAACTTTCAAGCAGACTTCCCACTGAGTGTGAAGCCCAATACCTGGCTGGATCTCGCTGGGCTCCATCTCAGGACCCATGAGATATGACCTGAGCTGAAATCAAGAGTTGGATGCTTAACTGACTGAGCCGCCCAGGCACTCCGTAATACTTTTTATTGTGTAACTATTCAAACATTCTATAGATATATGGAACTATTTGGAAAACACATTAACCAGCTTAGAAGGAAATAAATGTACAGAAAGCAATGCAATCCCTAAGAAAGTGGGACATGTGTTCTGCTTCAGAAAGACTTGTGTACTAAGAAGAACTTGGCTGAAATAAAATCATACTTTCTGAAAAGCATATGATTAATGAATCAATTATTTCTCAAGGAGAAGAGTCAATTAAAGGGGGAGATTACTATGTACCTTTTTATTCTGGGTAAAAAAAATGCACTCTAAAATTCTAGAGAAAATACTAATTTAGCTGAATCTTTAAGTAGTTAGGAGGAAAAGAATCCAAAGAACAACCATTTATCAATATTTTTCATCATTGTTTGGTCCATCAGAATATATTAGCTTAAAAGAGTACAAAATAGAGAAAATACAAATATTCACAAATTTGGTAAAATATCATATATTTTGGGAGAAAACAGTTACTTAGGGATACAAGATGACTTAAATAAGTTAAATTAAATGATAGATTTTAAAGAGTCCTACCAACTCAATAAATGTAGTAAAACAAATTAATCCTATTTCTACATACCATATTAAGAAGGGAAATATAGCAATCTAGAAGGATAAAGATATTGAAACCAATATGCAGTTATTGCTATGAACTGGGCCTCATCTATTATGCAACAAATATGCTTTTGGATTGGAAAGTGGAAAAAAGGGAGGTACTATTAAAATCAAGTTTTGGAATAACATGATAAAACTGCAGCTCTTAAAAATCACCAAGACAACTTACAGCAAAATGATTTTTATTATGGTTTAAAAATAAGACAAAAATTAAGTACTCATGAAACCAGTGAGTCATATAAGCTATAGCAAAAACACAAAACCCACAGGAGAAATAGATCACTCTTTTATCTTTCAAAGATAAGAGAAGCATAGTCTTCTGTGAATAGTGGATGCTGAATCAAAAATCAGGAAAGAGAACATTTTCATTTCATCTCTTGATATATTTTAGGCTGCTCCCTGATATTCATGCAAGCCTTTGTATACACAAGGAACTCAATTTCTTTATTCAGTCAACTGAATGACAAACAGCTAAATGGAAAACCTCTCTGGACCCTGGGAATTACTAATAGCAACTTGTTGACGTAAGAGAGAAAGCCAGCAGAAAGGTGATTGATATTTTAAAGCAAAGTTCTTTGAACTGTATTCCATGAAACAATAAAGTTCTATAAGATTAATAAATGTCACATGATGAAGAAATATTCCACTTGGGGAAAGTCATGTTTAATATTTTTCCTGTTGGAGTTTTCAACAGTGTATTAACATTTTAAAGACTGGATTATCTTGCTGTGAAGGGCTCCATTAAACTTTATCTAATTTAGCATATCCCCAACTAATTTTCCACAATTCCTTCTGTAAAATATCCATGAAACATCCTTTTGGAAATGCTGCCCAAGAATTGGAGAAGAATCTGTTCCATTTTCTGGCTTCCAAAAAGGATCCATAGAAGACACTACTACATTTGTCTACATAGTATTTTAGCTGGATTAGCTTTTGACACATTTTAATTATATTTTGGCTGCCCTTTTTTTTGTAACCCTTTCAAGGTTGTCACACTTGACATCTGCCCATTGTTTCTCCTTCTGGGCTCAGACTGATCTCCCCAGTATCCTGTGTCATCCTTGGAACGTCGTCTCAGTCTGACCTGTACTAGCTTTTGCTACCTGTATTCAGAAAGTAGGGACAGAAAGATGTCATAATGCCAGAAAAAAAAAAAGAAAAAAAAAAACTCACATAAGACTGAGATCAATAGTTGTTTTCAAATAGCTAAAACTACAAAAAATGTGACTGAATTAATACTGATATACCATTAAAAAAGAAAACAAGAAAGAAAGAAGAGTTCAAAAAGGAGGAAAAATAAAGATACCTCAGACGTTGGTACAATCTATGGATGACTATTAAATAAATGAGGATTAGAAACAGCTGATTTTAGAACATTTTAGTCATAAACATTTATGAAGCTTATTGTCATTTTGTCATAAGTGGAATTTTCGAAAGCTTTACATTCAAAATCTACTTTATATCATGCGCTCAAATAAATTACTGGTGTTTACTGATTTAAATACAGAAAGGAAAGCCATTAACAATAAATATTTTTAAAATCTGATTAACCAATAATCAGTCATTGAAAATTTTGCTTAGGCTTCTAATTTTTCACAAAATAATGTCTGTTTTATTTTAGGTTTATATGATATTTATATAGCATATGTTTTCAACTTCAACCTGTACTTCAAAATACTAGCAATTGAGGTTCTTCTAAAGAGAATAAAGTATTTCCTGTCAAGCCCCTATCAAAAGCCCAGCTAAGAAAGGAATTTAGGGAAGATTTCTGAAAGATCTATAGTCCTTACACTCTTTGCACTATCCTTGAATAAAGCCTGATAATTAGAAAGCCAAATATTTTCAGGTAAAATATTTTAGCTTTACAAAATCTCTTCAGTGTATTGCAAGTTTATATCATGTCCTTGGCTTTTATTAGAGTACTATAAGAAGAACCGTACAAAACAGAATACTGTGAGAGGAATCATATGAAGTCCTTGACTTTTTTTGTAAGAGGAATGTTGTTGATTATGTTTTGTATTGTGGTAATGTTACTCAAGAAATTAAAGAATTAAAAGTTTTATTTTAGACTTTGTTGTTTGGAAGTTTTACATTTTTCAAAGAACTGTGGTTCTTCTTACTTTCTGAAAATGCCACTATGGAACTGACTTTATTTTAAACTTTTTTTTTTCCCCCTTCCTTGGCTTCAGGATTGGAAGCAGGAATTTTAAATACTCAGATTTTTAGTATAGACAGACTAACTTGGTTGAGTTCTCCTCCCCAGTTTTCATTACTACTTATATAGTCTTTTATCCTGATTATTTTTTTTAAAGATTTTATTTTATTTGACAAAGACAGAGAAAGAGAGAGTGTGTGCACAAGTAGGGGGAGCGGCAGGTAGAGGGAAAAGCAAGTTTCCCGCTGAGCAAGGAGCCCAAAGTGGGACTTAATTCCAGGACCCTGGGGGATCATGACCTGAGCTGAAAGGCAGCCGCTTAACCCAACTGAGGCACCCAGGCACCCCAACCTGATTATTTTTAATTTCTTTTCTGTGCAGCAATTATCCCAGCCTCTTTCAAAACAAAAACAAAAACAAAACCCAGAACAGCATTACAGATTTCTCATAAGGTACAGAGTTTGAGAATCCCAAAGGATAATATTTTATTTACTGTTTGATGAGAACCTCTAACCTGAATCAGATCTGCAAATGATAAAGGTTATTCCTCTTTAAATTTAGCTCTTCCTGATCTCCCAGGAATCTCTCAAAGTTTGTTACAATTGCTTAACTCTTGCAAAGGTATATTTCATGTCTATCCTTTCTCTGGGTCTAATTCCCCTATTCTATTTTCTTTTCCTTTTTTTTTTTTTTTAACTTTCCTAGGTATTGTAAATTTTGTTAAATCCAGTCCTATATTTATAGTGCTTTGGGGCCTGTTGGTTTCTTTCCTTCAATAGCTCCAGAGGGGATACTTTATCTTTTCCCCTTAGAAACCATAGACTCTTATGGGTCTGAAGCCTGTTGAATAAAAGAATACTTTCTGATATTGAGTGATATTTCTTTATGAGTCAAACAGGTAAATGTTTCCAGCTAGTGGTTTCAATGTTCTACTTCAGTTAGACTAACAGTAAGTACGTAAGCGTACAGCATTGAGCCTTTGTAAATCTGCACTAATTAAGTAGTTTTACCTTTAGTCTTCTCTGTGTTTGAAATACACTTCTCACAGCTCTTTTCATCTTGCTTCTTTTCCGTCATTGAGGTATGGATTCAAAAATAATTCCCTGACTCAGACTCTCCCCTTCTCCTCCCTCAGATGAGTTCTGTGAATGAACAGCTGCCATTAACAACTACTGTCTCCTATTTCATCTTCTTCTTTGTCATTTTTAATACATTTCTTACATATTTATTTAAAAGCTCATAAGCTCAATTCCTCCTGAGAATCGTCATTCAATGGGAAATTATTATCCAGTTTCCTTTATCCTCTATTATTTCTCCAGACAAAATTGGAGGAGCAGGACAGTTTGTGAGGAAAGAAAAAAAAAAAGTAGTGTTCTTAGCAAAAATATGCTTAAAATCATTAAGGGACATGAAAACCTCTGTTATTGTCCCATAAATGTACTACTATTCAATTTTCTAAAATATTTTAAAAAACAAAATAAAACTGACAAGTTCCAACAGCTGAATCACAACTCTCTCTGTGGTTAACCTAGACCACTATGGATTCGGTAATAGTGGCAGATGTCCTTGTAGTTCCATCTAAATTTGATCCTTGGTTAAAATATTCATTCTGTGGTTAGTCTAATGCCTAAGTAGAGGAACAAAAAATTGCTGGCTAGAATTGATGTTAGGGATAAAGAACCAAAATAATACAGAAAGACTCAAGGGGGGCACAAAAGATAAGCTGGCCCCAATCTAGTAACGTGGCCTTAAAATGTGTACAGTTTGCTTATCAGAAGGTCTCTTTAGTAATAGAAAGAATCAAACCTTCAGTACGAAAACAAAAACAAAGACAAAAACATACACACACAGACATTAAAAAGCATTATTATCTTCATATACAAATTATATACTAATAAAACAATTTGACCATTTCCTGAGCCACTAATAAACCTATAAATGGTAGCTTTAAGGGAAGCTTTGTGTTTCCAGCAAAAATTGCATGTGATTGGTAATGGAGTAATGGAGTTGGGGTTATTTTTTCCTTTTAGATATCAGTTTTCCACAATTTGCCCTGTGTTTGATGAGTGGGAATGCTAATGATGACAAATTTCTTCCTTTGGTGGTATATGCGGTACAAATTTGTAAATCCCTAGGGTTACCAAAAGTGTTTTTTACCAATCTACTGACTACCTTTTTGAAAGTCATTGAGGCAATAGATCAGGCTTTTCTGAAGGATACTATGGAGCAGGAAGAGAAGAATAGAACTTTGTCAGTGATTTTGTTCAGTCAAAGTTGCCTAAACAGAAATCACCTAAAGTTACAAGGCAGTGGTTTTTAACTAAATTTCTAAGAATTTCTGTTTTGCTAGCATTTCTAACTCAGAACATCAAGTCTAGAGCAGCAAAAACAGAAGATGAAAAGCAATTACCTCTGGCATTCGGCACTAATTAATATAGTCTTCTTTTTCTTTTTCTTCTTTTTTTTAAGGGAATTTCCAACCCTTTAATGAAGGCTTGCTTTTCACTGTTGAGGTCATTGCCCTGCGAGCCTGGGCAGCTGGGGAACACAGAGCTGCAAGAACACACAGCAGCCTGGTCAGCGCTGGTTCACTTTTCAATCTGCGGTAAAAAGGAAGTTGCTGTGGTTGTTGTGGGTCCCAGGGTGCTGCCTGCCTGGGTCCATTACCTGTACCCAGTACCCACTTCCTTGCAATCTACTTTGTGCATGGAACTTGGCAGAGAGGGACAAATTCACTGAGGTTTTTTTCATGACCTAAGATTCGGAAGATCATTATAAATCCTCTCTAAGGATTTGAAAGTTTTGTTTCTGATTTAAGTGTGAAGGATTGGATATATACCTAGCTACCTATACATATGCATGTAGATATATATGTTTATGTAAAATTAATTTGTTAGATGTAGCTACCTATTTGGCTATTTATATCTTATATTTTACTTTTATTTGTGCACTTGTTCTGTCTTACACAGAGAATATTCTACACTGATCTGTTTCTATCCTCACCTTCTTGTATTTGTGGGGTGGGAAGGAGAAAGGCAGTTATGATTCTAGGTAGGCTTCATCCAGGAACAACGTCACTGAAAAGATGTCTTTTGAATAAAGATCTGAAGAAAGGAAGGGAGGGAGTCACATGGAACCTGTGGTAAGAACATTCTAGGGAGACAATGCTTCAAGTGCAAAATTTCTGAGGTGATTCAGAAATGTGAAACAGAGTGAGGGAGGAGAAAAGAAGTAGGAGATGGAGTCAGAGGGTTGGGGTCTAGAAGGGGTGGGGGTATATAAATCAAAGAGCTTGCCTTCCTCCTTTCCTTCCTCCTTCGCTCCTCCCCTCCTTTCCTTCCTTCCTTCCTTCCTTCCTTCCTTCCTTCCTTCCTTCCTTCTTTCCTTTCTTCCTTCCTTCCTTTCTTCCTTCCTTCCTTCTTTCCTTTCTTCCTTCCTTCCTTTCTTCCTTCCTTCCTTCCTTCTTTCCTTTCTTCCTTCCTTCCTTTCTTCCTTCCTTCCCTCCTTCCCATCTTCCTTCCTCCCCTCTCTCTCTCCCTCCCTGCCTCCCACCCTCCCTCCCTTCTTTCCTTTCTTCCTTCCTTCTTTTCTTCCTTTCATTCTTAGAGAACCTTAAGCAGGATCCACACCTGGCACAGAGGCCAGCACAGGGCTCTATCTCATGACTCTGAGATCATGACCTGAGCAGAAATCAGGACTTAGATGCTTAACTGACTGAGCTACCCAGGTGCCCCTAAGGAACCTCATTTTTAGAATGAGTTATAAGTAGGGCAATGCAGCAGAGGTTCATGAGTTCCTGAGAGCCTGCTAACGTGCCATGAAACTCAGCTCTTCAAGGCAGTGTTTCTCAAAGTTGAGTGCATATAGTTGTCAATCAATGAACACTTGCTTGAACATGAGTTGAATGAATGTGCTTGTATGGAAGGGCATAGAAAATGTGTGGGCAACTGTCTTCTGTAACCATAGCTATATTTACCAATGTGGGCTATAATCTGTTTCTAATTCCCCTTCTCAGGGGACTTTCTTAGTACACTCTACTAGAGCTTGGGGCTATTGCAACAAAGTACCATAAACTGGTGGCCACCAATGGAAATTTATTACCTCACAGTTCTAGTGGGTAGAAGGCCATATTCAAAGTGGTGGCAGGATTGATTCTTTCTGAGAGCTGTGAGATAGAACCTGTTCCATGCTTTTCTCCAAGACATTTTTCTCTTGTCTCCCCTTTCCCCCTATATTATAATGGTGGAAGAATCTAAGGCTTAATCCTTGGTCCTCTTCTCTAACTGCACACACTACCTTAGCAAAATCATTTAAGCCTCTCACCTTAAACAGCATCAATATACAAACAACGTCCACATTTATAATTCTAATTCAGCTTTCCTTTCCATATACCCACTTGTATCTGCAAGTGTCTACATACCACATTTGCTAGGATGTCTAATAAAAATTTCAAACTCAACATAGAAAATGTCATTTCTAAACTTCCTCTGAGGCCTTGCTAATCTCATTGCCTTTTTCATCTCAGTTGATGATGACCCTGTCCTTCTACTTTTTAGTTAAAAACATATGAAATCTTCTTTGACACATTCTTTCTTTCACACTCCAAAGACAATCTCATGCTATATCCTGTTGGCTCTACCTTCAAAATATTACCAGAATCTGACCACTCTTTCCAACCCACTTCTAGTGCCCTGCAGGAAGTCACCATCATCTCTTGCTGGGATTACTGTAATCATCCCTAAACTGCCCACAGGGATACAATCCTTGCATTCTATCATCCCTAAACTGCCCACAGGGATACAATCCTTGCATTCTATCATCTCTTGTCAACACAGATGCCACAGCAAACCTTTTAAAAGATAAGCCAGACCACATGTCTCCACTGTTCAAAACCCTGTGAGACATCTTCGTTTTACTCAAAAAAAAAAAAAAAAAAAACCAAAATACAGAAAATGCATTTAAGGTCCAATGTGATCAGCACTTCCCTCTTTCATTGACCCTGCTTCCTAATTCTCTCTCCTTGCTTATTCTTTGTAGCTACATCATCCTCTTCTGTATACTTAACACATGCTGAGAAGGTTCCTCCCTTGGGACACTTACACTGAATTTTTACTCTGCCTGTAATGCTTTCTCCCCATGTGTCTGCAGGAATCACTTCCTCACTGATTGAAGTTATTACTGAAATATTACTTTCTCAATAAGTCTAATTCTGATCTTCTTATTTAAAAGTATAGTTTTGCTTCCTTACTTTGCTCTACCTTTTCTCCTTTGTCCATTGTCTTTCTTACATAGTGCCATATCATATTATTTTCTCATGTGTACATTTTGTTCGTCCATCTCCTCTCTGATGGAGAGCAACTTTTTATTTTGCTGATGTACCCCAATTATTTTGAACAGCGCTAGTATGAGTCACATACAAGGGACTTAATGCATTGAGTTCACGATAATGTGTTCATTGATCTACAGAAAGAGGTGGCTGCATATAGTAGTGACCCATTCTGAAGCCAAGAAAATTCAGATTTTAAAAACAAATAAAAATTTGGAATATGCTTATCTGTCATAACATTTTTCACTCCAGATCAATTAGATAGATCCATCAGTTAGAGAATGATATGAGGAAGCTGCTTCAAAAATATTGAACAGACTAGTATTTTCCAATGAGTTGCCATATTTTTTCAGATCAATTATTCATCAAATAATTCAATTCCTGCTAACTGCTTCACATATACATATGGATTTATTTTAAGGGCATACACAAAAGATTATTTTTTGTCTAATGCCTAATAGGAAAAAGAAAATTTCTGGCACTGCTTTCCTTTCTCTCTAAAAAAAAAAAAAAAAAAACNTTAAGAATTATTAAAAAAAAAACAAAAACAGTCAAACATTTCCTTTTACTCATTACCACTGTTCATGTTGACATATGGACAAGATAGAAAAACAAAGAAACAAACCAACCCTGCGTCTCAGCATCTGTGACACTGTGGGGATTAAGTGCTACAGAAGTCAGGAATAACAGAGAAAGCAAGAGAAGTGATAAGACTCAGACATTAACTGGAATGTTAGGAGAAGAGAAAATTGGGACCATATGATTCGCAAATTGTGAAGTCCCAGAAGAAGTTAGAGCACTCCAAAGAAAGAGAATAAACTACTGCAGGCCAGAATTTCAGGCTCCTAACTCGAGGGAAATACAGTGTAAGTAGGTCTGATGAGTAGGTATTCCCTCGGAGTTACAAGGGGATGAGAATCTGGCCCTATGCTTTTAATTCATATGAAATATATTTCTATAAGGGAGAAGAACTCTAAGAGCTGCTGATCCTGAGAGGGCTGGAAAATCGTACTGTGTTAAAACAGGTTATAGAAGGTGCTCTCGTCAAGTGTCCTGGCATCACCGGCAGGATGCTATCTTGAGGCAAAGTGTATTTAGATATGCTTCTGAGATGCTTCCCTTCCTAAAAAGCCAACTTTATATAAAATGAGGGCCAGGTTTGCTGAAAAATTCTTTGAAAAATCCTTTGAGGCTAGAAATCATTATAGACATGTAGCAACCCTGGCTATCATAATACAAAACAAAACCTACTGCCCAGCACAGAGCAATCACTAGTGCAGAAAACAAGTTATGTGATCACCAAAAGCCATTGGGTTTTTCTCTTCCTGAGCACACAAGAAAGTACGTTTCCCAAGCGCCTTTCCAGTTAGGTGAAAAGAACTAGATCCATCCATAGGAATGAAGTGCTCGCTCCAAGCTAAGGAATCAAAAGAGTTATTGCTCTTGCTTCATTGTCAGCCTTTCTTCCTCTGTTGTGGTGACCGCAAAGGCTTCTTTCTGAGACATCAGAGTCACAGGAAAGAAGCGGCTGTGTTCCTCCAGTCCCCGCTGGAAGGGAGCTGCCTTGAAGAGGCACCAGACCAGCACAACTTCGTGTGAGAGACAAATACACTGTTACGTGCTAATTCACTGAGAATCTTACTGATGCGTTTAATAAACGATAGTCAGAAACGGTAAGCAAATCGGTGTTGGTAAAACTGCTTGCATGTGTGTGTGTGTAATTAAAATATGTCAGTATTTAATGTAATTTGGTGAAATGCAAAGTAATAAGAACACAATCTTTTAAAATTTACACACTGCCCTTTCTGTAGAAACTCAGTTGAAGTAAATAGATTCAATTACAGAGATAATTTAGTTAAAGTATACTTTCCTCACAAAAACTGTCCAAAATGGAGTTACAATTGATTTTTCTAAATTGATTTCACTTATAAAATGAAAGTATTTGAATAACAATAATAGGATATACTTTAAAAATTAGTTAATTTTATGAAGATAAGTCAGCCATAGCCAAGTCTATATAAACATATTATTGCCTTTGTGGGGAAAAAATACCTCAGATAATCAAAGTAATCAAGTGACTTTAACCCTAAGGCCATGGTCAATATGCATAATAATGGTGGTTAAATTTTCATAACTGCTAAACACAGTAAACCTTTATACCAAAGATTTTGTGTAAATAATTAGTCACTTTAAAAAGCATTTCCTTAAATGCAAAGGTATTCTGCTGCTTGTATCCCTCCCCCAACCTACCGTCCTTTACTATTTTTGAGGGACACAGAGTCATGGTCTCTCAAGCCCTGTGGGATTCTCCAGCCCCGTGCCAACTGGTGACACTATCCTTTATGGAAACCACTACAACATCTCTTCCTATTGCTGTTCATTGAATCTGTTCTGTCAAATCAGTTGGTGAATGCACTGCTAGTCCCATAAAACTGATTATTTGTACCCACATCTACTTTTTTAAAGCTCCTTTTATGTTCTGTAGTCATAAAAAATCCTTCCAGTTCATTACATGTGTTTCTTCAAGAAAGCAAAGGATAAAATTTATATCCATGTAAGTTGCTTACCTGCTATTAATGGTAATCATTAGTTTTTAGCATATTGGGTGAATTATTTGAAAAATCTCAGAGCAGACTTTTTTGGTATAAAAAACTTCAGTTTGGGAAGATCCACAGGCTTCATTTACTAGAATTAAATTCATTTTTTTATGGAGTGGGTTAAGATTTTCCTTTAAAAGAAAAAGTAGTAATTATCAGTTCTTCGGTTTAATGCAAACCTCACAGGATTGTGCTGAACACTCTGCATTACTAAAGAGTGACACAGCAAATCGAGTAAGAGATTTCTCATTACACTGTCAAAACACAAGAGTGATGGATAGCAATGTCTCTTTTCCAAATTAAGTTACTCTTTTGTTTAGCAACAAATAATTAAAATTTACATAAGAAGATACATATAAAACAACTATTAGAAAATCAAGTAATTTAGAAAGAATAAAGAATAATTCATTTACTAGTGTTGTGGCACGCAAAATAGAGGGCTGGATGGAACATATTTAAAACCAAACCAAACAACTTAAGCCTGAATTCTTCAGAATGTTTATCTCCAGCTTTAATCCTTCCCCTGAAATCAAACCTCTTACAATGAACTCTTACTAAATTATACCTGTCACTAAATGGTACCACCATATACTCAGACCACAAAGTTAGCAATCTTCCCTTACTGATTTTTGGTTCCTACTCCACATCCAGTGCACCCATAAATCCTCTTAGTTCTACTATCAAATCATATATTGAGTCTAACCACCTCTCACCACTTTTATTGTTATCATCAGTGGTGGGCAGAGCAATGGGCCACGGAAGATGTTCATGTCCCAGTTCCTGGAACCTGCCAATATGTTAGGTTACATGGCAAAGAGGAATTAAGGTTGTGCGTAGAATTAAGATTTCTAATTAGTAGATTGATAATTAATAAAATTGCTAATCATTAGGGGAAAGTTATCCTGGGTTATCTGGGTGGCCCCAGTAAAATCACAAGAGTCCTCATACTTGAAAGAGGGAGGCAGAGAGGGAGAATCAAAAAGTTAGCAGTCTAAGAACAACTTGAACCAACATTTTTTGTTTTAAGATTGAAAAAAGGGCCATGAACCAAGAAACATGAGTGCCCTCCAGGAACTCGAAAGACATGAAGAGATTCTTCCTTAGAGCCCCCAAAAGGTACACAATTCAATTGACATCTCGGTTTTAGCCCAGCGATGCCTATTTCAGGATTTTGACCTCAAGAATTATTTGATGATGTATTTTCACTATTTTGAGCTTCTAAATTTGAGGAAATTTCTTACAGCAGCAATAGGATACTAATATATCATCCTACATAAACAATTGTATTCACTACTGTGATAGACTACTAAGTAGTTTTCTTAATCCTGTTCTCGTCTCTCTGACTCTATTCTCTACAAACAAAAGTGGATGATTACTTTAAAGTATAAATTCTATACATTATTCACTTACATGAGTCATCCAATTGATGTGGCTTGAAGTGGTGTTAAGAGTCAGTGGCCAAAAGGATTTTTGAGATGTTTTTGGTACAGAAGGTGTTTTAATTATAGCCTGGGGACAGAGCCCATAGGCAGAAAGAGCTGCATTATAAGTGTGAAGAATGACTGGTTATATAAGATTTTCTATCTAATGGAGGGGAGGTGCCATTAGTGTCCCAGTAAACTGGAGCTGTACATTTCTGAAGGTCTGATTGTTGATAAGATTTTTTTGTTGTTGTTTGTTTGTTTATTTGTTTTGTAAATCATTAGGACAATTGCAAACTGATAGAGACTCAAGCCCTGGGCAAACGTGATCTCTATTGGTTGATCCCCTTCCTTTGTTCCTGGGCAGCCAGGAGTGCCTAAGGAATGCCACTTATCCTACCTGGGGTTGGTGGAGAGGGTGGTTGCAGGGTATTTGCTTGTGATTTTTGTCTCAGCTTGTTTTTCACTTTTTCATCAAACTGACTTTAAATCACAATCAGAATATAAATAAATTTGAGAATCTCATCCTGACTCACAAGACCCTACAATATCTGGTCTCAGTCAACCTCTCTGACTCATTGCCTGTCTCTCTCTCTCTCTCTGCCTTTCTTCATTTGGTTCATTGCGGTCTTCTGCCAGAATCTAAAGCATTCAAAACTCATTTCTGATTCATAATCTTTGCTTTTGTGCATCCTTCTGCCTGGACACTCTGGCCTCCAAAAGTCTTTATGGTTGGATCCTTCTTAACTTTCCTGTTTCTTGTTAAATATCACCTTCACAGTAAAGTTTAACTTAAACGCCTTTTTCCAGTTATTTTGCTTTATTTTTTCAGAAAAATTATCATTATATGAATCCCCTAGTTCTTTTTGTGGTTTTATGTTAGCTTGCCTATTTTCACACCCCACACCCCCAAATAATGTAAACACCATGAAAGGAAAAACTGTGCTTTATCAGTGTACAATGGTACTTAGAATAGCATCTGACACTTTATAAATTCTGCATATCTATTTGTTAAGTCAATGAATGAAAATATTTAATGAAATCAATTAAGACTTTTAAATATTAAGGCCCTTCAGAATGAAACATTACTACAAGTTTCTTCTGAGTTAAGTTCATTAATTATCTTACTCCAAAGATGTTATATTGTCACAATGCACATCAGGGTAGAAAGTGTGTATTTCATAATGTGCTCATAATTTACATAGTATACTTTTCTATTCACAATGATGATTAAGTTTCTCTGATCACAGAGGTTTCCAGAAAGAACTATTATCTTGTGAGTTCTAACCCTGTCTTTTGTAATGAGTTAGAGTGATTATTCATTTCTTTTTGTGCATAATTAATTTCTTTCATTCTGCAATGACAGTTGTCCTTCTAGGGTATATGCTATTAGAGTCTAAAATTTGCATTCTGTATTAATAATGATGAGAATAATTCTAGCATAGGTCTCTATGTACAGTCTTCACAACCAAGTGCTAAATTTAATCCTTTCTAAATGACTTGCTAATCGTTACACCTTGGACAAGTTACTTAATCTCTGTGCCTCAGTTCTTTCATCTACAAAATTTTCTTAGTACTATTAGAAGCAATGTGGTTGGTTTGTGATAGAAATTAGTTGCAAGGTATGTTTTTTTCTGAGATTTGTTGCTGTATTCCTAGAGGGGATTTAGCATAATTCTTTGGAGATTTAGGATTTTTAGAGATTTAGATTTTTAGTAACCAGCATTAGCCCCAACAAGAGAGTCAGCCTGTCCTCTGAGGCTTTGAAACTAGCCATTGACTTCTTCCCTTTAGTTATGAAGTCCTACATGGCATCTTCTTCCAACAGAAGGCTATTTTGTCTACACCAAAAATCTGTTATTTGTGTAACCACTTCAATTAATGATCTTAGCTAGATCTTCTGAGAAACTTGCTGCAGCCTCTACATCAGCACTTGCTTCTTCACATTGTACTTTTATGTTATAGAGGTGGATTCTTTCCTTAAAACCCATGAACCAACTTCTGCTAGCTTCAAACTTTTCATTTGCAGCTTTCTCACCTCTCTTAGCCTTCATAAAATTAAAGGGAACTAGGGTCTTTCTGTGAATTATGCTTAGGCTTAAGTGAATGTGTGGCTGGATTGATCTTTGATCCAGACCACTCTAATTTTCTCCATATCAGCTGTTTCATTTTCTTATCATTTGTGTGTTCACTATAATAGCACTTTTAATTTTCTCCAAGAACTTTTCCTTTGCATTCACAATTTGGCCAAGTGTTTGGTACCAGAGGTCTAGTTATTTTTTCTTCTTCTTTTTTTTTTTTTTTTAAGATTTTATTTATTTATTTGACAGAGAGAGACGCAGCCAGAGAGGGAACACAAGCAGGGAAAGTGGGGAAGGGAGAGGCAGGCTTTCCGCCTAGCAGGGAGCCTGATGCCGGACTTGATCCCAGGACACTGGGATCATTACCTGAGCCAGAGGCAGACGGTTAAAGACTGAGCCACCCAGGCACCCGTAGAGGCTTAGATTTTGACCTAACTCCATTTTTGACATACCTTCCCCACTAAACTTAATCACTTCTAGCATTTGATTTAAATGGAGAGCTGTGTGGGGCACCTGGGTGGCTCAGTCAGTTGAGCAACCAAATCTTGGTTTCTATTCAGATAGTGATGTCAGATTCCTGAGACTGAGCCCCTGGTCAGGCTCCAAGCTCAGTGGGGACTCTGCCAGAGTTTCATTCTCTCTCTTCCCCCGTCCCTCTGCCCCTCTCCCTACTGGTACTCTTTCTCTCTAAAATAAATAAATAAATCTTAATTAAATAAATGAATAAAGTGAGAGATGTGTAATTCTTCCTTTCACCTGAACATTGGGAGGCCATTGTAGGGTTATTAATTGGCATATTTTTAATATTGTTATGTCTGAAGGAATAGGAACACTTCAGGAGAGGGAGAGAGACAGGGGAATAGCCTTCCAGTGGAGCAGTCAACAACACACACAGCACTGACTGATTAACTTTGCTATTTTACTGAGCACAGTTTGTGGTACTCCAAAAACATTTACACTTGTAACATTGAAGATCACTGACCACAGATCATCCTAACAAATGTAATAATCGTAAAAAGTTTGAAATATGCAAGAATTACCAAAATGCTACATAAAGACAGAAAGTGAGTAAATGCTGTTGGAAAAAATGGTGCCAGTAGACTCGCTTGATTCTGGGTTGTTACAAATCTTCAATTTGTAAAAATACACAATATCTGTGAAGCTCAATAAAGTAAACACAATAAAATGAGGTATGTTTGTATAGAAAACCCTAAAAGACTCCATCGAAAACCTGTTACAACTAATAAGTGAATTCAATCATGTTTCAGGATATAAAACAAACAATTTATAGCATATCCATATATTAATAAGGAACTATCGAAAAGAGAAATTAGGAAAATAATCCCATATATAATTTAATTGAAAAGAATATCATATCTAGAAATAAACTTGAGCAAGAAGGTGAAAGACCTGTGTATTGAAAACTATAAGATATTAAGGAAGGAAATTAAAGAAGACACAAAATAAATAGGAATATATTCCATGCTTATGAACTGGAAGAATTAATATTCTTAAAATGTCCATACTACCAAAGGCAATCTATAGATTTAGTGTAACTTCTATTAAATTCAAATGGCATTTTTTTCTCAGAAATAGAATAAAAAATCCTAAAATTTGATTAAAACCGTAAATGATCCTGAGTAGCCAAAGCAATCTGGAGAAAGAACAAAGCTGGAGCCATTATGCTCCTTGATTTCAAACTGTATTTAGAAAGGATGACTACCTAACTTTTGCATTCACATGGATGGGACTGGAGGAGATTATGCTGAGTGAAATAAGTCAAGCAGAGAAAGTCAATTATCATAAGGTTTCACTTACTTGTGGAACATAAGGAATAGCATGGAGGACATTAGGAGAAGGAAGGGAAAAATGAAGGGGGGAGGGGGAAGTGAGCCATGAGAGACTGTGGACTCTGAGAAACAAACTGAGGGTTTTAGAGGGGAGGGGATGGGGGGATGGGTGAGCCTGGTGGTCGCTATTAAGGAGGGCGCGTATTGCATGGAGCACGGGGTGTTACACATAAGGAATGAATCTTGGAACACTACATTAAAAACTAATGATGTACGATAATATGGTGACTAACATAATAAAAAAATTACCTAGAACTGTTCGGGTGCATGTAAATGCTCACTCAGTGTTAGTCTTTATTAAAAAATAATAATGAATTAATTAATTAATTAAAGAAAAGCTATAGTAAGGAGCGTCTGGGTGGCTCAGTCTTTAAGTGTCTGCCTGTGGCTCAGTTCATGATCCCTGGGTACTGGCATCAAGCCCTGCATTGGGCTCCTTGCTTGGCGGGAAGCCTGCTTTTCCCTCTCCCACTCCCCCTGCTTGTGTTCCCTCTCTTATTCTCTCTCTCTCTCTCTCTGTCAATTAAATAAATAAATAAAATCTTAAATAAAAGAAAACTATAGTAATTAAAACAATAGGTATTGGCATATAAATAGACATTTAGATCAACAGAACAGAACAGAAAGCTCAGAAATAAACCCACACATATATAGTCAATTAATTTATGATAAAGAACCAAGAATATAAAAAAGGGACGAGACATTCTCATCAATAAGTGGTGTTGGGAAAACTGGACAGCAATATGCAAAAGAATGAAACTGAACCACTATCTTACACCTACACAGAACTTAACTCAAAATGGATAAAGACTGAACATAAAATCTGAAACTATAAACTCCTAGAGGAAAACATAGGCAGTAAGCTCCTTCTGCACAGCAAAGGAAATCATCAACAAAATGAAAAGATAACCTACAGAATGGATAAAATATTTGCACATCACATATCTGATAAGGGGTTAATATCCAAAATATATGAAGAACTTTTGCAAAAATACAAGCAATCTGATTAAAAATGCTCAGAAAATCTGAATAAACATTTTTACAAAGAAGACATGCAGATGGCCAACAGGTACATGTAAAGATGGTCAATGTGATTAGTCATCAGGGAAATACAAATCAAAACCATAATGAGATGTCATCTTGCACCTGTTAGAATGGTGATTATCAAAAAGATAAGAAATTCGTGTTGGTGACAACGTGGAGAAAGGGAACTCTTATGAACTGTTGGTAGGAATGTAAATCGGTGCAGGTTCTATAGAAAAAAGTATAGAGGGGCACCTGGGTAGCTCTGTCGGTTAAGCGTCAGACTCTTCATTTCACCTCAGGTCATGATCTCAGGGTCATGTGATGGAGCCCCGTGTTGGACTCCATGCTCAGAGGCAGTCTGCTTGAGATTCTCTTTCTCCCTCTCCCTCTGCCCTTCCTTCCCCACCTCTAAAATAATAAATAAATCTTAAGAAAAAAAAAAGAAAGAAAGAAAACAATATAGAGATTCCTCAAGAAAAAAAAAATGGAACTACCATATGATCCACTTCAGGTATGTATCTACTTCAGGTATGTATCCAAAGGAAATGAAAACACGAACTCAAAAAGATATATACATCCCCATGTTCACTGCAGTGCCATTTACAATAGATGAGCTATGAAAACACCTAAATGTCCATGGATGGATGAGTGGACAAGGAAAATGTGATATCTATCTACTTATAACCTATCTTCTATCTATCTATCTGTCTATCTATCTATCTATCTATCTATCTATCTATCTATCTATCTATCATCTATCTACCTATCTGTCTATCTATCTATATCATCTATCTAGCATCTAGCTATCTATCTCTATATTCATAACTATCTATGTGTGGGTGTATATATATACGTTATATATATATATAATATTTTTAAGTCATAAAAAGTACAAAACCTTACTATTTGCAGCAACATGTATGGATCTTGAGGGCAAGATAATATGGGAAGTGGAATAAGTCAGGGAAAGACAAACACCTATTAATCTCACTCTTATGTAAAATCTAAAATAACTAAAATCTGCCCATCTGAGCAGTACATGTGACTGAGTACAGTTAAGGTTTCTATATAAGCTTTTAAGAATCTGGAGTGTGGGTATGGAGATCCACTCATCATGCAGCCACTCAAGTAAGACAAGTCTCATATGTAAGTTTCCTTGCATATTACACCTGTCATCTCTCAACCTGGAGTGATCTCTTCACGCCCTGTGTGCATGGATTATTTTCAGATTTCACTTAGGAGACTCCTGAGATTAGGAACCAGTGCAAACTAACAGACTCATCCAAACTTAACAAGTTGTATGTAGCTTTAAAACTTCACTTATATTTTACTGTGTATTGTGTTTTATAACATAAATATGTATATATGTACATATATATTTTAAAGATCTTATTTATTTGAGAGAGCACAAGAGAGGCAGGAGTGGGGATAAGAGGGAGGGGGAAAGGAGTAGCAGACTCCCCATTAAATGTGGAGACTGACATTGTGCTCGATCCCTGGACCCCAAAATCATGACCTGAGGTGAAAGCAGATGTTTCAGTGACTGAGCCACACAGGTGCCCCTAACACAAAGATATATTTAATCAAATTAGCCCCCCCAATTTTTTCAGTTACTCTAGGGTATTGTTCTATAATTTGACACTAAAATGGGGGGTGGAGGTGAGAAAGCGTGCTGGTGTCCAAAATAAGACAATAATAAAGGTGAATTTTCTTTTTTTTTTTTTTAAGATTTTATTTATGTATTTGACACAGAGAGAGATCAGATCACAAGTAGGCAGAGAGGCAGGCAGAGAGAGAGGAGGAAGCAGGCTCCCCACTGAGCAGGGAGCCTGATGCGGGCCTCGATCCCAGGACCCTGATCTCAGGACCTGAGCCAAAGGCAGAGGCTTTAACCCACTGAGCTACCCTGGCACCCAAAGGTGAATTTTCTATTGTGAAATACTGAAAATATTTTCCTTAAGATATTAAATTTGAAGTCAAGACCCATAATACTATGTAAAACTACTAAGAACAATTATCATCATGGACATAGCAAGATATTATCCATTTCTTTTTTTCCTGAACCTGAGGTGTTTACAGTTACATAAATAATATAATTAAGTTATAGTAATTTAAAATGCATATCAAAACTACCATATACTTAGGCCATTCAATCATTATTAAAGGGATATGGGCTCCATGGAAATAAATATAATCTACAAAAGGGTAAAGATAACTGATGTGAAGATTATATATTTTTTATTATTATGCTTATCATTTTTAAAATACATAGTAAACCAACAAAAATTTTTGATTACTGTAAAATAGGTTGTGATTTGTCTTGTTTCATTCTAATCTTTTCTGTTTTATTTAAAATTATTTTTCCCTGATTTGGATTTGTATCTCTCACTCCCCTGAAGAAATTATAATTGTAGGCCACTAAGCTGGAGATAAAATTTTATAGACAGAAGCTAGTCCAGTAGGTACTTTTATGATATATAAATATATAGAGAGATTAAAAATTAGATTAATTATCATGGAACTAATTTTTTGGGGGGAGGAGGCAAAAATACTCCCATGTTAAATGGACTTATTCTAACAATCTGAAATAGTGATTCATTTTAGAGATAATTTATTCTAATTGGTTCTCTTGGAAAAACCACTTGTCAAAATAAGTGTTGTTATGGGTGCATTTCTCTGATTGACTCTACTTCTATATTTTACTATATATTTCATGACTGAAGTGAGTGATTATTACTATGGACTAAAGTATTCAGGCCATTTATATCTAATACTTTGGAACTGGATATTTGTATTGAGAATCCTCTTCCTCTTCTTTCTCTTCCTCTTTGTCCCCTTACTACCCCTCAACTATCTTTCCACGGAAAGAACAGAACAGAGATTGTCTGAAGATAATTTAAGGTCTTTATGAGATTACATTCTCAGTTCACCATTGGCAGAAATGGCATTGAGATCAATATAGGTTAGAGTTTTTATTATGAAAAAGAACTATATTTCTTTCATTTCTTGATCAATGAAATCCAATGTTATTTTATTACTTTTATCTCCCCACACAAAGTATCTCATTTTTAAATCAACTTTTAGTCTTTAAAAAATATATTATATATAATATATTAAACTATATATTATTTATAAATATATAAGTAATATGTACTATACATATATTACATATTGTATATATACAAAATTGCACATATTGTATGCATATATACAATATGTATATTATATATAATATATGTAAATACATATATTGCATATTATAATGTATGTATGTCTATATTTTATGTTTATGTATATAGAAATACTTGAATATATGTATTTGAGAGAAGAAGTTAAAATTAAAATTATATGAAAATTAATAATATTTCATTATTAAAAATTATGTTATGGGAGAGTGGAATCTCTACCCCCAAAAATGAAACCACATTTTTTATTATATAAAGGAGACACAAAAAATAAATTGAAAGATAACAACATGAAAGGACAGAAAGGGGTAAACAATATTTTTTTAATGTGACAATATTTATGAACTGACGAAATGGAAATACATAGATATAAGCACATGCATGTCTGTGCATTTGATATGTAATAAAATTCAGGTGTGAATTTCAACTGAACTTTTTCTTCTGTGGAAACAAAAAAAATACAGTTTATTTGGAAGAATAATCATGACATGATTTCCAATAATTTTAAAACTAATAATTGAAGAGATGAAAAATACCTGCACCACAGATAATGTTTAGAGTATTACATAAGATTAGAACTTGAAGAGGCAATTCAGTGTAAAAAAAAGATGGTAATCTATAAGCAGAACATGAATATAGGAGTATCAAAATATGGTTATAATAAACTTCATTTTACTGAGATAATATTTCATCATATAAATACTGTTGAAAATTGTGATTATACTTTTGAAAGAAAACAGCTTTAGGAGAGGGGAAAATTTCAGAGTTAAAAATACAGAATCCAGAATTTAAAAAAAGTAATCATATGATAATTTTTTTTCTAGAAAATATTCTATTTTTAAAAGGAACAAAGAAAAACAAGTCTCACGAAACATATTTGCAGCACATGATGACTCCCCCAAAATTGTAAAAAAATTTAATTAAAAGAAAACACTAAAGGGGCAAATAATATACAAATGCAGAAAAAGAAAAAATACAGATTGTGAATATAAAAATAACATATTTTCAGGCATGAAATGTCTCTTTAGGACTTAGGACAATGCAATTCAAAGAGAGTTGATGCGGTTTTTCAGTTAGATTGGTAAAAATTATAAAAGATAGATCATATCAATGCTGTTAAACAGATGGTATGCTAGACTAAGTGTGAATTACTGCAATTTATAAAATAAAAATAATTCAAATTTGATTCAACAAGCCACTATTGAAGTTATATTCCTCAGCGATAAAAGTACTGTGTGTGTGTGTGTGTGTGTGTGTGTGTGTGTGTGTAGATAACTTATATTTTGTATTTATAGGTCAGTGGACCAAGAGGAGCCACACCCAGATAGAGCACAAAGCTGATTATCCAAAGAGTTTGGCTCTGAGTTAGATTGGATAAGAAGCTGGATTATTTTTCTTGAGAAATATCAGAATATTTTCTATGTGTGGAAAGAAGGAAGCAAAGGGATTTTTGATGCTTGTAAGTGTGGAAAGTTGGGAGAGAACACTAACAAATACCAATTTTCTGGATTGTTCTTCATTAGGTTTTCATTAAGGACTTCTATAAGAAAAAAATTAAAAGATATTTTTGTAGAAATGTTGGTAAGAAATTTTATAGTAAATTTCTGATTTATGATAAGTCACATAAAGACATTTGTTGTGTTAAAAAATTTCTACACCTGATGATGAACTATAAGCCTTTGTATAACAGAATCTATGAATCTTGTAATTTATATCTCTTAGAATTACTTGGTGAGACAATTGTAATCAAATTTTGAATGAAGTTTATAGTTGCATACAATTTTCTCTCTTTAAGGTTTAAATTCTGTTTTATCTTAACATTTAATCTTTAGTTTTAGTAAACACAGATTTTTAAATTTTATGTGTTACTCAATAGTATTATATTAGAACAAGTTGACCCAAGTTCTTTCTGTAATGATAGAAAGCATGCATAAATAGACATAAATAAAAGCCAACATTTCTATGGTTTGTGATTACATAAATGCATAAAAATGTTGAGATATTGTCCAAGGGATAAAATGCCATTTATTAAAAGAAATACAAGGAAAGCATTGGTCCAGGAGAAAAGAAAATACCTTCTCTGTATGAAATTACTAAAATTTAACAGTAAAGTCTTTGTTTCGTTTTACAATAATTTATGATTTTTAAAAAGAGTATGGGCGTTTAAAAATGCTAAGGAGAAAGAAGATTGTTTAGCAATGGTATCTAATCATCCTTTTAAACTGTTATATTAAATCACTGCTTTGTTGGAAGTCATAATTCATTCAAGTAGTTTAACACATGTCAAAAGTTAAAGTATGAGAGAAATTAGAAATGAGTAAGACATTAAGGAATCTGATGTATTTTAAATAGGTTGATAGATTAGATATATATGAGTATAGACATAGATAACACGTTGGGCTTTTTCCTATTTTCCGTTTCGTAAATATATCTTTGAAAATGCTATTTGTTGAAGACATGTCACTTCCCATATTGAGGGGCATGCTTAGTTCTCCAGCCCAGACTTAGGATGACCAGTGAGAAGGGGCAGAGACTTGGTTGGAAGAACACTCTGCCACTAGGCAGTGATAGAGTCACAGGGAATGAGGGGGAATAATTATTTCCCCGTCACCGGGGTCTCTGATCTTTTAGGTAAGAATGCAATACTGATTGAACAGAATTTGGTATTTTGAATCTTTTAGTAATAAAAGAATTCGAAATAAATTTGACAAACTTATGAAGATATAACACAATCAAATCAAATACTACACAAAACCAATACTGTTGTTTTTGGAATGACTTTAATATTGGAAGACTGATTTATAATTAGCAATTAAGTGAAAGTGAAAAAAACCTGAACACAATTAAAGCTCCATGTATAGTGAAAAGAATATTAAGAGTTTACTAGGAAAAATGCTAACTTATTTTCAATAACATCCATTGAATAATAGAGTCATAACCCCTACTGGAGAGAAAACCGATTGTACTTCTCTAACACATATATTTAAATGGGTAAGAATGATAATCAATTGTGTGTCCTGGGAATGATTTCAGCTGGATTAGTGTAGCCTGTCTGGTAAAATAAACAGTCTTATTTCCATGTCTTAATTCCATGAATACCTTAGAGAATCAATATTTATTTTCTAGTAAGATCAAGTAATGAGTTATAGGTGGTTTCAGACTGAAAATGGTTCAACTTATGATTTTTCAACTTGACAATGGTGCAAAGTGGTACACATTCAGTAGAAACCATGCATCAAGCTTCAAATTTTGATCTTTTCCCAGTCTAGCTATCTGTGGTACGATACTCTCTTGCGATGCTGAGCCGTGGCAGCATGCCACAGCTCCTAGCCAGACCCGTGATCACAAGAGTAAACAACCATTTGTACACACACACACATTCTGTGTTTCACTTGCAGTACAGTAGTCAATAAATTACATGAAATACTCAGCACTTTATTATAAGACAGGTTTTGTGTTAGATGATTTTGCCCAACTCCAGGCTAATAAAAGTGTTCAGAACATGTTTAAGATAGGCTAGGCTAAGCTCTGATGTTTGGTGGGTTAATTGTATTAAATGCATTTTTAACTTATGATATTTTCAGTTTATGGTGGGTTACTGTGATGTAACTCATTGTAACTCAAGGAAAGTCTGTATATACAATGGATCTGGTAGTCAAAGGACAGAAAAGTAAGTAGTACATATTGAAAAAAATTTACTATGATTTTTGCAGCATTAAATTTTAAAAATGTTTTTGCTGTACTACTTAGTTGCTTTGAAATATTGTATAGATGTGTATGTAATAATTGACTATAGGAGACAGGACTGAAAATGATTTTAATTAAGATAGTTTATAAACTCTAAATTACCCATTCTCTTATTAATTGAAGTTCCATGAGTTATAGTTATTTATTAAATTTAAGCTTTAAAGTTGTATAATTTTTCATTATGATATATTTGTATGTAGTGTTCCAAAGCCTGTTTTCATACCCTTTATATAACAGGTAGTTTGTTTATTTGTTTACTGTCTAGAAGATGATATTGGGGCTACTATAAAGTGTCACTTTAAAAATTTATATTTTCAAACATTTGGCAAGATTCTTATTAAGCTGAATCCACTGTTCAGAAGAACCTACCTTTTGAGTAATATATATCAGGATTGTGCCTTTGCACCAAAGATCTATTACATGAACACTATAGCAGTGCAACAGTTCTCATGATGTATGGGATAATTCATCATGAACGTTAAGTTTGGTGGTATTCCTCAGAGTTGTTCAGTCGCTGAAGAAGAATGAGACTTAGAAAACAAAGTGGGTTCAGCTCCATTGGAAGAGTTCGTCAGTCATTAAGAAGTCTCTCATGCATTTATTTTCCTGACGAGGAAGCTAAAGCAGGAGTAATGAAAACTCCCTTATGTGAAGCAAATGAGACAATGTCATTTCCCCAAAGTATTGTACAAATGACTTGAGGATTGAAGTTTTTCTATTAAGTAGAAAGAATTTTGATCAATGTGTAACGTCTTTAGCACCTACTTGTTATCCTAATGATATCCTAAATGATAGTGTTTGAAGAAAAAAGATACAAACAAAACTAATTCCTGTCCATAAGAAGAATTCAGTCTACTTAAGGAAGATACTTTTATTTAAATTATAAAAATAAACCATTGTGAAAAATCTTGTTTTAAAGGTTCATCCATAAGTTAACCCTTTCTCATATTTTGGAATCAAAATTAATGCTAATACTTAAATGAGACTAGGAGCACAGTGATAATATTGTTCAATCCATAGTTTTATAGGAAAATGTTTAATCCACTAACTGTTGAAATTTTTTGTTCCATAGATATTTATGGCCTTATTGGAATAATCTATTGCCTTTTAGAAATTTCAGTCCCAGGAAAAGCTAATGTGTAGGAAAATCCCTAATGAAATAGCAAGTCACTCTCTATTTCTGCATGTCTTCTACTTTTGGTTAGGACAATGCAAATTTAGGTGATATTTTTATCTAGATTACATATGTGCTTAGATTAGATTAATGTATTAGATTAATGTGGATTAGATCAGATTAGATTCAGATTATAGCCATAAAATCAGGCAGGAGGAAACCACTATTAGCAACAAAATAGGAAATAAATTTACTGTCTTACAAGAAAAATATGGTCACAACACTTTTCTCCTTAAATTCCTTCAAAATTTCCTCCACAGCTTTGAGAACAAAGATTTCTCAGCACAGTTAACAAGACTCTCTGATCTTACCTACCTCTAGGCTCATCTCAAATACTCTGTCCCTGGTAGGTTCCACCTGAGCACACCACCCTTGGAGTCCTATGCCTCTTCCTCCCTCATAGCCTATGTACACATGGATTCTGCTGTCTAGGAAACACACATACAAGCGCGCGCACGCGCAGACACATGCACACAGTAGAAAATATAACCAACAGTCATTTACGTCACTCCACTTAAGAAATAAAACATTGTCAGTAGAGTTGAATCCCTGACACTCCAATCATTATCTACTCTCTGCCCCACTCTCAGTCCCAGATAACCAGAGTTCTGATTTGAAGGCTTATCAATCCCACACATTTAACAAATATTTTGTGTTACCAATATAAGCAATAAATTATTGCTTTAATTGCTTTACACATTTTGAAACTTTATGTAAATGGAATCATAGCATATATCATTGAATATCATGGTGGATATTCTTGTGCAATTTACTTTTTTACACCCAATATTGCTTGTAAAGTTCATGCATATTTAGAGAGTGAGTACTGGTTTATCTATTTTTAATACTGTTTGATATTTCATGTATGAATGCAACATGATTTGTTCACCATTCTTCTAAAGATTACACTTGGGGTTTTTAATTTTCTCCCTCCCTTCCTTCCTTCTTTTTTTTTTTTCTTCTCATCATCCTTTCTTCCTCTAACAATCCTTCGTTTTCTTGAGTAGTTTATTTGTTTACTGTCTAGAAGGTTGTATTGGGTCTGTTTTAAGGTGTCACTTTAAAAATTTATGTTTTCAAACAATTGACAAGATTCTTGTTAAGCTGAATCCACTGTTCAGAAGAACCTACCTTTTGAGTAATATATAAGGATTGTGCCTTTGCACCAAAGATCTATTACATGAACACTATAATTATATATTGTTACTATTGTCATTTATGAAACAAATGTTAATATGAACAATATAGTATATTTCTTTCATGTATATATTTATGGGTGGGAAACATACATTAGATATCCACTTTCAATTATTCTAGGAATTATCATATTGTTGTCAAAAGTGATTGTACCAGTTTATATTTCCTTAGCAAAATAAGATATGTCATTTCTCTGCATCTTTTTTACCACTTAGTGTGGAATTTGATCTTACTATGGTTTTAGTCACATTCTGATAGAAAATTTGAGCCCATTTTATATGTTTATTAGTGTTTTCTATGAAGTGTCCAGTCAAATATTTTGCTTGCTAGTCTTGGGTTGACTTCTTTTTCATTAATTCTTAATTAAAAATATATTACAGATAGACATGGTTATAAATACTCCAAGCCTGAGATTCTTTTTTAGCTTTCTGATTTTTTTTGTGAATATAAATTGTTGTAAGTTATCATGTAATCAAACTTAGCAATGTTTTGCTTAAATTTGTATTTTTATGCCTCATTTAAGAAATCTCCAACTTAAAAAAAGTTTTAAAATTTTGTTTATTTATTTGACAGAGAGAGAGAGAGCACAAGCAGGGGGAGTAGCAGGCAAAGGGAAAAGCAGACTCCTTTCTGAGCAAGGAAACTGACTCTGGGCTCCACCCCAGAACCCTGGGATCATGACCTGAGCCAAAGGCAGACACTGAACCTACTGAGCCACTCAGGTGCCCCAAGGTATCTTCAATTTTATAAAGATGGTCTACTATATTTTATTTCTAAATTAAAAATTAGCCTTTAAATTTATAGCTTTTAATATATATGGTGACAGGTGTGGATCCATTTTTGTCCCATAAGGATAATTAACTGTGTGAGAGCATTTTAGCATCCATCTTTTCATGATCCACAATGCCCATTTTCTGACTTCTCTGCTCTGTTCTATTGTTCTAATTACCTTTTCTTTGGCTAATACACATATTTTTAATTGTTATACCTTGACTTGACATCTGATAGGGCAAATTCCTCCAACTTACTCCTTTTGTTTTCCAAAATTAGTTTTCCCAAATAAAATATAGAGGCAGCTTATCCAACCTCATGAATAATATTGACAGAGTTTTTATTGGAATTGCAAATACTGAATCTAATTAACACCCAGTCATCTCTCAGATGTCATTTAAATTGATTCTTTCATTTAAAAACAATCCATGATATCTACTGTTATATGCCCTTATGATACTCTTTCACTAAACTGTACTGCTGCTCTGTTGTACTTACTATAGTTGTATTTTTATATTTGTCTTTGGGGTTATTTGCTTGTATCTTTTTTATGTAAATAATGATAGTAGTAGCACTAGTAGTAATAAAATAACACTAATAAAATAACCACTAATACTTAGTCAACACTCGCACACACACACAAACTGAGGTAAACCCTGAAATTGAGCAGTGTACTGTAGTGACTTAGGTTACTGTCATAGCAGAAAGATTACCTAGGATAGATTCACACCTTTGAAGAAAATCTTGGAACCCCAAGATGTTAAACAGTATTATAGGTTTGTCACCTACGTTTTTATTTAGGCAAATATAAACCTATCAATCAAAATAAAAGAAGTCAAATTAAAAAAAATAATATCTCATTAAATCTTTATGCTGATCTAATTGTTGAGAGATACATCTATTATGTGTATATTTTATCCATCTGTCTAATATCTATATCTCAAACATGAAAGCACACATTAATTTGATAAAACATGTGAGTATGTTACAGAGGAAGTTTTTGACCAAGCGATTGAAACTAAGGATTGCATATTCCTTTATTGGATAAAGCAGCTGTTACTTTGTTTTGTGCAATTCACTGCTATAAGAACCTAAATAATAGTGAAAAAAGGGTGGGACTCCTCACAGTTGAATTTCCAGGACAGAGCTTTTCACTTTTACTAATTTTGAACATTTGTGTTGTCCTCAAATTCTGTTTTTACCTTCTGATCTAGTCAGATGTGCTTGATTGTTCTGAAAAACAGAACAAAGGCCTATGTCTACAAATGACCGTTTTTTTTTTTCCAGAAAGTCTTCCCTAAGGGAAACATAATTTTCCCACTAGCTATTATTTTTTTGTATTTGTCCCCTAAAAGGATCTTTAAAAAGTGGTACCAGCATCAATGGCTGCAAATATTTTACGCACTACTGATTTCTTTTTGGACAACTTTGACTTAAATGGCAAAATGAATATTAAAAAATTTAAAGAACAACATTGACATACAGTGAAATGCAATAGAGATGGAGATTTTTTTAAGATGCAAAAACTCATATAGAGCTGCCAAATCTAGTTACACTAAAAACAAGTGAGAAAAATGTAGACTGCCTCCTGAGCTTTCAAAAACCATCAGACGCTCAATACGTAGTAATGACTGAACACATTCACTGTACTTAAAGCCTATATTAAAAGAAATGTCTAGAGAAATTTGAATTAAAGAAGATTCTGTGAAATTTGCCTAAGTACAGAATGCACATCTATTTTGAATTTTCTTGCTTTTATTTGAGACAAGTGGCAGATAATTTCACAGCTGTCAGTTAATGCACATAATGAATGTCTTATAAAAGGATGAAAGCGTAAAGTTGTATTCATGTTCCCCAAGTATGTAAAATAAATTCAAAAGGATGTCAAGATCTGGTATGAAATGAAAATGCAAGAACACTTTGGTTTAGCAATGTGGGGGCAGGGTGTGGGAGGGTGAATACTAACCCCTTGTCTCCCTACAAATTAAATCAATAGGAATGAAGGCCTAGAACTAACTGCTTTAACTCTTAGATTTTTCCATCCGTTTCTAAGGGCTTTATTATATGGCACTTTTATCTGACATTGAGCCAACTTTAATTAATTGCTTTGAAGCACTTTGTCTTTTAAATTTTAATACTAAATCCTGGCATTCTTCAGCTTTTAGAAACTGTGGGTTTTTTTGTTTTTTTTTTATCTAGACAAGATGGATAAGGACATTTTCCAGCTATGGAAAAAGAAGATAAAGTGAAATTAATCAAAAAAGAACTGCATCATGTTAACAATGGGTAGATTTAAGAAGTCTAAATCTCATCCATCTAATCTTTTATAATTCTATAAAACTGTACCAGTTACTTCTTGATTTCTGAAATGAAATCATTAGACACTATTCTTTAATGTTATTGTAATAATCATTGTGTTGACTTAAAAATAAAAAAGAATCAATGACAACATAAGAGATCTATGATGTTAGACTTGCCTCAACTTACTTAAATCACCATAAAATGTATATATTTTAGATATAGCACATCATCACATACTCAACACATGTGATTATATTCAGTTTGAACCAGAGTGATACCTCACTTTCTCATTCTTCTTTTTTTTTTTTTTTATGGTTTGCTTCTACATACTTCTTTGAAAATCAGTATGGTTTTGCAGCCTTAAACTTCACCTTTGGTCTGGTGTCAGGATCCAACCTAATAAAGGAAGGAAACTAACATTTTAGGCCAGTATCACACTCATAGAAAAATCGCACAAGCATCAGTCCTTGGGTCAGGACTTCATTTCTCATAGCCATAGAAGTATCCAAAGCACCAATATATTTATGCCAGGTCCCCAAGCTCTAATTCCCAAAGGGCAATGCAAAGATGGACAGATGATGCTTAGCGCATGAGGAAGGTTGCCTTACAAGAGAGGAATCCTGAGCTCACAGAACCTGAATCTTTTATAACAGACAGTGAGCATTCTTGCTCTTTGTTCCAGAGGTCAACACTACCTTTACCTTCTTAGGCTGTAAGTCAAGTTTCTCTTTGCTCTGAAAGAAGATGCTGTCTCTTACCTTTTAAGACTATTCACTTGACCGTTCATAAACACTCTTTTTTTTTTTTTTAAGATTTTTATTTATTTATTTATTTGACACAGAGAGAGAGATTACAAGTAGGCAGAGAGGCAGGCAGAGAGAGAGGAGGAAGCAGGCTCCCAGCTGAGCAGAGAGCCCGATGCGGGCCTCGATCCCAGGACGCTGAGATCATGACCTGAGCCGAAAGCAGAGGCTTTAACCCACTGAGCCACCCAGGCACCCCATAAACACTCTTGAAACGTTAAACTAGAACAATGATAGTCAGTTCCTCTGATTGTAAAATATGCAGAAGTTTTGAGATATATCTTAGAATTGTCTTCTAACAATACTAAGACTTATTAAAAAGCAACAGTAAATAAGATAGGCTGAAATTGTCAGAATAGCAAAATTAACCAAAGAAGAGAGAGTCAAGCAATGAAACTACCTATATAATTACTTTACAAATATACTACAGCAGTGGCAGTGCACTCAGGAAAGATAGCCTTTTCAATGAATTATTCTGAGTTCACTAATATGGGCAAATATGTATATATGTGTAAATATGTGTGTGGGCACATACGTATATACAATATATAAAATGTGTATATTCACAGACATGTCCTGACTTCTACTTTATTCTGTATATACAAAAATGATTTGAGATGAATTGTAAATTTAAATATGACAAATATAAAAAATATTAAAAACACCTCTTGGAGATAAGAGAGACAAATACTTTCATGACTAGGTTTTTAATCATTACTGGAGAAAGACAAATTTGGAAGGTGATGATAGCTCACTTAATTCCCCCTCTGGTGGCTTGCCAGATACCTGGTTCAGCAGATCTGAGTTAACTCAATGACAGAAGAGTTTAATATTAATACATGGGTGTCAGATTATCATGCTTTCTGACAGTCACTTCCCATCCCAAGAAGGTTCCAGCATCACTGCCTAATTGCTGTGGACCCTTCCAGGACCACTAATTGCCACCATGAAAGAAGTATGCTGCCATATGCTTTAAGTGAAATCTCATTGTCTGATGGCAGTCATGTACGTAAATGATCTCATGCCATAGATGAGGTTCCTAATCAGAACTATCTTGCAAAAGGCAGAAAGTTGAGTGCTTCAGGAAAAAAAAAAAAAAAAAAAAAAACGAAAGAGGGGGAAGGCATGCTTATCATCAAGACTCAGCTGTGCTTTGCCAAAGGCTTTCCTCAGTGATGAAATTAGGAAGAGGCCAGCCCAAAACTGGTATTCAGTGATCAGAAGATTGCTCCCATTACTTGTTCTAGGGGTCAGCCACAGGGAAGAAATACTTGCACTTTGGAGGAAAGTTTGATTCAGAGAATCAGACCTGGAATTACACGAGCATGGTGATGAAGTGGAAAGGTCTTTATGTGGAAAAGATTATGGTGTACATAGAAAAGCAGAGAGCACTCAGTAAAAATAAGTAACTGATATTTGCAATACTGACTCATGGACCACACCTAAACTGCTCCTGATAGATTCTCTACCTGGAGCCCTACAGTTGACTATGAGGGTTTAAACCAGAAGAGGCTACTGTTGTTCCCATAGTCCCTGGCATCACAACAGTGAATAAACAGATTACTTCTGACATTTGGTATACATATCACCTTAGATATGGTTAATGTTCTTTTGGAAGTGGCTGAAACTCTAGGAAGAATAAAAAAAATCTACTTGTTTTTATTGGAAAAGTATGTATCACATCTTCATTGTCCCATAGTTTTCATAGTTTATCTTTTCATAGTTATCAGTTGGTTTGACAAATCTTGCTCAGTGTGAATTCTTGATGGATATGCAGGCATTCTGTTGTAATACGATGACATTTTAATAAGGGCCACCACTGAAAGCAACTGATTACTTTGTATTTAATGCTAAAAACAGTTAAATAATAATGAATGGGCTCTGATTAAATATAAAATTTAAGTCCCCATCTCAAAAGTGACTATCCTGACATATAATAAAATCAGAACCACTTAAAAATATTAACAGCTAACCTTGCATATATCAATTACAAAAAAGGGGACCCAGCACTTATTTGGCCTTCTTTGGATATTAGAGACAATAAATTCCACTTCTGTGAATTTTATTATATCTTATACTACAGGTCACTAGAAAAGCAGACACATTTTTGATTGGAGCTTCTTCAACAAGAAAGATTGAAAATAGTCCAGTCATCAATAATGATAAGGCCCTAGCCTACAGTCTTAGATCTCCTTCAGACCCCATGAAGTTACAAGAGTCTGACAAAATTTGCAGCTGAGTAGAAAGATTTAAGCAATGAGATTTTACTATTTCTCAGATTCTATCTCTGTGTTTTGGCCTTTATGCTTTTTGAACTCAAGGGACAATTTCTAGAATACTACTAGTCCTTACTGGAGACAGACTATCACACTGTGAAATAGTAGTCATGAATCTCCAACCTGACTTGCTGATGTTAAAAGATGTCCTATTTCAATTACTTCATTAAGATATACCAAGTCCCAGTTAATTCTTGACATTTACAATTATAGGACAAACCTGGCTCCAGAAATTTCAACCACCTTCATAAACTGATAGCTATTCATCCATGAGGCACAGAGATGGCTTTGTTTTTGATGGCCTCTTCTATGAAAGGTGGTACCTGAAAGGACAGTTTGCTTTTTTGATGGAATATCTCATCTTTTGAATTGAGCAAATCAAAATTAATGTTACAGCCATTATCAAATCCAATGAACTGGGGCGCCTGGGTGGCTCAGTGGGTTAAAGCCTCTGCCTTCTGCTCAGGTCATGATCTCAGAGTCCTGGGATCGAGCCCCACATTGGGCTCTCTGCTCAGTGGGGAGCCTGCTTCCTCCTCTTTCTCTGCCTGCCTCTCTGCCTACTTGTAATCTCTCTCTCTGTCAAATAAATAAATAAAATCTTTAAAAAAAATCTAATGAATTGTTGATTGCCCATAGCATTGGAGAACATGTAAGTGACTACTTTTCATATGGTTCTTCTGGACAGAGTACAGACTATTCTGTATCTGACTGAAATATTCATTTATACAGACTCATAGACTAAATCTAATGGCCTGTGCTCATAAAGGCATGGGACATCTCTCCATGGGAAAACAAACACAAAACAAAACAAAACAAAAACAAAACAAGACCTTATTCACAAACTTAGCCTTTATGTCTATATATACGTGGCCATATGAATTGACTACCTCTAAAGAAGGGCTTTGGCTTTTTCTTAAAGGGCCAGATAGTAAATGTTTTAGGCTTTATAGGCCAAGATTTAAATAGAGGACATTGTGTAGGTATTCATACAATCATTTTAAGTATAAACATCAACATATATATAATATTTTTAGCTACCTGGACCTACAAAACCAAAATGAATTTTTCAGACTCTGATCTAAACAAAAGGATGTGAATGACAAATATGATAAAGCATATGTAAATATCATTTCTACTAGAGTCTTCTGGATGACTAATGAAGATTATTATAAAGGGCTGAGATCCCAATGACAAAGTTTTGATTCATGTAGAAGCTGAGATTACCAGGAAAGCTTGCAGCATTAACCAGTTATGTCAGTATCTCCAACTACTATCAATTTTCTGTTCTGCTATCTTCAAATATTTAAAAGGTTGGATGTGGCCATATCCACCTCCACTTTGTCTGAGCTTCTAGGTATTGATAGACTATGGTGAAGAAGGGGAGGATTTGAAGAATTGGGTATATCCTTTCATCTTTTTAAAGAAAAATCACACTCTTCTCCTTTTCTCAATCCTGCTTTGACTTTAGAAGATGGATGGGGAGTTTCTATTGCTAAGACCAAGGATAACTGGGATGCATTTATCATTAACATAGACACTAGCTTTGCCTCTGTGATTCTAGAGGTACATCCTTCTCTACTCCCAGGGCTTATTTATGAATGACAAAATACAAACTTTTGCATTCCAGAGGAACTCACTATTTCAGAGTTTAGGCAATCTGGTTTATCACTGTGGAAAAAGGAGGACCTCAAATTCTTGATTGTGAACATATTGAAGACTGAGACGAGACAGGATATAAACAACTGTATTTTCCTCTGACCTTTAAGGAACTTCCCAGGTAGTGGTTCACAATGACAATTCTATACAGTATTGGATGCATTGCCCAAATCCCAAGACATACTGTGCAATCATTGGGTCTATTGTGTTTAATAAACTTCCAAGAGCTGTAGGTGGATGAAAGAACAGCAAATGTTAGTGCTTTATATCCCATTTTAGAAGATTTGCAGAACAGTGGTTCAACAGTCTGAGTTTATTCAGTAGAAGATAAAATTCTACTTGAAACCAGAAGCAGAGAGGTGCTTGCTTTATAGTGGGGCCACTTTCCAGGCCTGGGATCTTCCTTGATATTTAATGATGTAGATGTTTTGGTATTCCGTCTATAAAATATGTAGAATATTATAGGAACAGTGTTCTTCTTTTCTAAAATATTGGTCAAGAAGAATATAGTCTGTTTACATATAACTTGAGCTGAATGTAATAAAAGGTAAGAAGATTATACTATTTTCTCTCTCTTTCTCACCCCTTTTTTCCCCAATGAACCTTACTGTATATCTGCATGACTCTAATGGTATTTATCAATAAACCTTTGTATAATAAGCACCCAAAAAACACTAACCATAAGCAAAAGTATGACCAAATTGGGTATCATTAAAATTAGGAACTTCTGTTCATCAACAGAGAATCATTAAGAGTGAGAACACAAGTGTCATAAAAGGAAAATACATTTGCAATACATAAATTAAAAAAAGGACTCATATTAGAATGTGTATAAAACTCCTATCCATCAGTAAGAAAAGTATAAACTAAATTTTTAAAAATTGATAAAGGTTTGAATGGGTATTTTATAAAATAGAGTAAAAATAATCTATTCATAGGGGACAAACTTATAGTTAGAAAATGAATTAGTTCTGGAGATTTAATGCACAGCATCATGATTATAGTTAACACCACTGTGTTAATTTGTTTCAAAGGTGCTAAGAAATTACATCTCATATATTCTCACCATAAAAAAAGAAACGGTATTTATGGGACATGATGGGGGTGTTAGCTAATACTCTAGGTAATCATATTGCAATATATAATGTATCAAACCAACATGTACACTTTAGACTCAACACTGTGTTGTATGTCAATTATATCTCAATTAAACTCAAACTCACTAGGCATCACAAAAATGCGTCTATAACAACGAGTAATGTACATGCAAAATAAAGGACAAAACTCAAAAAGACTGATAATGATGTCTATTAATCAAGATAATGAATTACTAGAATTCTAAAATACAGCTGGTGGCAGTTAACATGGCTGCAAACTCTTAGAAAAATTCACACTGCCTACTAAAACTGACCACATTTAGATCTTATGTTGTAGCAATTTTACCGCTATTCATATTCCCGACAGAAAGGAGTACAAATGCACTTCAAAAGTCATTTATTACAATGTTCATATTTTTCAATAGTCAAAAACTAGAAAGATTCCCCAAACCTGTCAATTTTATAAGTAAATTAGGGTATATATTTATACAATTAATACTAAACAGCAAGAAAGAGTCTGAACTACTGCCACATGCAATAATACACATGCATGTAACTAAATATTGGACAAAAGAAAAGACACTACAGAATAAATACTGATTGGGTTTATGTAAAATTTAAAGTCAAGTAAAATTAATCTTAATTTTGGAAGTGAGAATAATTTTTATCCTGGTGAGGAAGGTAATGACAGCCAGGGAGCACAAGTAGGGCTTATTTTTTATCTGGATGATCGGCAGAAAGTGGACTCATTGTGTGATGCTTCAAACCAGAGTTAAACATGCTGTATCTATTCTATACACTGCAAATTTGTAATTTCAAAAATAAATAGAAACATCAATTGGCAACTGAACATATACGAGTGAATCTGAGAGAAAAATCTAGTAAGATTTATTCAGTTAGGATGGTCTTTGGCTTAAAAATGCCTTATTAATACATCTTCAGAAAAAGCCCTTGGGGCGCCTGGGTGGCTCAGTGGGTTAAAGCCTCTGCTTTCGGCTCAGGTCATGATCTCAGCGTCCTGGGATCCAGGCCCGCATTGGGCTCTCTGCTCAGCGGGGAGCCTGCTTCCTCCTCTCCCTGTCTCTCTGCCTGCCTCTCTGCCTACTTGTAATCTCTCTCTCTGTGTTAAATAAATAAATAAAATCTTTAAAAAAGAAAAGAAAAAAGAAAAAGCCCTTTTCATTTCTGCTAATCTAAATTTCTACTTCTTCCAAAGTCCCCAGTTTCTCCCTGAAGCCTCCCTTTACCAAACCATGTCACACTGCCTTTGTCAACTCTGAACTCCCATAGCATCTATGCCATTCAATGTGGCCATTGATCACAACCATTTTATGTTCTCTATTTATTTTATACAACTAGTACTTAGTCCTCCCTCATTCCCAACTTGATTGGTTGAGGGCTAGAATTTCCTACAGTGCCAAAAGTCTCGACTCTCTGAGCAGAAATACACAAGGCTGCGAGTCAGCATGCATAGATAGATGTAGATAGAGATCAGGTTTTCCCTGTATAATGACTTTTAACTAATTATTTCCCTACCAATATTAATCAGCTTTTGTTCTTTTATTTTCACTATGATTACTTATTTTTTGTTTCTTAGAATAAATAATTTTGTAAGAATACATGTCTCATTTTCTGTCAATTCATGAAATAAGTGATAAATTGGAACACCAGTCTCTGAGTATAGGTTGATTGTACCTACATTTGAGGCAAATATAACATGAAATTTCCATGTGCTAAATGCTTATTATGTGCCAAATGTTGAAGGAGGCTTATATAGTCTAATATAATAGTTGTGTTACAGTAACAAAGATTTCCCCAAATCTCAGTGGCTTAATACAGTAACAGTTTCTCAGTCACATTATCTGTTCACTTTGGGTGAGCAGAGTGTCTTCACATTATAATCACTTGGGGACACAGGCTGACAGATGCTTCATCACCACTGTCCTTCCATTGATTTAGTAAAGTTTCTCTGTGCATATGATGCATATCACTTCTCCTCCCATTTTGCCGGCCAAAGAGAATAAAATAGTCAACACCTAGCTTCAACTCCAACAAGGCAGACAAGTGCTATCTTCCCAGACCACAGAAAGGAAACAACAAAAATACTGGTTTTAGGCAGATAACTGTAGTAAACAGAATTCTAGGAAAGCTCTCTGATTCCCATCCTCTGGTGTACACACCAGGTATAATCACCTTGCTCTGAATGTGAGGAGGACCTGTGAACATGATTCATACCTGTGATTAAGTTATGTTATAAGAGGGGGCGCCTGGGTGGCTCAGTGGTTTAAAGCCTCTGCTTTCGGCTCAGGTCATGATCTCAGAGTCCTGGGATAGAGGCCCGCATCGGGCTCCCTGCTCGGCGGGGAGCCTGCTTCCCCCTCTCAATCTCTGCCTGCCTCTCTGCCTCCTTGTGATCTCTCTCCCTCTGTGAAATAAATAAATAAAATCTTAAAAAAAAAAAAGTTATGTTATAAGGAGGGGCACCACACCTGGGTAGCTCAGTCATTAAGTGTCTGCCTTTGGCTCAGGTCATGATTTCAGGGTCCTGGGATTGAGCCCTAGATCCTGCACCCTGCTCAGCTGGAGCCTGCTTTTCCCTCTCCCACCCCACCCTGCTTCTGTTCCCTCTCTCCCTGTGTCTCTATCAATAAATAAATAAAATCTTAAAAAAAAGTTATTTTATAAGTAAAATGTTTTTGCAGATGGAATTAAGGTGTTAAATCAGTTGAGTTTGAGGTAATCAAGGGAGCTTTACCTGGATAGGCCTGACTTAATTAGTGAAAATATGTGAAAGAGATACTAGGTCCATTGTGAGTAGAAAGAGTCTCCAGTTTGCTTTCAAGAAACAAATTTCTATGTGGTCTACGGCTGTAAGGAAATGAATTCTGCCAACAACCACACCAGCTTGGAAGAAAACTCGAAGCCTCACATGAAAACCTGGCTTAAGCCAACATCTTGATTGCAAACCTTGTGAAACTTAGCAGTGGACCCAAATGAGCCATTCCCAAATCTTGGTCCATTGAAACTGTGAGAAAGTAGATATGTATTGTTTTAAGGAGCTGAATTTGTAATTTATTATATAGCATAGAAATCTAATACAATAACTGAAGGTTCATGTGCTCACAACAACATCACAATCACTGTATAAGTTAAGTAATATTATTTCCAGTTTACAAACAAACAAAAAAACTGGGTAACAGAGAGGTCAGGCCTTGTGCTAGTATGTGGTGGAGCTGAGATTATTGCAGTATTGTCTTGTTGCCCTTCCACTATACAACAGCTTTTTCTCATTCTATGTAATCAAAATTTGTTATTTAAAGCTATTAGGAAGGAAGAAAAGAAAAATTATCTTATTTTCTCTGCTGAGAAATAGAAAAATCTGAAATTAAAGTCAAATAATGTGCAGTACCATTAAGGTAGAGAAGTCTACAAGAATACAACAGGATCATTTCCATCTTATTCTCCTGCTCTTTCTCTCTCTCCTTGTCCAAAAAGTAGTAAATCAAGTCGTTATTATTATTGACACACACTAGATCTACATGTCCACACATCTGAAGTTCTTTTTCCAATATAAGTTATTCGAAACTTGTAAATGTGAAGGCCTGAAAGAATAGTTTACCAAGCTAAAGACCAAAGCCTAGTAAATATCAATAAACAAGGAAAAATATAATTATATTCATCAATCATGCTGTCACATATTCTTTAGTTTATAGAAGCTAATAACTCATTAGCTAAAACATTTATCATCTTTATAAAATAGTATTCTGTGAAAATATTGAGCATGTCTATCCATGTGTGATCAAACACAATGTCATTTATTGACAAGTAATAATGATTTTATTAAACTATATTTGTTTTATTGAAATAAAATGAGTTCAAAAGAAAATCAATTAATTTGTAAACATAATTCAACTTAATGAGCTTAAGATGTACCCATACTACATAGCTTGGAAAATAAATCCATTTTGACAACAATTTATTATAGATACACCTTGCTTATTGAAGATAATCTATAATGAGAACATCAACATTTAAAATGGGGATTTCCAAAAAAGATTTAGAAATATTTTATCAGTAGAGCTTTCCCTCTAACTTATGTCAATTAGTAAGTTTAATGATAATTGTATATTAAAAATTCTATGGGTTGAGAAGACCTTGGAAAAATTACATGGAAAAAAATCCATCATATGATACATTCTCAAGGAGAATGGAGTCAATGCATTTAAAGATGGTCACACATACTGGGGGGGTCAAAGTAACACTGATATTCTTCCAGGCCAAATGGAAATAAGATGTTCTCCAAATCAAAAGCCTTTGAAAATGCCATGAGCTTGATACTTATAATTTGAAACATTCACTTTGCTCTTTGCAGGAATATCTGGATCAAATAGATATTTATTTTTTTTTTTTTTAAAGATTTTATTTATTCATTTGACACAGAGAGATTACAAGTAGGCAGGAGGCAGGCAGAGAGAGGAGGAAGCAGGCTCCCCGCTGAGCAGAGAGCCCGATGCGGGCCTCGATCCCAGGACCCTGAGATCATGACCTGAGCCGAAGGCAGCGGCTTTAACCCACTGAGCCACCCAGGCGCNAAGATGAAGAAGACAATAAATACTGTAAAACATGTTTTAGTTTTTATAAGCAATATCTACAGAGAGGTTGGATGATGTTCAAAGAATGAAATGATTGAATATATATTTATTGGTCATGTTAAAATTTGTATTAAATTTAAATATCTTTTAAATACTGAAAGAAGATGCTTTGTTTTATATAAGTATTTCCAAATAAGAATTTCTTTTTATTTTGGGTTTTAACCTATTGTTTATTTCAGCCTATTTCACCTTCATGTTAAGAAATGATACCTTTGAGGGGTACCTGGGTGGCTCATTCAGTTAATCATCTGCCTTCAGCTCAGGTCATGATCCCAGAGTCTTGAGATCGAGCCCCGCATTAATTAGGCTCCCTGCTCAGTGGGGAGTCTGTTTCTTCCCCTGCACCTCCTCTTGCTCATGTGCACACGCTCTCTCTCTGAAAATAAATAAATAGGAATCTTTTAAAAAAGGAAACAATACCATTGAAATCAAATCAGCATCAAAGGCTGAAAAGGTATTTGAATTTGTGTATACACATTTGTCCATTTAGTTATTTCTTTGGTTCAGTTGAGAAATCTGAAGTTTGCTGTTTATAAAAGATACAGAAATCTTAAATACGATCTCCCTGTGACTCAATAGAGAAGTTTCTCCCCATCCCTCACTCATTATAGCCTTACCAACTTTTACAGCATTACCAACTTTGAATTCCAATTTCTACACTGTATTTCAACTCCTAAGGTCTTGAAGCATAAAGTAGCTCTAATTACTATAGTTTCTCTCTAAGAGTAACCTAGAGTATTCACATTTTGTGTCACCCAGAAAGTACTGAAATATTTTCTTTAGTGATGTTTCATCTCAATGTTTTCCCATCTTGGCTCACACTGTACCCTCAATCCCTTCTTCCATCACTGACATACACTGTGCTTCTGTGTCTGAGGTCCAGTCTCGATTCCAGCCCACTCCCAATCCCCTTCTAATTCTAGCAAAAGTATTCTGTAAAAAAGAACCTAATGGAGTCAGATAGTGGAGGCAATTTTAATAAAATATTTAGGTTTTAACACACAAGGGATTTTAAATGATGGAATATGACCTAAATTTTTATTTGAATAGATCAAGAGAGGTAAAACTTTTGTTAGGTAACTCTCTTCTCCATGGTCTTTTACATCAAATCTAAAGGAAAGCTCTCAGCTTTGTCGAACATGGTATTAGTTTTCTCTTTTATCTATTTAATTCTATGTCTCAATATTATCCATTAAAATCCCTGTCCTTTTTGGAACTTCCTTTAACTACATTCAGTATGGATGGTAGCCTCTGTGTTTTCTCACACTTGGCCCCCATTTTGGAAGGAATTCCTTGTATTGTTTTAATTACACAAATTGTACCTGTTATGCTAATTCAGCTCAGCTTTTACATAACTTACAAATTCAAAGTGTGTTATTCCCATCCGCAACAATCTTCAAATATTTTAAGCTAGTAAATATAGCTACACCACTAAAAAAATAAATGGTTTTCTAACATTTTGGCATTGCTAGTTTAATGTCTCCTTAAACTATATACAACTCATACATTCTAGAAACATACTTTATGACTTTTTTTCTTGTTCTCAATAACTTAATACTGTGATAACTCTTAGTAAAATGGGCACAACAATGATGCTATTGGGGAAGATCACATAAAATACTAACAAAACACTAAGCACAATTCCTAGCATGTAGGTGTTCACCAAATATTAGCTAACAATAGTTAATTAACTCATATTCTTGGTTGATATTGCTAAAACTACTCAAAAAGTTGCCCATACTTTGATCGCTTTAAAGGTTTAATTTCATGTATAAAACTAATCAGGAGTGGATTTTTTTTTTAAAGATTTTATTTATTTCACAGAGGGAGAGAGGTCACAAGGAGGCAGAGAGGCAGGCAGAGAGAGAAGGGGAAGCAGGCTCCCCGCCGAGCAGAGAGCCCGATGCTGGCCTCGATCCCAGGACCCTGAGATCATGACCTGAGCCGAAAGCAGAGGCTTTAACCCACTGAGCCACCCAGGCGCCCTCACGAGTGGATTTTTAAAAGAGTGAGCATAATATTCTTTCTATGTAGACAAAGTAAAGTAATTTTGAGAGACTTAAAATTACGCAGTGCAAAGGGTAAAGGAAGACTTTATTAACACCTGTACATTTATTTATATAATAATGTTTGAGTCACTTGTCCCTTTAATGATTATATCATTTTAACTGGGAATATGTGATGTATATATTAAAAATATTTTAAGATCAAATATAGAAAAGCATTATAAATCCTAAAGATGGTCTTTAAAAAAGGCTAACCAAATTGGGTTATTCTGTGTTTAACCCTGAATAGTCTAACATTATTTTTTAAGACAGGATGGTGGTGGTGGCGGTGGTGGTAATGTATGCGTGTGTGTGTTGTATACACTCAACCTGTCTCTCCTTCTTCATCTGACATGAATAAAAGCAAACAATCCCATATTCGTGGCTATCTTCCCATATTGGTTTGTTGGCAGTTGAACCTCTGTAAGGTTGGTCACAGTATTTTGCTAAAGAGCTACAAGTTCGTGAATTTCATCAAGAAAAAAAATCTGCACTTCTTTAACGGTAAAGTGTCTCACCTTTCTGAACAATAGCAATTGGTTTATTATTGGTCTAAAATGAATCATAGTGTCAAGTCTGACAAGAGAAGAGAATCTCGTTACTTCTAGGTAGCTTGGTCTGTTTCCGTGATTTGGATCTGATTTAAATATTTAACTTCCTTTTGGAAAAAATCGTTATTAAATTACCAGAAGCCTTTTAAATTGTGCTAAGGCTAACAAAATAATGATATTTATTCAAGGAAAGACCTGGATGAATGAATGTGATGTAAATACCCTGGTCAAAATAACATTGCAGCCCAGGACCAGTACCTTTAAAGCATCTGGTGCTTTTTGATGTGTAAGAAACAGTTTGCCAGATGAGCTAGGCCTGTTTTATTTATAAGACTGTTATGTTTTCATGGAACTCTTTTTATGGAAAATGGCATCATTGATTTAATAATAAGGACACTGTTGGAGAAAATACAACAACATGCTATTTCCTCTTTAACAAAACAACAAACATTAGGATTTCCAAAGCAGAATTACTAGAGTTGATTCTTTCCATCTGGTGGAAGGTCAAGGGAAAGGGCAACGATGTAATGTTACCAAAGAGCTAAATTTTGTGTGATGCATCCAGCTTTAGATGAGATAAGTTTTCAAGTATCTTGCTACAGGTTGTGAGAAAAGGCCTGGTTTTTGCAAGTTTTTCAAACCTCCCCTTAAATTCTTTCAAGGAAATTCAAAAGAGCCTTCTAAGACAAAATTCTCATAACACCAAAGTCTTTTAAAAGAGCAAATAAAATTTACCTTATTATAGATGAGGCCATTATTTTAGGCCCCCATTTTTCCCTTTGTTATTTAATATTTTCTTCATTATTTGAGATCTCAAAATAAATTATGTTTTAAATTTACTGTATCTGCTTTGTACTCTACAATTTGACAAGCAATTTTTAATTATTCCCTTAAAATAATTAAAGAATACATTAAAAATAAAGATCCCATAACCACATTGACTGAGGTCAAATCCTTGCTGTGTGACCTTGAACTAGTGACTCAGTGTTTCTGTGCTTCAGCTTCTTCATCCTAACCCTGAGAGAGGCTGTGATGACACCTGAATTATTTCATATATAGAACTTATCCCAATGACTAATACAAACTTGAAAGAAAAGTCTGGTTACTTTGGCATTATTTTTTTTAAAGATTTTATTTATTTTATTTGACACAGAGAGAGAGAGAGAGAGAGAGAGAGAGAGAGAGAGAGATCACAAGTAGGCAGAGAGGCAGGCAGAGAGAGAAGGAAGCAGGCTCCCTGCTGAGCAGAGAGCCCGATGCGGGCCTCCATCCCTGGACCCTGAAATCATGACCTGAGCTGAAAGCAGAGGCTTTAACCCACTGAGCCACCCAGGCGCCCACTTTGGCATTATTAATAAAATAATTCATCACAATGTCAATTGATGAGGTAAATATTTTTGTTGTTTATTTTCTGGAGATTTAACTCTTGCCTGTCCATGAAAAAGAAACAGATTAAATAGAGGCTAGAGTTCCTTTGTTCCTTAAAAGCTTTCTTTTTGGTTATTTATTTTGAAGGTTTGAAGTAGTAGGTCCTTAAATCATAATATGTGGATTCTAAGTAATAAGACATCATTCAAGATATTCTGACCCCAGTACTTCAAGTAATAATATGAATGAATATTATTTTGATACCAGGTTCTTAGATATACAATCACTCTAGGGGAACAAATATGTCTTAAACAAATTGTGAGACAAAATGTGACTTTAAAAAAAAAATAAAGTACTTTATAGTATACTAAACTAAATGTAACTTTACTACACTAAACTAAATGTCATTTTTAGTATTCACCTTGAGTAGAACACCCAATTTTATAATGCATATATACAAGCATGGATTATAAAGCATACATACAACCATGTGACAACTGCAGAATCAGTTTGATATATATTCTTTTTACATACTCAAATACAGAAAGTCTTTGATGCTCATCAGCTTCTGACCATATTCCAAAAGAAAGATATCTACCCTCATTCCCATAATTATAATAATAGAAAGCTTAGTTTTTGGTGAGATTTCATAGATTTAATTTTTATATTGACTAAGTTATTTCCTTACAAATTGTTTTCTTTAAAATATCACCTGATCATTCATATTTTTGCTTTCTGGAAAGGATGATTAACTTTTTTTTTTTTTTAAATTTTTATTTATTCATTTGACACAGAGAGAGAGA
>LNAC01000013.1:1878837-2000367 GCA_002007465.1 Ailurus styani | reverse complement strand
TTCCTTCCTTCCTTCCTCCCTCCCTCCCTCCCTCTCTCCCTTCCTTCCTTCCTTTTCTCTCTCTCTCTCTTTCGTTCTTTCTTTCTTTCGTTTTCTTTCTTTCTTCTTTCTTTCTTTCTTTCTTTTTCTTTCTTTCTTTCTTTCTTTCTTTCTTTCTTTCTTCTTTCTTCTTGTTCTTGTTCTTGTTCTTCTTCTTCTTCTTCTTGTTCTTGTTCTTCTTCTTGATTCATTTACTTACTTTAAGGGGTGAGGAATGGCANAACCCGTAAAGCATACATACAACCATGTGACAACTGCAGAATCAGTTTGATATATATTCTTTTTACATNCATATATACAAGCATGGATTATAAAGCATACATACAACCATGTGACAACTGCAGAATCAGTTTGATATATATTCTTTTTACATNAGAGGGAGAGGGAGAGAAAGTCTTAAGCAGATTCTGCACTCAGCGTAGAGCCTGATGTGAGGCTTGATCTCACAACCCTGAAATATCCACCCTGAGATTTTGACCTGAGCTGAAACCAAGAGTTGGACAGTTAACTGACTGAGCCACCCAGGTGCCCCTAGAAGGATGTTTTAAAGAGAAAAAACCCTGAATATCATTTCCCTTTTTCATATTTCTCAATATTTTCTCAGTGATATTAGAATTAAATTCATTAAGATGGTCTATAAAACCCTTCATAATCTGCCTCTCTTCTTGTTTTTTTGTGCTTTAGACACAATAGATTCTTCTAAATTATACAAAAATAACTGTTCTTGCTTGTCTTCCATCTTTCATGCATGACGTTTTCCTTCTGCTCCTCTCCCTCTGCTTCTTCCTCTTCTGCCTCTTCTTCCTCTTCCTCCTTCTATGCTAGGTACACGCTTGAAAATAAAACAACACTGCCCTTTGGAGCTTCCACTCGATTTTAAGAAGATAAAAAATAAATATTCAAGTTAATTTTTTTAATTTGATTTTCCTAATTCCTTTCCTGACTATGGTATACTGATGTCCCATGTGAGAGCTTCAACATCACTTCCTCATGGAAACTTGCCTTGACTCTGCTGATTCTTACTCCCCTGTCTTTGGTAGGAAAAACACCCCTCATATTTCATTTCTAGCACATTGTATTTGTTACAGCTTGTTTGAAGTATGCCTTCCCTGAGAGCCTGAAAACTCCAGTCATGGCACATAACTAATCATCCACCAGTATATCCTTAGACCATTGCATTGTTCCTGGGGAAAAAAGGTAATTGATAGCTACTTACTGAATGACTGATCAAGTACAAATGGAACATGCAACCACATACTTCTCACTTTAATCAAACGGTTCCCTTATTTCTCCAGACTCTGCAGAAATCTACGCGAAGTTATGTATGCATGTATGTATTTATTTATTCATTTATTCATTCATTTATTTTCTTTTAGAAGACTGGGGAAGTGATGGGAAAAGGTGTATTTCATCTTATTAGATAAAAATGCCTATTAGACAGTCTCCATAATTTGAACAGTATGATACTTCTGTATAGACAAATGACTGATTAATGAGATGAATAAAACTAAACATATCTAGTACTACTTAATATATGTCAAATTTTAAATGCAAGAATTGTTCACATTTAATATCAAAGGGCAAAGAGTAAGCCTTTAAAAATACAATGCTACAACAACTCACTTTTTGAAGAAAAATCTTAAATGCTTATTTATTGTATCAAAATAAATCTCATATTTCAATAAAAATATATTCCAAGTGAATTAAAAGTTTAACTGTGAAAAAATTAAACTTTAAAAATACTAGGAGAGGGGCATCTGGGTGACTCAGGGGGTTGAAGCGTCTGCCTTCGGCTCAGGTCATGATCTCAGGGTCCTGGGATCTAGCCCCACATCAGGCTCCCTGCTGGGCAGGGAGCCTGCTTCCACCTCTCTCTCTGCCTGCCTCTCTGCCTACTTGTGATCTCTCTCTCTCTGTCAAATAAATAAGTAAATAATCTTTAAAAATACCAGGAGAACATGTTTGCAGGTAATTGAATAATCTGTGAGATAGGAAAGCCCTTTCTAAGAAGGGCCAAGCAGTTGTTTAATTTCAGGAAGCATCTTACTCAGAACATTAAGTGCTTGGTGTCCCCTTTCCCCTGAAACTTATGTGAATAGTGCTTTCTGGAAGTCAGCTCTGCAGTTTTTGTTTTTGTTTTTGTTTTCGCCCCAGGGGTACAGGTCTGTGAATCATCAGGCTTACACTTTTCACAACACTCACCGTAGCACAAACCTTCCCCAATGTCAATAACCCAGCCACCCTATCCCTACCCTCCCAGCCCCCAGTCACCCTCAGTTTGTTTCGTGAGATTATGGCTTTGTCTTAGAAACTGGAAACAAATCATGACTGTTTTTCCTGCAATAATTTTTAATCACTGAAATAGCAAACTTTATTTTGACATGTCATTCATGAATTGGGTTTTATTTGACTTATATATTCACCTTTAAAATAATCATATTATACAAATAGCTCTTAAATATCAATACAAAAATATATAGATATATTCTATTATAAAAAGCAGTTAAATATATTATTAAATGTTTCACTAGAAAATAAACATCGAGCAGATCAAGATATAGTATTAAACTGTTATAAATTAAAGTGCCAAATAAAATAATTAAAATAATTTGTTGTTTATCATATTGTAAAATATGTTACAACTTACAACAGTAGTGAAATAAATGTGGAGAAAGAGGCAATCTTGTCTACTTCCTGTAAATTAAAAAAATATATATTTCTTTGGTGAATTGTCATTAAACATATCAAAATACATTGAAGGGCCACCTGGGCGGCTCGGTTGGTTGTGTCTAACCCTTGGTTTTGGCTCAGGTCATGATCTTAGACTTGTGAGATTGAGCCCCATATTGAGCTTCACACTCAGCTTGGAGTCAGCTTGGGATTCTCTCTCCTTCTGCCTCTGATCCTCCTGCTCATGCACTCTCTCACTCTCTCTTTCTCAAATACATAAATACATCTTTAAAAAATGCTTTAAAAATGTATAAACCAAAAATATGACTTCAACAAATCAATGATTGCATACTTCTACAACAATATATGCACATACTATTTTTGTATTTTGTATAAGAGTAAAAAGAAATGAAAAACAAACATAATATCCAATAACAAGATTTGGTTAAATAATTAAGATAAGTTCAAAATCTGTTCTTAAAATGATAAATCTATAATAACATGGAAGAATACTAACAATATAGTTTTAGTATGAAAAGAGATTATAAAATAATCTTGTAGGATAATTGCATTTTTGTAAAAAAAAAAAAGCAACCCTGTATATATTTATATTGGAAAACAATTCTTCAGGCAATCACAACAAACTCTCTCTTTTTTTAAAGAAACTCTTAATATTTATATCTATGTCATGGGATTTATGATGGTATTAGCTCTTGAAAGCTTTTGTTAGATGTTAAACTGACTTCAAAATCTGGGCTTCACAAATTGGAAGAGGTGGGAACCTCAATGTTTCAGTTTTTGCATTAAAATGGTCAGCAATAGTACCTGCTTTAGTTGTTCTAAGGATTAAAATGGTTAAAATATGTAAAACACTTAGAAGAACAAGATAAGCACTCAAAGAGTTAACTTTTTCCTTTTGTCACTCTAATTATTTTTATAATGATTATCGATTCTTTGGTGATTAAAAATAAAACTCATCTGACTAGGAGGTCTCCTATGTAATCTGTTGGTACCATAATGAGACCAACTGGTTGAAAAAACTTAAATTACTAAATTTGTTGAGCACAGGGAAAACCTATATTCAGGAGCAGTTTCTCTGAATAGTGTCTGAGCATATTATATTCGTGTTATATTGCCTAAGCACAGAGTATTTTGATTGGTTCTTAAAGAATTAGTGAAATATTCTGATTGGGTCTAGGGGAGGCAGGAAAGAATTCTGATGGTCTCTTCCTTCCAAGCAAGGGTGTCTCAGCATCTGATCTGTCCCAACTTAAAGATACTATATGGAGATCTTTTTGGTCCTGATATGGTTTCCAATACTAAAATTTCTCAAGGTCTTTGATTTTAAAAAATATATTTTTTAGATAATGTCCTTGATACTGATTTGAATTACAGCAAACTTTCTTAGGAATATGTCTTGATGCTCTCAGGAAGTGCAGTTTTAACAGTTTAACAAATCTTGTGGGTTGGTTTCTTTTTTCTTTTTACATTGGGGTTATTTATTAGTTTTATCAAATGATATACTTTTTTAATACTTTCCCATCTCCTCGAGAGTAGTTTCCTTAGAGTTGCTTTGGTATCCTAGTTTTACTCATCCTGTTCCTAATTCAAGGATTTTGAATAGCCTTTTGATGCCATCCACTTCTATTCAAATATTTTGAATGACAGGGATTGTGTTATGCAGATACCTCCTAGCCTAATTGTTAGGTTAGTGTCTCCCAACTCCCCCAACCCAGTTTCATCTCCAGAGGTTTAATCTTATGAGGGAAACCCTCTATTTCCCTGACTTTAAGTTACCATCTTGGGGAAATTCACGCAAACCAACCCAATCTGCTCTTTGCTGTTCACTCTTACCGAAGGGTGGAGTGACTTGCTTATTAAGTGAATTAGGGAGAAGGACTGAGCAAACTGATTCAGACCTGTCTGTGCTTCACTTGTATCTGCCTGCCTGAAGGGAGAATGAAGTCTAGTTTGCTTTTTGTACTTTTTTTTTTAAGATTTTATTTTATTTATTTGACACAGAGAGAGAGAGATCAGATCACAACCAGGCGGAGAGATAGGAGGAAGCAGGCTCCCCGCTGAGCCTCAATCCCAGGATTTTGAGATCATGACCTGAGCGGAAGGCAGAGGCTTTAACCCATTGAGCCACCCAGGCGCCCTAGTTTGCTTTTTGTTCTGACTTAAACTGAGTGTTTGACTAAGACCCTGAGCCCTACTGAGCCCATGAAAAGGGGCGGGGAGAGAGGATGGCAGTAAGGTTGTCTATTTCAGTAGTGGTGTTAATAAGTACTTTATTTACAGATCAAAAGCCATGAACTCCACTCAGCTATTTATAATAGTAAATCTGGTGTTTTGATCAAAGTATTTGTTTCTAATTCAGAACTTGAAAGAAATGGGTAGGTTATTACCTATTTGACCCTTGCCCTATATGACCTTAAAAGAGTCTATCCTGATTCTCTCTTCTCTTATTTTAGGAAAACAGGAGCTGAATCAGATGTTCTCATTAAACCTCTCCTAAGCTTCTAAGTCCATTTGGGACCTCAGTTAACATTCTAGAACTAGATTTGATAGAACCTTTAGATTGAGGAGTTATTTGTAGGCATTTTATTTCTGCTCTAGATTTCTTTTCCCCTACCCCAACTTTATCATTTTTACAATTTTTTTCATATCAAATTATGGTTTAGCATAACGTATCTGATACCAAGTTGCCTGGCTTTAAATCCCTACATTGCTTGTTGGTTGTGGGAATTTGGGCAGGCTTTATCATCTGCACAATGAAGACAAAAATAACACCTAACTGTTATTATATTGATTAACTGAGATAATATATAGAGGGTTTTTGACATGTAACAGGCAACCATTGTTAGTTAAGATAGCATCATTCCTTTTATCTTGACCCAGATTAATTCTCAAGAAATCCACATAAAACTAGTATCACCTGAAGATGTAGCATAATAATACAGCTATTAGATCATGTGTATTTTGTCCATCATTGAACTGACCTGAAGTCCATCATTATAACAGGCTTATGAGGACCTTCATATAATAGACTTATTATATGGGCATTGTGTCATATATAAGATAATTATATTATATTTATTATATAATCATTTATATATATTAAATAGAAATTATATTAAATATATCATATAACACATATTTATAGAATACATAATTTTATACTATAATATAAATTATATTATTAAATATATAATATAATATATTATTAAATATAAATATATAATGCATACTCATATATCTTATAATTATTTTAATGGACATTATATGTCCATTACAATGGACAGTTTTTAGTAAAAACTGTCTTTGGTATTAGGGAATCATTGCCTTTTAGAAAAGCATTTACAACTTATTCAACATATAATTTAATCATTCTTGTAGTCATTACACATCATTTAACATTAATGATTTGACAGAGGATTTAGGAAATAGAGAGGCTTACATCTTATCCTCAAGCTGCTTATGAATAGATAAAATAGGAATGAAGTATAATACAACATTAACAAATGGTGTTAGTAGAGCACAGCTGACGTACACTTGGTTCTTGAGGTGAATAGGTAACTAACTAGCTGGAACAATCCAAGTAGTGGCATGGGAGATATTACAGTTCTAGAAATTAAAGAGTTGACATAACTTTCATGTCTAAAACATAGAATGTGTATACAAATTTATCCTGTTATGTGATTTCGATTTTGTATTTAATAGTAATTTTCATTGTTATCTAACTAAGTAGAGACTTTAAGCAAATTAATTTGAAATCCTATATGTCTTCAGGAAACATCCAGAGTCATTTTAGAGTAAAATAACAATAACTACAACAAAAACAAGAGCATTACTATGTGAGAAGCCTGGAATAAATAGTATGTGATATATAGGTATTTATGATGAATAAAAGTGTATTTCTTCCACTTCGCATCTAAGAAAAAACATGTGTTAACTTTGTACAACATTTATTGCACTTATCTACTGCTATTATTTTTAATTATGTGTTATTTTAATTATTTAATGATCTAAATCCTGTTTTCTAATTTTTCTTTTCTTGTCACATCTGGGAAAATATTTTTTTGTCAATGAAAACAAGCAATGGTAGTTTACAATTCATACTACAAAGAAAGAGCAGAATTTCTGAAACATTCAACTGCCAGAGGAAAAAAATCATTTGATATACTTGTATTTTCTTTGCCATCTATCAACAACAGTACAATAAATGAAGACACAAAACTTTATTAGCTACTTAGGGAAATTACTTGTTTACAGAAAGCCTGTAATTCAATCCTAAATGTATTAATGCCTCAAAGTCTTTTGGAGCAATTTTCATGATGCAGGAAGATAGTCAAGTAATTTGAGACTCCAATTTTGTTTGAGGAGTTTAAATGTGCCAAATGTCATATGAAACCATAGACATTGTTGAATTATGGCCAATTTGTTGCCTTATCTTGGGATTTCAAATGACATTTTTCTTTTAAGTCAGAATAATAGGAGGGAGTTCCGTTTGACCTGAGCCAAGGCATCATTTTAAACAAGCACATGCTGCTGTCTTGCATGCAAAGCCTTACTTCGATGGGAAACTTAAACAGACATATTGTATGGAACATATTGAAAGGAGATCTAAAACATAGTTGTTTATCAGGGTTTCTAATTGTGAGGCTCTTTGAAGTCTTGAGGACACCAGTGTGTTTCCAGTGAGTTTGGAGTGAGAAGGGTGGGAAATATCTCACTGGTATTTCCTTTCTCCCAGAGGATCCATTACGTCAAAGATTAGAAACAGATTTCTCATTAGAGTCAAAGTTGAAACTGAAATAAAACAGATGCTTTTTATTGATAGGGTGAAAATTTGAGTCTTTTAGGAAGAGGGTAGTTTATCCTACAGATTCTGTACATACTACAGATATCTACATATGGGTTTTGTAGTAAATGTGTTATTTTTAATTAAAAATTGATTTTTTAATAATGTGAAGACAATGTCTGTTGCTACACCCAACAGCCATGGACTCCTGCTCCATTTTTGTTTGAAGATCTCTTTCCAAAACTTTAGAATCTGAAAATGCCACATGCTTCCAAATACCCTTGTTACTAGAGCTACTTATATAACTAGTACTAGTCAATGGGGTCTAAGAAGCCTGAGAAAATTTCCTCCTTATTAAAAGTGAATGAAAGCTATTCTGGCTGTTCATTGCTTGATGTCTGTGCTTGAAGCTTGGAACTATTGAGTCCAATCTGTGACAATCAGGAGAGAGACAGCAGGGAAGCTGTGGAAGGCATAGAGGAGAGATGATAACCACTATCATCATTAGCTACTTCATTAAGCTGCAACATCATTGCTGGAATTGCCCTACCATTACTGTTCTTCCATTGTCAGGTAATAACCCTCAAATTTTTATTTATTTTCAGAAATGAAAACTGATACCTGTAGCCACACATATCCTAACCAAAACATAGAATGATTTTATTTTCACTGCAAGAACAATACACTTGGTAACCTGAAGGTTAGGTATGATAAATATACCCTTGGATGACTTTAATGAACCAAGTCCAGGTATAGTCTTCCCCCCTTAAGAAGGGGCAAAGTGTGTACATTGCTTCTAACCAGTAGAGAATGGGAAGGTGATAGGATAATCACTCCCTAGATTAGGCTACATCATAGAAGACTGAGCAAAGTAGAGTAACATTTTCTTAATGGCCTTGAAGAAGTAAGTTGCATGTAGTGACAAGGCCCTATAGCACAGAATTGAGAATAGCTGCTAGAAGCTGAGTGCACACTTGGCTGACAAACAGACAAAAAAAATGAGGACCTCAGTTCTTCAATGATAAAATATTGAATTCAATCAACAACTATGTGAACTTGAAAAAACTCAAAAAAACAGCCCAGCTGACACCTTGATTATAGTCTCGTAAGACCCTGAGCCCAGGTTCCAATCAACATACTTAGATTCCTGATGTATGGATTTTATGAGATAATAAATGATATTTTATGCCTCTAGGCTTTTGGTAATTTGTTATGCAGCAAACTCTAACTAATACTAATACATCAAATCCCCAATACTTGCTTGCTCGGACAGGTAATTTTACCAAATCTAAAATTGAAACTTCCATGTCTTACAACCCGAACAACATTTGTCACCCTTACAATCTGTGATTTCTATGAATTATTTCACTCATTTATAGCCAATTATGGTATCTTCAGATAAAATTTACACCACAGATTAAGCTTCCTACAGCAATCTTCTATTACGCTTCTTCCCTGAAAGGTGTCCTCTTGTTTTAGCCTATAAAATTGGCAAAGAGGTTTATATGTATAAAATATAAACACCTGGCAATAATGTGGAAAATAAGCATTCTCATCCAGTGACAGTGGGCATGACACACTGTACATGCTCTTTAAAGGGTAATTTGGTCATATATTTTAAAGCCTCAAAAATATTCTTTTTTTTAAAGATTTTATTTATTTATTTGACAGAGGGAGAGAGATCACCAGTAGGCAGAGAGGCAGGCAGAGAGAGAGGAGGAAGCAGGCTCCCTGCTGAGCAGAGAGCCCGATGTGGGCCTTGATCCCAAGACGCTGAGATCATGACCTGAGCCGAAAGCAGAGGCTTTAACCCACTGAGCCACCCAGGCGCCCGCTCAAAAATATTCTTATTAATTGTCACAATGTAGTGCCTAACCCAGTATTTAACACATCTCATCATATAACACACGTCCAAAACAAAACACAAGTTTGTCCCTCCCAAATTTGCCACCTCACTTCAGTATTCACCATTTTAATAAATGTTACTTCTGTTCACTGAATTGTTCTGGCTGAGGCACTTCTCTTCCTTTGCTCTATCACTCAAAATCAAGTGTTCCTAATTCTACTTCTGTCATTTCTACTCTTCAGTCAGAGTTACCTTCTAATAATGTTTTATTATTAATAGATATTAATACCTATGCTATTATTTAGAGAAAATTCCTCAATCACTTCCCATTTCACAGATTACAAGGACCACCTCATCCAACCCATTTCATGGCCATACTGGGGGTTCTTTCTTTGACAATTCTGAGAGAATAATAAGATAGAATCTTTGATCTGGGAAGAACTTATTTATCAACCAGTCTAATCCTCCTATTTCATAAACAAGAAATCGGCCCTGAATGTTTCAAAATTATGATCCCTTGAGTTATGCAATGCTAAAGATAGATTTAGAATCCGTGTTTTAGGATGCTATTCACACTCCAGTTCCTTTTATCTTCTGCCTTAAACTACATAAATTTATTTTACTGTATATATTGTATAGTTTGTTTTATTATATGACATACCACTTTAATGAATAGAAAAATCAAGGTATAGAACACTGGAAACTTTCTATATTTTTCTCTTCTCCTGAACTAAATACTGTGTACTTTATTCAGTACAGATGCAAGTTTGAATTCTTACTCCATCAGCTAATGATTGTGATCTGGAGTAGATTACTTCTCCTATCTTTAATTTTCTCATTTACTGCATGCATAAAATAATTATGCCTATTTTAATGTTATTGTGACTGTTCAGGAGAATTTGAAATTTTATAGTTCTTTGTATGATGTTTGTCACAGTAAATGCTTCAAACAAGTCAGTTATCCTGTTGTTGCTCTTATTTTTGCTATTCCCATAATAGCAAATGGACTGTATGTGATATTTTCACTGACAAGCTAATTTGAAAATTAATGCTATGGCAAAAAGCATGTTGTAATTGTACTTAGTGAACTATTATTTTTGATACAGAATAGATCTATTTATAATTTCATTGCAATTACAATGAAAATTCCAAAAGAAAACCCATAGAACTAATTTTTTCTTCCCAGAGAACTGATTCTTAAAGTAATAGTTGAGGGCACAATATTCTTTAATTATGGAATAGGAAATTCAACTAGTTTGTGGAAATATGATCTGATTTGTCCCTAATGAAAGGCTTTCCTATAATATCTAATCAAGTCTTTATGAAAATAGTTATCATTATAAGAAAAAATAAGATTGGTACAAGGTTTTCATTTCATTCAGATTAATTTTTTGGACTTTAAAATTCTTGTTCAGGGATCCAATTCTGCTGTTGATTGCATGAATTGTTTAGTTAATACAATACATTTTTAAAGATAACTAAACATATCATATAGCACATTTATCAACCTTAGCCATCTAGATTTGGTATCATTATTTTCTAATTTTTTGCCTCTGCTGCTATGAACAGCATGAAACTACTTATTTCCACAGCCGTTTTTAGGTAACAAGAATGGTACTTTGACATGGGAATGCATTGATTAATAAAGTGAGTGCAGCAACTGCTGTGCCACACATAAAGTGATCTAAGAATAATTCTTATTCAATGATCGGTTGCTTTTCCCAAGACCATAATAGTTGGCAGAATTTTAATTGCAATTATATTATGTTGAATTATATTCATACACTTAGTTCTTGTTACATATCCAGAATATATGAAGTCCTACCTCTGTCAAAAGCTATAGTCATCATAATTTTTCTTTCTTCACATTTTCCCTTATAAGAATCTAATGTAGATAATTGCTTTGAATTTGCTTAATATTTGATAGAGAAACTAATGGATGAAGACAGTTAAACTATTTTTCCCTTTTTTGTTCTATTATTTTTCCACATTTGATCAAAATTTGTTTAGGTTTTGCACTTATTGAGCCACGGGAATATTACACCAAGTTCTTATCTTTTGTTTCTACTATTTTCATTTTTATCTCAAATGACTATGCATTTAACATATAATAAAGTACACTTTCATAATTCAATTACTTTATAAAACAGTGTGAACAAGAAAACAAACAGGAATATGATGCATTGGACCAATCCAAGTGGAGTCTAAATCTCTATGCAGAAGATATTAAGTGGACCAACATCTTCCAAAATTAGTTTATTGGGGGCGCCTGGGTGGCTCAGTTGGTTAAGCGTCTGACTTCTGTTCAGGTCATGATCCCAGGGTCCCAGGATTGAGCCTTGGATCGGGCTCCCTGATCAGAGGGGAGTCTGCTTCTCTGTCTCCCTCTGCTCTCCACCCCAGTTCGTTGTCTCTCTCTATATATCTCAAATAAATAAATAAAATCTTTAAAACAAAACAAAACAACAGAAACAAAATTAGTTTACTGAAGTGAAATTAAGGCAAATAAGCACCACGGTAGTAGAATTTATACATTCTTATGTTTGGAAAGCACGTTACAACATTCTTAATTCTTACAACTATGTATGATAGTTTCATTCTCCTTTTACAAATAAAGAAATTGAAGTTTAGCATTTTAATTAAATTTAACTAGAGTTACACAATTTAATTAGTGCCTGGGCATCATGTGACCCATCCCTGCCTGACTCCAAAGCAGGTGCTCTTTTTATGGTAACACGATTCTTCTTTTAAACAAAAGTATTAACTAGGAGAAGAAGAAACTCAAGGGGGTGAGAAGTTTCTAGTGCTGAGAATATCAAGAGGAGAAAGGAGTCACTAGCTCTTGATTTTGCTGTTGTGAGGGCAAAAGGGCTTCTGAGACAATTTTAGGAAAATAATTTACAGGGTTTTGTTTGTTTCCATTTCCTTTAAAACAACATCAGAGATAACACACATGCACACACACATACACATTAGTCCCCTCGTTTAGAGTAATCATCTTTCATATCTTTTATCCTTCATTTTTGGCAAATCTTTTCAGAATTCTAGATATAAGTTTTATAATGTGGTATAGAAAACTGTTGTAAGAATGAAAATAAGGTTTTTTTATTGTTTAGTTACCATTATTACATTTCCCTAAAAATAAACTATACCTGGCCTCTGCTTAAGTTATTTTATCTAATGGACTTTTGTTCCTTCCAATCACAGAACTTTAGCTGACAAACAAAATGTAACCACATTTTACCATGTATGAGAGTAACTTAGAAATATACTTTTGATTAACTGTGTTTGAAATTTCTTAAGAGTAGGGATTATTTCTCCAGTGTCCATCATGACCCCTAAGCATAGTGTTTAAAGCATATTAGCTGGAAGAAAAACTACTGAATAAGTAACATTAACTAATTCAGCTTTTGACCAAAACCTAGCATCTATGTATTTATTGTCACTGATTTTCATGTAGTCACGAATCTATTATTTGGAGTCATTACAAACAAAACCAAATGAGAAAACTTACAATTCTGTGAAAAAGAATAATGTTTTGCAAAGTCAGGAATTTCCCAGGTGAAATCTGAAACTGACCCCATAAAATAAGTGCAACAAGAGACTGAAAAAAGAGGCAGGCCACTACAGATTGGTAGGTGGCCAGTTTTGTAGGAAAGTTACATGTGAGGTTTGTCTTGTGTGGCCACAGGATGAGTAGGTCTCTTCACCCAGCAGCCAGAAACTTAAACGTATATACAGAGGCAAGAATTGAGTTCAATCTTGTATATACTCCAGATGGGGTCAACAACACATTACCATCGGAAGGTTGAGAGACTTCTAGTTCCAGGAGAGAAGTAGAAAACACAAGGATGGGGGAGGGAGTGGGAAACCTCCAATTCCCTGGGCCCAGCTTGAGAGTAAATCAGCATTAATGTCCTCTGATAACCCCTTCCAACAAATAACAACAATAAAAATTATTCCATGATTATCAGAAAAAACAGAGTTCTCATTTTAACCTAACCCACATAAGTGTCAATGATGTCAAGATTGGACCTATCATATAAGATTGATCAATGTTTTCAGAGCAACTAACTCAAAAATAAATACAATAAAATTGACTACTTGCTGCATAGCTTCAAAAATAATCTCTTTGAACTATCGTATTTAAAGATAAGCTAGTTGATAATATAATAAAAACTTGCTAGTGTCTATAAATATCTTTATTGATCCAGTGAGACAATTTCTATGAAAGATGATTTTCATTCATATTTTGGGTGAGTGTTTTACTAGTTTCTATAGCTTGTGTTACTGCATAGATTGTTCTTAGCATTTTACTCTAAATTGACCTGACTCCTTTTCCCATCTTCACTATCCACAAAATTATTAAAAATATATAACTACTAAGAGTTGAATCAAGATAGGAAATTTATTTGGAAAATGTTTCTGAATTCAGAGAACATCTCAGTAATGGAATTTGTGTTAATGATTCAATAATTTTGAAAAAATAGACCAAGATCTTGCTTTTCCCCGTTCCCTTTGTGTTTTTCTGCTTTAACTAAACTCGCTTGTATTGATCCTTTTCTTCACATTTCTATGTTTCTATGATTCAATTGACTTCATCTTCTTTTTATAATAGTTTTTACTAAAGCAACATGAGACTGTCTACAGCTAATGGATAAATGATAAAGATTAGGATGCAAGGAAGGAAACAGTAGATACTACCATGAGGGAAAGCAAGAGTAGAAATCAGATCCTCATTTCTATGGAAATGAAGTGTTGGAAGAAGTTTTCTTCCCTGCTGTTTAGGATGAATGTTGGATCCATGGCAGTAAAGCAGCAAAGGTCTGTTAAGAGACTCCGGGATTTTGGCTGGTGCCTTCTTTATGCTTAGCCGCACAGCTGGTGCAGGTGCATTTTCAGCCATAATAACTAATAACATTCCCGGTGGAAACATTCAACTGTGGTAAAACAGACAGAAATCTATTATAAATGTGAGTGCAATGTCAATGTTTACAGAAGGAGGTCAAATAACAGAATTCTATTTGGTAAATGTCAGTACTGTATGAGTAGAAAGCATTCACAATATTTGCATTCTTATTAGAATGATACTTGTAAAACCCATAAATATTTCATGGATTTTTTTTAACTTCTATTTTTCTGCCCTCTCCAGAAATTACCTTTTTTTTTTTGCCATTACTCTGAGTCTTAAAGTTCACACTGTTGCTTATGTGATTGTCAGCATTTGAGATCCTATGGCAAGCCAATGGACTCGTATAATGTCCAGATCAACTGTAACTTATTGTGACTTACCAGACACTTGCAGTCAGATGTAAACTCTAGAACCAAAAGCTTCTTCTAATACAAATCCACTCAAAGGCATACATAAATCTTAACTTGGCCACCTAAAATCAGCTAGTTATGTCTTGCATTGACTCATTCATTCTCCATAGACTTCAGCATAGTGAGATGAATCAGAACAACCACATGTGATCTCAGTCTTTTTTTTTTTTAAACACAGACCAAAACCCAAAAACCATTTGATGTATAGGGATGGATACATAAATGCTTAGAAATACATATTTAAAAATGTATGTTAGTGATATTGTATGATTATTTAAAACTAGAATTTGAAAGAAAGTCTGAAATGTTACTAAGTGTTAGTAATTTAGTCATTGGTTTCTGTTGAAAGAAGAAAAGATTGCCCTTTTATAGATTATAGAAATGGAGTTAACCCTTCATGCTATTATATTTTTTATGTAAACATCTAATAACATTCAGTTGGAGCGAGGGTATGTAGAGATCACAGCATCTTTTTTTCCCGGAGGTTGGTGTGTGTGTATGTGTATATATATAATATGTGTGTGTGTGTGTGTGTGTGTATATATATATATATATATATATATATATATATATATATATAATATATAATTTACCAACATTTATGATCCAAAAAGTAGGCTGTCTGGAAGGTTAGAAAATTAAATTTAAGGGGCATCTTGGTGGTTTGTTCTGTTAAACATCTGCCTTCAGCTCAGGTCATGATCTCAGGGTCCTAGAATCAAGCCCCTTGTCAAGCTCCTTGCTCAGTGGACAACCTGTTTCTCCCTCTCCTTTTGCTGCTCCTCCTGCTTGTGCTCTCTATCTCAAATTTAAAAAAAATCTTTAAAAAATTAAACTTTAGAAAACAGTTTTTGATTCCAGATTTGCTAAACTATTTTAATTCGATTCTATGTGGGGCATATATTGCAGCTTTAACTAAAAAAAACACTCTTATACAAATATTTTGCAAAAGTGGTTTCTCACTCTGTGGCTTTAAAGAGACTTCTTTGGTCAACCCACATGATTTTATAGAGATTTTCTTATGAATTTTGTTGCAAATTGTTAACCCTACTACCTCTATTACAAGACATTCCTTTCAATTAAGGAAATGACCTCTAGAAAGGTATCCTCTAGCCTGGGAAATTCCAAGGGTACCTGATTATATTTGGTAATTGGGGTGAAGCAAGCATGATAATAAATACAGCGGTCATGAGAAGATCAATGAAGATATAGAAGTCTACAAAAAAGACTTATGGATAGCAGTAGCCAACATGATATATATTTAACATAAAATAAACGATGATCCCAGGACAGCCTGCTAGGATTTGAATCAACATGAATAAAAGTTGGTTGCCTGGGATTTTCAGAAAGACCAGAAAGCAAAACTCTAGCAAAAGATCTCTCCATGAATACATAGGTAGAATGTCAGTCACATACTTGATCTATTTTGAAGGAACCAAAGCAGAAAGACACTCTAAAGCCAGACATATTTCTATGGGTTTGAGGCATTACCTAAAATTTCACTATTTGGTACATATTCTATTTTCTCCATTTTATAATTTTATAATGGAATCTTTTGTAAAGTATCATACTGGTTTCAAATCTTTTTAGAAAAAGAAACTAAATGCATGTTGATCATAAGACATATCCTCATCTCAGCAACATTAACATATTTAAAAAGCACAGTATTGAAGAAATACAGTATTTATTAAATGTTAACAAAATTAAATTAAAATTGTTCCTCAGGAATTCATGTATTAAATTAAGGCCATTCACAGCTGTACTAGATGCTGTAATGAGATATTCCAATCTCTTCAGAATTAAGACACTCATTACCCTAGCGATGAGAATCCCAACTCTCAGGTTAGTCCCTAAAGGTAATCTCAGCTTCAAAAATCTTCCTGAGTTTGGGTTGAAATCTTCACTGAGACTGAATTATAGTTCATCTTCTCCCTCCACCCAACTGTACTTCACAAAGAGTTATTCTAGAGACGCTACTCAAAAACGTCTGATATACAAATCTCAATATCAGAATATGTTGCTCAATGCCAAAAGTCCATTGTAAATAATAATTAGTAAACATTTACATATTATAGATTTAGATATGTCTTACATTAATGAAAGAGCTGAACACCTGAAAAGCAGTAAAAATAAAAAAAAGCTCTGAGAATGATGGATGACTAAAATAGCTAGAGTCAATGTATGATTATGTACTGTAAACCAGTGATTTATTAATCAGTGGGAAAATGGTATCTTAATATCTAACTACAATTGTCCCTTAATGTAGAGAAGTCTTAGAAGAGGGTTCTGATACTTACTTTGGCAGTCATATACTGTGAGAAACTTCCCCGATGTTTCTAGAACTTTGAAATTTGTTCTAAACTGATACTGTGAAAGAAATGCTTGGATTAGCTATGAACCCAGATCAAACTTCCCTTTCTTCATAACAGTGAGAAAAATATCTCTTGCATTTATTTTTTAAAGATTTTATTTATTTATTTGACAGAGAGAGAGAGAGAGCATAAGCAGGGGAGAGGCAGAGGGACAAGCAGACTACCCACTGAGCAGGGAGCTCAATGTGGGGACTCGATCTCGGGGTTCTGAGATCATGACCTGAACCAGCCAGGTCCCCTATCCCTTGCATTTAAATCCTAGAGAATTTACTGTCTTTACTCTTATGGACTTAAAATATCTAATATTAAGGATATTCATGTTTTTTTCTTATCTCCCTAATAATCTTCTAAGTAAAAAGAATAGGAATTATAAGTTAAATATTTAACCTCCCATAACAACTCGAAAATTATTTTGTAGTCAGAAGATACTTAATACATATTTTGAACTAAATGGATGTCACTTTCTGATGGGGAAGATTGATTTGTTTCATTTATTTAATTAATGTACATTATATTGTTATATATAACATATGATGATTAAGCAAGCATGAATTTTAAAACCATATAATTATTCAATTCTTTACACTGAATATTTACCAGTAATGTGAACTTCAGGTTCAATTTTCTTATCTCTCAAAGATATTCACATGAATATTAAATGAAGTAACATTTAAAGTGATGAGAATACTGCATGATGCAGTAGTTACTCACAAAATATTAATTTACCTTCCTCTCCAGTCTCCAAGATTATTATAAATATACTACTACATAATACAAGTACCTATTACAAATATTATGGACTGTTAATAAATGACTATTATTATTATTATTAAATAACCAAATTCTACTTAAGTTAAGTATCATAACGCTATAAAAGAATAACTTTAGAGAACTGATGATTTCATGAATGGGTGTTATATATTGATGCAGCACCATTAATGGGCTTTCTCTGCTGTCAGATGCTGTGCCTCTGGTGCCTCCAAGCATTGCCCCTTCCCGCTATTGCCCCACTTCCTTAGATTCCGATATCTGATAGCTGGAAGGGAAGGGAAAGGAAGCACATATGGCAATGGAAGGTACAATGGAAACAAATCTTATGAATATTTTTGAACTCCTTTATCTACAGATGATTGAAGAATGAATGACACACAGTTAAGTGGTTTATGTTACAGATATGACTACTTACACAGTACCTAATAATTTAGGTGGAAATTTCTGTCCCTTGATACATTTTAACTGACCAGCTTATGTTTTTTTAATAATGTGCATATGTGTTTTAAATGTGCATATGTGTTTTAAATGTGCATATGTTAACAATGTGCATAACATGTTCACAATGTACATATAATGTGCATGTTTTTAATAATGTGCAGATGATGTGCATATGTTTCCCAGCCCTTTGCAAAATTTTACTTTTTAAAATTTTAACAATTGGGCACCTGGGTGGCTCAGTGGGTTAATGCCTCTGCTTTCGGCTCAGGTCATGATCTCAGGGTCCTGGGATCGAGGCCCGCATCGGGCTCCCTGCTCGGCGGGGAGCCTGCTTCCCCCCCTCTCTCTCTGCCTGCCTCTCTGCCTCCTTGTGATCTCTCTCCCTCTGTGAAATAAATAAATAAAATCTTTAAAAAAAAAATAAATAAAATTTTAACAATTAATTTATGTGTAGACATTCATAGGCAGATTTAAATGAGCTTTTAACTTTTTAACTCCTTCATTTATTTTATTACAAAATACAGATATTTTTCCTCAAACAACTAATTCAAAAAGATAAATATAGATCCATATATCTAAAAAGCAATACAAATTCTAGAAAATGTAATATATAGTTCAATTATAAAATATTAGCCATCTCCAAAAGGCCAAAAATAAATCCATTTATTTCCATAAATATACAGCTAATACATGCTTTAATATGTCATGTTTTGACAATAATAGTAAAGTTGTGAGTTTCATGATTTAAATTTAACTATCATAATACCACCACAATAAAAAATTAGGTAAAAATGAGGAAATAAAAGGTGTCTGGGTGGCTCAGTGAGTTAAAGCCTCTGCTTTTGACTCAGGTCATGATCTCAGGGTCCTGGGATTGAGCCCTGCTTCCTCCTCTCTCTGCCTCCCTCTCTGCCTACTTGTGATCTCTCTCTCTCTGTCAAATAAATAAATAAAATCTTATAAAAATGGAGGAAATGGAAAACACTGTGATAAATATTAGCATCCTCAAGTTTGGGTTTCCATTATGTATAAGCTTGAAATGGGTTTGTATAGGAAATCTTAGTTATTTTTTCTCTCAACCAAGACATGCTAAAACATTATTTTTGTTCTCGTGACTTTACACATATATACATATATAAAGTTATACACCAAAATGTTTATGGCAGCATTATTCTTTATTGCTCCAAACTGGAAAATGTCCATTAGTAATTAGGTAAATATTTTGTGATATATTGACACATGGATGATTTATAAGTAACAATATGAGTGAATTTCACAAACAAAAGTTGATTAAAGTCAGATACAAAGGAGTACTAACAATATACTTCCATTTTTATAAGGTACAAAATTTGTTGAAACTAATCTATGCTGCTAAAATCTGGATAATTGTTATCTGTGGAGAGGTAAATTTGTGGCTAGAAAATAGAATGAAGGAGCTTCTAGTATGTTGGCAATGTTCTGTCTCTCATTCTGGGTGCTGATTACAAAAATGTGTCCAATTTGTGAAAATTCAGCACCTGTAAATTTATATGTAATATACATACAGAAAAAAACATTTTAATAAAATCTTTGTTTTCAAGGTATTTGCTTAGTGTTCACATTCTAGGTAGCCCTGGATTCAATGTTGGGTTGGGGGGTGAAATTAGTATGAATAAGTATTCTTACTCTTAAGAAATTAAAAATCTGGTGGTAGAAAGAAAATGCTAAGCCGTAAAGTTATGAGGACCATAATCCATACATTGGGACAGCTATCAAGTATCCAAGAGGAAGTATTAACTCTTACTTGGAAAGAAAAAGGGGTAAGTGCTAGTGACATGAGAAATTGGTAACAGAAGTTGTCTTCATCCTCTTCCCACTCCTGGGGGACTTGCCAGTGAAGGGAAAGAGAAAGGTGTCATAGAAACTAGAAGGGGATCAAATGAAAGATTTTGTTTTATAATTGAAGAGCATGTTCAGAGATACTGGGAAAAGAGTACTTAAAAGAAAAGAGGTGGGGCTTAAAATGTAAACAAGAACTATAATTACTGATGGAGTAAGGTACTAGTGGGAATAAGGGGCGAAAATAAAGGTATGAACAAAGGTGGAAGGTTCAACCTTGAAGAAAAGCCAGTCATTTCCCCCTATATCTATACAATTTTTCTGAAATGCCCTGGAAATGTAATGTGGGGCCAGGTCAAAGGTGTCTACTACTTGGTCATATCTAGCTCTGTTTGGTAACCTGGGTCCTGCTCATTCTTCCCTTGCAGAGACTAATCTATGTAGCGGTTTTGAGCTGAAGAAGACTCCGGCCCAGAATGCTAGGATTTGCATGATATTTGTGAATATATGCTTCAGAGACTGCCTAATCTAAATTAGACATGTAAAAACATATGCCTATAGGATTTGATTAACTTAATCAATTTAACCTATGAAAATAATCAGAACTCTAATTTATATCATAGAACAAATTAGTTCTATGAAACTTACAGATTAAAAACTCGGAGCCAAGAAAATATTTTCCTCTTTTCATGAAAACATTGTTAGATTAGTTAGAAATTTAGAATTAAGGTTTACTCTCAATTGCAGTAGCTTTAAGCTGCTTAGATTTTTTGGTAGAATCATCCTGCTTATATGTTCTTCCATTTTATTTGTAAATTTAACATATTTACAGTTTTATTTTCTCTGTATTTGCACACAAATCCTCCTAGGTTATTTAAGACTTATATTCAGCTACATATACTCATCTCCTGGTAGATAAAACAGACTACTATGTACCCAAAATAGTTTTGATTATCTAGTTTGAGTTTTTGTATAGTCTAAATCCTTGGTACTTGAAGTATGGTCTATAGACCAGTGGTATCAGCATTACCTGAAAGCTGATTAGAAAAGCCTCACTGTGATTTGATCAATCAAAATCTTTATTCTGACATGACATGACATGACTTCCAGGTTAGTTGTATGCATATTAAGTGTTCAGTGTATAAGTTTAATTTCTTTGTTTCCTCCCTCTTTCATGTTATATTGGGTTTCCATCGCTACATAACAAAGTACCATAAACCTAGTGGTTTAAGATAATATGCAATTAATATCTCACTATCTCATGCCTCAGGAGTCTGGGATAGTTTAGCTGGATCCTCTGCTCAGTCTCCTAAAACTGCAAACTAGATTAGTGACTATACTGTGTCCCTTTTTTTTTTTTAATTTTCATTGAGTTTTATTGGCATATAACATTGCCCAAGTTAAAAGTGTGCAAGTGCTGATTTGATATCTTATATACTGAAGAATGATTAAGACCATAGCATTAGCCAATATGTACAACATATCGTACAACACGTCATCATAAATGACATCACATGCAACTCACCATTTCTTTTTCATGGTGAGAACACTTAATATATACTGGCTCAGCAATTTTCAAGTGTATAACACAGTATTATTAACTATAATCATGCTGTACATCAGATTCCCAGGAATTATTCATCTCATTTCCGAACGTCTGTGTACTTTAACCAACACTCTCCCTATTTTCCCCATTGCCCAGGTCCTGAACACCGTCATTCTACTCTTTCTATGAATTCTGCTTTTTTAAGATTCTATATACAAGTGGTACCGTGCAGTATTTATCTTTCTTTCTGACTTATCTCACTTAGCTTAATTTCCTCAAGTTCCACCTGTGTTGTCCCAAACGGCAGGATTTCCTTCTTTCTCACGCCTGAGTGATCTTCCATGTTTACATATGCACCGCATATTCTGGGTTTGTGGGCCGAGGAGGTCACAGTGAACCATGACCGCTCCTGCTGTGTAAATGCTATTGAGAGCACCTGCTTTTCGTCCACGTTCCTCATCCTCTCAGTCTGTCTCTTCTTTGTGAGTCTGGAAACCTTTGTGAGGTGAAACCAAAGTGGGACATTCCTATGCCCCAGAGTCAGGGAAAGTTGGTCAGTCACCCTGCTCTTCCTTCCTCAAGGAGGGGAACTGGTACTCTTTCTAGCTGGGGAATGTGCCTTTGTTTTTATTTGTTTCTTTTAGTTTTTTAGTTAGATTAACTGATTGTTTTCTGTTTTCCAAGACATTGGTAAAAATCAGGAATTAAGTTAATTTCTGCACCCCTCCCCCCAACTCCAACCCCTGAAAATAAAAAAAAAAAGGAACCTCCGAAAGTCTGAGAGGTTATAAAGCTGATGCATTGATACCCAGGAGTGAGCTCTGTGCCTTGTGATCACTTTTATTTTGCACACTGTTCTCAGGTGCTTTGTTTTGAGGTCCAGGATCCTCAAACCTATCTGTGCATCACTCCTTCTCCCTATTTCCATCTCGATACTGAGCAATGTTGACTTGGGGAGTGGGATGATGGCAAAAATGAAGCTTCCCTTTTTGTGCAGTTACTCAGTTTTCTCATTTGTTTGTTTCACTGTACCTCCGATATTTCCTAACTGGCCGCCAAAGCTCTCCCAGAACTGGTTTTGGGTGTAGATAGCTGTCTAATTGCGAATCTTTGTGGGGCAACAAAGGCTGGTGTCTTCTATGCCAACTTTTTGGTGATGTCACTTTATGTTGTGTTCCTTTATGAAGCTCTGGGTCCTTGAAAAGCTCAGGGGGTTGTTGGCACAATTCGTTTTCTTGGAGGTATAGAACTCTTGGTAGCTATTTTTTTTCAAGGTCAAACTGATGTTCTCTGTTCTCAGGGAAGGAATAAACACTATTTTAAAAGCTTTACCTGATTAGGTCAGAATCACCCCCAAACCCTTTCGATTATATCAAAGTCAAACTAATTAGAGATAATTGGATCAACAAAATCCATTCTCCTTTCCCATAAAACATAACATATGAAAGGTGCAACATGCATCATAGCCACAGGTTCTATACACACACAAAAGAAGGAGATTGTACAGGGCAGTTTATGCCAGGGGGTGGAAATCTTGGGTGTTATCTTAAAATCTGCCTGCCTATGTATGTAGGCATAAAACAAAATGGGCATATGCATGAAAAGGATTTATTTCCCAAGGCATGTATTTTAAACGTGTGAATATTCCATACTAAATAAATTCTCAGAGAAAAACAAATAAGTATAATTATGAATATGCATAACTAATCAAATGAAATTCTAAATTTTCATTTAAAATAGTATCACCAACCAAACCCATATATTCTATCCTTTTTAATTAAAACTTCTGGTTTGTTATCAGAACCAAATATATTCAATTTGCTTTACTTTGAACACCCTATATACAGATTTGTTATTTTTTTCTATGTAAGCATTTACCTACAAAATTCACGATTATATTTTAATTAGATATGCTTAATTTTTATGTCATTTCAGTATATGAGTATGCCTGGTGGTGTTACTATAGGTAATCTAAAAAAAAATGAAATAAAAAAAGAACTAGCATTTTCTAGAATATAGAAGGCTGAACCAAGGGAAAAATTCTATTGCTCTTCTGACAGAAAATACAATTTTTTACTTTCAAGCTGCTCTGATTTTTAATTGTTATATTCTGAAGTGAAAATTAGCAGTTGATGCTGCTAAAAGAGAAGCAATGGAATCTCTGCTAGATGTCGTATCTTGCCATGATTTTGAGATAGTTATAATCCTTATATAAGGTTTTACTGAGTACATGTTGAACTATAAGTATAGATTTATTTAAAAACATCAAAGTTCATATATCATAGAAAATATATTTTTGTACCATGAATTTTTTGCTTTTAGATGACACCCTTTTGTTTCAGAGAAATTCAAAGGACAAGGCTTGTCATTTGGAACAAATGTCTTTTCTGGTTTGCAGGCACTCCTTTTTTGGGTACATCTACAAGGACATTCATATTTTAGTGTGTATTCAGAATTCCTTCATTTTAGAAATATATATTGAAAGCCTACTGTATTCTAGGCATTGCTATGTTTGTGTATATACATGATGAATGAAAAAATTTAAGGTTCAAATTGGGGATTGAGAGGACTAATGGATTACATTCTTAAATTCTAAATGAATTTTTAAAAGGAAAGACAAAGTAGGTAGAGAACAAAATGTCAGCTCTTCTCCTGGAGATTTTGCTCCTCCTAATATTCAACTCTAGAATCAAATAGGCAAATCTCACCCAATTTAGGCAGTGTAGTAAAATCTACCTTTTTAATTGTTAGGATAATTAAGTTAAATATCAGTGATGGATAGTCTTTGATTTGAGTTTAAATTATTGCTCCCTGTACAATTGATAACCAATACAGAGACTGGTACCTAGATTACTTGAAAAAGAGAGATGCTATAACAAAATCCTAAAACACAGAACACAGGCTTTGTAATCTACCAACAGGTGGAAGATAGAAGTACGATAAGAAAACTGCCAATAGAGGCAAGAAATAGCAATGTGAAAATTAACTGGCAAGAACATTGCTTGAAGTCTTGAAAAATAGAAAGAGGATCTCCTTAAACTGTGAATCTGACTAAAAAGTTTCCAGGGAAGAATATTAAAAGTATTCATTGGTTTTATTTAACACCTATGATAAAGTGTTGCAAGAGACTAGTTGTACTAATATCAGGAAATAGTCAAATCTCAAAGTTTTATTTAAAGATTTATTTATTTATTTATTTATTTATTTATTTATTTGAGAGAGAGAGAGAGAAAGCAAGGTGGGGAGGGGGAGAAGGAGACGGAGAGAGACAATCAGAGAATCTCAAGCAGATTTTTCACTGAGTGGAGTCCTATGTCAGGGTCCCTGACATGGGACTTTATCTCAAGACCCTGAGATCACAACCTGAGCCAAAGTCAAGAGTTGGATGCTTAACTGACTGAGCCACCTAGTCACTCCCCCCCAAAGTTTTATTTAGAGGAAATATTTCAACCCAGCACTTGCTAAGGTGGAAAATAAGACTCGTTTTCATTCTCATTCATTCTAGAATTCTCTCAGTGGTGTTTTGTTCTAAAATAGTTGTTAATTGTTCTTCTTGTGAGGGTACATGATGTCAAGAGCAACCTATGTTGCCATCTCGGTGATGGCATCTCCAACAGATGATTTTTTTAAAGATTTTTTAAATTAATTTGACACAGAGAGAGAGTGTGAGAAGGAACACAAGCAGGGGAGTGGGAGAGAGAGAGGCAGTCTTCCCGCTGAGCAAGGAGACAGATGTGGGCTCGATCCCAGGACTCTGGAATCATGACCTGAGCTGAAGGCAGATGCTTAATGACTGAGCCATCCAGGTGCCCCACCAACATATGATTCTTTACACAAGAACTGGTTTCAGAATGTTGCCAGTGTTGCCAGTAAAATTGCCCTTTCATATTAAATATTAAATCAAGAATATGTCTGCAAGACCCCTTTGTTAAGATCTTTAAAAGATTCAAGGCAGGGTCTATAGACTCTTTTAGTTAAATAAAAAAAAAAATGTTAAAATTCATAAGGGTATTTTCCCACAGTACCTGACTGTATAGCCCAAAGTTAAGAGAAGTTTGCCATAGGAGATTTGTATTGTAGCTTTGTCTAAAGGAGTGAATTATAATTTTTATATAAAAATGCCTCAAAAAATTTAAAGGGCTGTCCACTTTGAACTTAGAGGGCCAGAGGGAGAGAGAGATCAAATGAAAACAGTCCTCTGAATCCCAACTTTTCTTCTTTTTTTTTAAAATAACCTTTACACTCAATGTGGGGTTTGAACTCATGACTCTAAGATCAAGAATAGTATGCTCTAATGACTAAGCCAGCCAAACACCATCCCCCCAAATTCTACTTTCATGAGGCCAAGCAAAAAAGCCTTTTGACCACAAACCTGGGGCATTTCTTAATGAGAAAAGAGGAGTGGAGAAAAAAAAAAAAAGCCAAGAGTGTAGAGGGCATTGCTGAGAGCCTCAGAGATGCTTAATCAAAGGGCTCTGACAATTTGGGCCCAGCTATGAACCAACACCTCTTATTTCTTCCCTTTTCAAATGGGAGTATCTACTGTATTAATCCCATTCTTCTTTCACCAAAGGTTGCTTGGTGTTTGGGGACAATGACCTGTCTTTTAGTTCAAATATCTTCAACTAGAGAGGAGCCACATCTGAGGAGCTTCATTTGAATTCAGTCTACATGCAGGTGATGAAATCCTGGTCTTCACCTTGGTGATATAAGGGGATGAGATTTGAGGGAGAGAAGGATGTATTTGCACACTGGAAAAGTGCAGATTCTTGTGACCACACGATGTTCTGTATTGGATGCCCTTAAAACATGATTACCAGTAATTTCTCTTGTTCCCGTTTGGGAGATATGCCACTTTGCACATCTAGAAGTAGGTTCTATTTTCCCTCCCCTTAAATTTGGACCAGACCGTGTATGGCTTTGAGAAGTAGAAATCTGTAGCAATGATGTTTTGAGAATTTTGCACTCCAGCTTTAAGAGGGCTGGCAGCTTGAAACCATATAGTCAGGAAGAGATTATTAAAAGCTTGTGGACAAGCAACATATATTCAATAATTCCCCTTTTTCTGAAGGTAGTTCAAAATATATAAAAAGAATGGGTTTTGGCTTATACAGTATCACATACATAGATGTGTCCTGACAGTTTAAAAATTGAACATTGCCAGTACTCTGCAGCAACTGTGGAACTATTGCAGCCTAAAGTCTTGGCCTATGGATCGACCTGGAAAATACATTAGAGATACACAATTGTTCTGCAGACCAAAGGCTACCAAGATGTGACCCTCACTTTAGTCTCTTGAAACACCAGGATGCCCTATGCCTCCGTATTTCAAAGGCGAGGTGACTAACCCATACGTGGCTAGTTATCTACTCAGGCTAATGAGGCCCAAGCCCACTTGGCCTGTGACTCTGACACTTTACAAAGCTCTGCTGCATAAAATATCTTCTCCTGTGTAGACAGACTTACAATTAACTTCCCAGATCCACCAAGACCAAAAGTCCCTGCTTGCTAAAAACTTAAGTCCTAAAGCTATTTGCCTAGGCTTCACCACTTAAAAAACAACCCTACTCTTTTCCCTTCCTCAACCAAAACCAAGAAGGAAACAAACGAAAACTCACATAGTTCAGTCATCCCACTACAAACTGCAAAGAAAAAGTGACCCAGAGCCCTTATTTGTTAAAACCTATTGCCTAAACAAAAACACCTTGGATAAAACAGCCATATAACTTCTGACTAAACTCCCTGTATATACTCATAGTACTCTCAAGTGCAATGGACTACCACAAAGCTTAAAGAGCTTGCTGCTAATACTGCTTTTCTGAATTAAACAAGCTTGCTATGAGGTCATGGGCTTACTGAAAAATGTTGTCTGAGACAGGATTCTCGCAAATGACCAAACACAGACCAGACATATTCTCTATTTATGCAGCCAGAGTTCAAAGAAAAAAGATAAATGAACTGCACAACAGCTCTTTCAAATTCACCTACCACAAAGTTCAGCCACTCCCCTTCCCCTGCACCATGAGGAGAGAGTGAGGGGCAGAAAAAGCTTTAGAATTATTCTAATGTATATAAGTCTATATTAAACAGGAAGCAAAAATCACTTCTTTCTTGGAGCTGCAAGAATGTTTTTGGGGAGTGTGTGAGAGGGTAGTGACACTATATGAATAAACAAACAGAAAAGTAAGAAAACTTCCCAGAGTGTTTAGATAATAACATGGGGCACTGTGAGAGAGTATGTCTGGATTGAGGGTGAGGTTACTTCAGATGGTGTGGCAGGCAAAGGCCTCCCAGAAGAGGTGACAACTGAGCTGAGGAATAAATGATAATAAGAGCCATGCCTGCAAAGACCTCAGAGAAAACTATTTTAGAACAGGAAAGAACAAGTTGAAAATGCAGTCGTCCCTCCTTAACTGTGGAGAGGAACATTCCAAGATCCCCAGTGAATGCCTGAAACCATGGATAGTACAGAAGCTTATAAATACTATGTTTTTTCCTATATACAACATACTTATGATAAAGTTTAATTTATAAGTTAGGCAAGAGATTAACAACAACAATAATAAAATAGAGCAATCATAATAATATACTGTAATAAAAGTTAAATGAATATGGTTTCTCCCTCCCTCTTTCACAATATCTTATTGGTTTGTACCCACCTTTCTTCTTATGATGATATGAAATGGAAAAATGCCTACATGATGACATGAAGTGAGGTGAACGGCATAGGTGTTGTGAGACAATGTTAGGTTACTAGTGATTTTCCAAGGGTAGATCAGAAGGAAGATCATCTGCTTTCAGACCACAGTTGACCCTGGGTAACTGAAACCATAGAAAATAAAACCACAGACAAGGGATAACTACTATATCTGGGAATGGAATGAGCTTGATATATTGGTAGGACATGAAGCTCAAGCTTATTAGATAGGAGTAATGTCAAACAAAATGAGGTGAAAGATGGGCAGGACTAGATCAGGACGTGTCTCATACCTTTGAGCTAAGTAGGTGGCTTTCTATGGCACTATGAGGCAAGTGGAAGATTTGGGATGGGAGTTTCATATAGTGAGTTTATATATTTAAAGACCACTCTGGATTCTATATATAAAATGATTTGACTGAAAACGTGAGTGGAAAGTACTGCAGAAGTTTGAGAAAGGAATGGGTTAAACTAAAATAATAAGGGAAGAAGAGTGAAAATTAGTAATTTAGAATACATTTAGGTGGTGAAAAGAGATATGATTATATATTGAATATCAGAATAAGAAAAAGGAAGATATAAAGGATGATATCTAGTTTCTAGACCATAAGCAACTATGGATGGTGTCATTGATGAAAGCAGACAACTGAAGATAACACACTTGAGTGGAAAAATCAATGGTATTCTATGTGCTATGTTAAGTTTTTAGATGCATAATAAATATGCCAGATATATTTGTCTAAGTGAGTATGAAGAAATGAACATACTAGAATAGAAATGAACTTTTTAAGTGATAGCCTTGGGAGAGAGGAACAGATGTCCCAAAACTGAGTCTTTAGGCATTCTGCCACTAAATAGATGAGTAGAAGAGGAGCCAGAGAAGAGTCTAGCAAGAAAGGTCATTGAATAGGGAGGGGAAAAAAGGGAAAGAAGTGAATAACAGAAACTCAGTGAAGAAATTGTTTCAAGATGAAAGGATGAGCTAATTCCCAGATGTGAAAGGCTTCGAAAACTGAGGAAAGATGTTACAGGGATGCCATAGTCTTTTCTCTTTCTTCTCTTTCTCCTCTCTCTTTAAATTAGAATTTCAGAACCCACCTCGGGAAGTCTAATTCAAAATGTCTGCAAAGGGCCCCCTGACCACATATGATTTTCATTCAAGTAATCTGAGCTCCATTTTTAGAAACACTGTCATAGAATCATTAAGGAATAAACTGTCCCTTGTAAGAAGCTAGAAGTTTTTTTCTGTGTGTGTAAATAAAAAAGAAGTCCGTTACGGAGACACCATGGCATTTGTGAAATTCTTCCCTTGTGTTCTCACTCCTAAAGGTAGTGGCAGCAGAGTTATCAAAATGTGGAAAGGGTAATGTAATCAGTGGGATTACAGGAATGGGTGACAGGAGTGTTCCTCTCCAGAGTTAGCAATCAACTGTGGGAAATTTAGAAACAACAAAACCAATAAAACTGGCTGCATTTTTATTATCAATGTGGGTGGGCAGTTCTACACTGTCAGTGATGAAATATCTCAATAAGCAATTGTTGCAGTTATTGTCAAGTTCCAAATACATATTTTTATTTATATATTTACATATTTTCATATATATATACACACACATATATGTATATAATTTTCAACCAAGCACATTTTTAATATTTATCCTTTATTAACCACATTTTATGTGGAAATTAAATTTGATTTTGCTCTTTGCCCTTGACCCCCATGGACTCAACTATATGCATTTGTTTTGAAATTAAATTCATTAAGATTTGGGATTGTTTGAGTTCCCTTCAGGAGTAAAGCATGTCTCCAGCTCTTTTGGTGCTATGTATTTCAGTTATTAAATGGTTAATCAAAATAAACAATGATAGCACAGCCATTTTCAAGGCAAGGCAGAAAACAATATAACTCCATTCTCTCATTCACAGTGACAGCATGGAGTTTTTTGTTCTTGTTTTTAAGGATTGTATTTATTTATTTGACAGAGAGAAAGAGAGAGCACAAGCAGGAGGAGCAGGAGATGGAGAAGCATCCCTACTTGGCTCAATCCCAGGACCCTGAGATCATAACCTGAGCTGATGTTGGACATTTAACCCCCTGAGCCACCCAGGTGCCCCAGCTTGGAGTTTTTATTTGTTTAATTTCCTTTTTTTTCTTTTAGTCTCATTCTCTCTCTCTCTCTCAATTACATATATATAATTATATATGTTTATGTACAATTATATACGATTAATATATACATGTATATATTTATGTAAAATTATATATATAATGTGTATGCATACACACAAATGTCTATATATGTAAATGTATAAATAATATATACACACATATTTTTATGCAAACCTTTGGAAGTTGCTACAGTTGATCCTTTAGACACAAAGATTTAGTATTGCTATTTCTAAAATTCATTGTGAAATGGAATTGTTATTAATTTTTGCCAAACTTACCTTCATGTTTAGAATTTTTCCAAGCTATTTGCATATCTTTTTCTTCATGTGAGAGAAACTTTTTGAAATAAAAATTAACAGAAAGCATTTTTTGATAAACTGAGTAATGCTAGATTGACAAATCTGACAACATTATCTACCCCACATGATTATGTAAAGAAGATCAATTTTGATGACTCCAATGACAAATTTCCAGATGTTATAGCTTAAAAATAGAAACTGTAGTCATTATTCATTGCTATGACAGACTAATATGTAAGTATGCATTTTTTTCCCTTTTTTAAAAATACACTAATATAATTAAGAAAAATTGTTCATAATTTTTATAGTATGTTATTTTTATTTTTACTATAACAATTATACATAAAAAGTTCAGTAACAATAAATCTTCCCTGCCAGCATTTCTTTTCTATTATTATTACTCATTTTATGTCATGGTTATAACTAAAAATAATTTTGTCATATAGAGAAGTATGCTCTTAAAAAAAGAGGATCTGCTCCAGGTGTCAAATATGCTAAGTACACCACTTATGGTAATTCCTGTTTGGTCAAAGAGGAGATTCAGGTTTCCAATCAAAGACAAAAGTTGTTCATGCACATGAAAGTAAAATTTCATTGTCAAGGATTATCAGAATGAAAAGGAAATAATGCTTATTGTACATATATTTCTTAAAGTCCACTTGGAAGAAAGGATAATTAATTCTAAGTCATCAAAAGCCCTTTCAAATTAACTAAAACAGTATAGACAAGGGCATGATTTTTACTAGCTTAGATATCTAGAGTGTATAAGAGAAAATTAAATAGATCAAAGAATATGAACAGATATGTTTAGAGGTAATTAGCAATAATATCTCTTTATTTTTTTTCACAAAATTTCTCTGTGATTTTTGTCAGATGACTTTACTTAGTCTTTTCAACCATCTATGCAGAAATGTCAAGGCAAATATTTGTGACAGAAACCACTTTTAATGGATTGGGAAGTGAATGGTCTTTGATGAAGTGAAAACAAAGAAAGAAGGTAACTTGATTAAACTCTGATGATTCCAATATGTGATTAATCCTAATTAAAAAGTGTAGTGGCACTGGGAGTTTGAACTATAGATTTGCATTGAGATGTGCTGTGCAAACCTCCCTTCAGGACTCAGAGACCTGTTACCAACCTGCTGGGAATGATGCTGGCAGATAGCATCAGTTGTTAACCCTCACAATTATCTTGGCTGACAAGAGACATATCATCTAAAGTTATCTTCTTTTTTTTTAAGATTTTATTTATTTATTTGACAGAGAGAGAGAAAGAGAGAGAGAGAGAGAGAGATACAGTAAGAGAGGGAACACAAGCAGGGGGAGTGGGAGAAGGAGAAGCAGGCTTACAGCTGACCAGGGAGACCAATGCAGGGCTTAATCCCAAGACTCTGGAATCATGACCTGAGCTGAAGGTAGTCGCTTAACCAACTGAGCCACCTAGGCACCCCAGTCATCTTCTTTTGAAGGAGGTTTGCATCCAGTGAATAGTCAACACTGGATATAAAGACCTCATCACAACCTAAGACAAAGCTAAAGGCCCATCCTAGAGTCAGAGGTCCCTATAGATCAGCTAAGGTTTTCATTGAGAGGTATCACAGCCTAACTTCTCCCTCTTTTTAATTGTGCCTCCTTTCTTTCCTCTACATATGCTGTGATTCCTTCTGCTAATCTCTATATCAGAGTTTGCTTGCAGTGGATTCCAATCTATGATGGGTAGTTCTGGAAGTGATTCAAGAGAGTACGGACTTTGATAGAATTTTGAAGCTGGGTCATCTGTAACTCAAATGACAATAAGAACTCTGTTACTGATTGTTAAGTGGAATAAAAATAGTCTCAAACACAAGTCTTCAGTTCAATTGCTAAAGCTTTTATTAGTGGCAAATTGGGATGGGTTATCAGTAGAAAGGACATGATATCTGGCAAGATGTATCAAGAGTTTGGGAAATATTGGGGGAATAGTTGGGTTGGGTTGCCATCACGAAGCTCAACTGATCCTTTGGAATGAGAAAACTAAAGGTTGAGAATCAGGAGTTGGTAATTACATGCTAAGTGGAAAAGTCTTCCATGATAGTACAGATGAAGTCTTCATTTTGTGCTGCAGGTGAATTCAGGACTTAAACAAGGTAAAGGACTTAAGCATAAATGTATCTGAGCCCCCAGAGAATTTGGCAGGTCTATTATGCTAAGATCAGGGCCCAGATGGAGAAAGATTATGGCCCTGCCAAATTAGACAGGAACATCTGGGTTGATACACCCCAGAAGTTTGAATCCTCTACTCCCCTAAATCCTCTGAGTATATAGCAATGATCTAATCTTTCCTGGACTTCCGACTTAACCAACTGGTTGGAGATAATACAGCAATGTCTTCCCTGCAAGACAATCTGAATTCCTCTCAGAATCCACTTTTGGCCATGAAGACAATAGTTAGAGTTAAGCCACAATATAATGTGACTGGAGATGCTGAGTTTGACAAAGAAAGAAGGCAACTGTAATCCAAATGACCTGCAGGATTGTGCCAGCCTGTACTGGCCCAACCTGGGAGAATATACACAAGAATGTATTTTGAGGATAAAGGGTAATAGAACAAGGCTGGATAAGAAGAAGTCTATCACACTAGGGTATATATAATATAGCATTCTCGTAAGGACCTGGAAAATGGTACAAATATACTGCCAAAATGTCCCCTAGCAACATGAAAAAACCTATGGTTTATACTTATAGTAATGCTAAACACACCAGGGCAGATTGTAGAAAAAGGGATGAAAAGGATGCAAGAACTGGGCTTGCAGGAGTAGATACACTACATAAAGCTGGAAAACTCATCAGAGGAGGGCTTGCCTGATGCAACATTTACTGGAACATTTAGTAATATGCTGGTAAAAGAGTATCATCATCATTAATAAATTCAGTGGTGGCTCTTTTTATTTGGACAGGGCTGACATTAGGAGTTGTCTTTACAGAACTGGACTGTATAATAGGTGATACTGGTTAGTAATCAGACCACGATCAATTACTATACATGAGTGGTAAAGACAAACTGCAGTCAGGGTGGTATGTACTCACCCACAGAATGACAGAGATGGGTAATAAAACATAATATGTGTAGGTTCAAAATAGGGTTCTGGAGGAAGGCCATACCACTCTCAGTGGATAATTTTATTCATTTGGAAACACAATACTTGGTTTACTATTGGGCTTTTAGAGAGGTGAAGAGAATGACCATGAGGAAACACATGGCCATGAGATTTCAGGCTAGAGTTTACTATCTAATGCTGATTTATTTTAGATGCAACAAGTTGTAAAGTCAAGAAATTCCATAGTCATCTCTCTTAACATGGAAGTGGTACATCCACGCTTAATCATAGACAAGGCTAGAGGGCACAAGAAATTTGCATGAGAAGGTAGCCCACAAAAAAAGCATGGAAGATATTAGAGAATCCCTCTGGAGAAATGAAAACCCTTATTGGAGAAATAAAAGAGCTAAAATCTAATCAAGTTAAAATAAAAAAGCTATTAATGAGGTGCAATAAGAAATGGAGGCTCTTACTGCTAGAATAAATGAGGCAGAAGAGAGAATTAGTGATATAGAAGACCAAATGATAGAGAATAAAGAAGCTGAGGAAAAGAGAGACAACTACTGGACCATGAGGAGAGAATTCGAGAGATAAGTGATACCATAAGATGAAACAATATTAGAATAATTGGGATCCCAGAAGAAGAAGAAGAAGAGAGAGAGGGGCAGAAGGTATATTGGAACAAATTATAGTACAGAATTTCCCTAATTTGGTGAAGGGAACAAGCATCAAAATCCAGGAGGCACAGAGAACCCCCCTCAAAATCAATAAAAATAGGTCCACATCCCATCATCTAATAGTAAAACTTACAAGTCTTAGTGACAAAGAGAAAAACCTGAAAGCAGCTTGGGACAAGAGGTCTGTAATATACAATGGTAGAAATATTAGACTGACAGCAGACCTATCCACAGAGACCTGGCAAGCCAGAAAGAACTGGCATGATATATCCAGAGCACTAAACGAGAAAAATATGCAGCCAAGAATACTATATCCAGCTAGGCTGTAATTGAAAATAGAAGGAGAGATAAAAAGCTTCCAGGACAAACAAAAACTAAAGGAATTTGCAAACACCAAACCAGCCCTACAGGAAATATTGAAAGGGGTCCTCTAAGCAAAGAGAGAGCCTAAAAGAAACATTGACCAGAAAGGAAGAGACACAATATACAGTAAGAGGCACCTTACAGGCAATACAATGGCACTAACTTCATATCTTTCAATAGTTACCTTGAATATAAACGGGCCAAATGCCCCAATTAAAAGAAAAAGATTATCAGAATGGATAAAAAAACAAGACCCATCAATATGCTGTCTACAAGAAACTCATTTTAGACCCAAAGACAACTCCAGATTTAAAGTGAGGGGGTGGAAAGCAACTTATCATATTAATGGACATCAAAAGAAAGCTGGAGTGGCAATTCTTATATCAGATAAATTAGATTTTAAGCCAAAGACTATAATAAGAGATGAGGAAGGACACTATAACATACTTAAAGGTCTGTCCAACAAGATCTAACAATTTTAAATATCTATGCCCCTAACATGGGAGCAGTCAATTATATAAACCAATTAATAACAAAATCAAAGAAACACATCGACAATAATGCAATAATAGTAGGGGACGTTAACACCTCCCTTACTGAAATGGATAGATCATCTAAGCAAAAGATCAATAAGGAAATAAAGGCTTTAAATGACACTGGACCAGTTGGACATTGCAGATATATTCAGAACATTCCATCCCCAAACAACAGAATACACATTCTTCCCTAGTGCACATGGAACATTCTCCAGAATAGATCACATCCTGGGTCACAAATCAGATCTCAACCCTTACCAAAAGATTGGGTTCATTGCCTGCATATTTTCAAACCATAATGCTCTGAAACTAGAACTCAATCACAAGAGAAAAGTTGGAAAGAACTCAAATACATGGAGGCTAAAGAATATCCTACTAAAAATGAATGGGTCAACCAGGAAATTAAAGAAGAATTTAAAAAAATTCATGGAAGCAAATGCAAATGTAAACACAGCTGTTAAAAATCTTTGGGACACAGCAAAAGCAGTCCTAAGAGGAAAGTATATAGCAATACAAGCCTTTCTCAAGAAAAAAGAGAGGTCTCAAGTACACAACCTAACCCTACACCTAAAGGACCTGGAGAAAGAACAGCAAAGAAAGCCTAAACCCAGCAGGAGAAGAGAAATAATAAAGATCAAAGCAGAAATCAATGAAATAGAAAGATCAAAGCAGAAATCAATGAAATAGAAACCAAAAGAACAGTAGAACAAATCAAAGAAACTAGTAGCTGGTTCTTTGAAAGAATCAATAAGATTGATAATCCCTTGGCCAGACTTATCCAAAAGAAAAGAGAATGGACTCAAATTAATAAAATCATGAATGAAAGAGAGATCACAACCAACACCAAAGAAATACAAACAATTATAAGAACATATTATGAGCAACTCTACACCAGCTAAGTTGACAATCTATAAACTACCAAAACTGAACCAGGAAGAAATAGAAAACCTGAATAGACCCATAACCAATAAGGAGATTGAAGCAGTCATCAAAAATCTCCCAACGAACAAGTGCCCAGGGCCAGAGGCTTCCCAGGGGAATTCTACCAAACATTTAAAGAAGAATTAACACCTATTCTGAAACTGTTCCAAAAAATAGAAATGGAAGGAAGACATCCAAACTCATTTTATGAGGCCAACATTACCTTGATCCCAAAACAAAAAGACCCTACTAAAAAGGAGAATTACAGACCAATATCCTTGATGAAAACGTATGTAAAAATGCTCATCAAAATAGTAGCCAATAGGATCCAACAGTACATTAGAAGGATTATTCACCACGACCAAGTGGGATTTGTTCCTGGGCTGCAAGACTGGCTCAACATCCACAAATCAATCAATGTGATATAATACATTAATAAAAGAAAGAGCAAGAACCACATGATCCTCTCAAGAGTTGCTGAAAAAGCATTTGACAAAGTACATCATCCTTTCTTGAGCAAAATTCTTCACAGTGTAGGCATAGAGGGTACATACCTCAATATCATCAAAGCCATCTAGGAAAAACCCACAGTGAATATCATTCTCAATGGAGGAAACTGAGAGTTTTTCCCCTAAACATGGCAGCGCTGTCCACTATCACCACTGCTATTCAACATAGTCCTAGAAGTCCTCGCCTCAGCAATCAGACAACAAAAAGAAATAAAAGGCATCCAAATTGGCAAAGAAGTCAAACTCTCACTCTTTGCAGATGATATGATACTTTATGTGGAAAACCCAAAAGACTCCACTCCCAAACTGCTTCAACTCATACAGAAATTCAGTAAAGTGTCAGGATATAAAATCAATGCACAGAAATCAGTTGCATTTCTATATATCAACAACAAAACAGAAGAAAGAGAAATTACGAAGTTGATCCCATTTACAATTGCACCCCAAACCATAAGATACCTAGGAATAAACCTAACCAAAGAGGCAAAGAATCTGTACTCAGAAAACTATAAAGTACTCATGAAAGAAATTGAGGAAGACACAAAGAAATGGAAAAACATTCCATGGTCATGGACTGGAAGAGCAAATATTGTGAAAATGTCTATGCTACCTAGAGCAATCTACACATTTGATGCAATCCCCATCACAATGCCATCAATTTATTTCAAGGAAATGGAACAAATAATCCTGAAATTTATATGGAAACAGAAAAGAACCCGAATATCCAGAGGAATGTTGAAAAAGAAAATCAAAGTTCGCAGCATCACAATTCCAGGCTTCAAGCTCTATTACAAAGCTGTAATCATCAAGACAGTATGGTACTGGCACAAAAACAGACACATAGATCTATGGAACAGTCAAGACAGTATGGTACTGGCACAAAAACAGACACATAGATCTATGGAACAGAATAGAGAGCCCAGAAATGGACCCTCAACTCTATGGTCAACTCATCTTCGACAAAGCAGGAAAGAATGTCCAATGGAAAAAAGACAGTCTCTTCAACAAATGATGTTGGGAAGATTGGTCAGCCACATGCAGAAGAATGAAACTGGATCATTTCCTTACATCACACACAAAAATAGTGAGGAGAACACAGGCAGCAACCTCTTCGACCTCAGCCACAGCAACTTCTTCCTAGGAACATCACCAAAGGCAAGGGAAACAAAGGCAAAAATGAACTATTGGGAATTCATCAAGATCAAAAGCTTTTGCCAGCAAAGGAAACAGTCAACAAAACCAAAAGACAACTGACAGACTAGGAGAAGATATTTGCAAATCACATATCAGATAAAAGGCTTGTATCCAAAATCTATAAAGAACTTACCAAATTCAACACCCAAAGAACAAATAACCCAGTCAAAAAATGGGCAGAAGACATGAACAGACATTTCTCCAAAGAAGACACCTAAATGGTCAACAGACACATGAGAAAGTGTTCAACATCACTCGGCCTCAGGGAAATACAGATCAAAACCACAGTGAGATACCACCTCACACCAGTCAGAATGGCTAAAATTAACAAATCAGGAAATGACAGATGTTGGCGAAGATGCAGAGAAAGGGAAACCCTCCTACCCTGTTGGTGGGAATGCAAGCTGGTGTAGCCACTCTGGAAAACAGTATGGAGGTTCCTCAAAAAGTTGAAAAATAGAGCTACCCTATGACCCAGCAATCACACTACTGGATATTTACCCTAAAGATACAAAGGTAGTGATCCTCAGGGGCATGTGCACCCGAATGTTTATAGCAGCAATGTCCACAATAGCCATACTATGGAAGGAACCTAGATGTCCATCAATGGATGAAGATAAAGAAGTTGTGGTATATATATGCAATGGAATACTATGCAGCCATCAAAAGAAACGAAATCTTGTCATTTGCAATGACTAGAGGAACTAGAGGGTATTATGCTAAGTGAAATAAGTCAATCAGATAAAGAAAATTATCATATTATCTCTCTGATATGAGGAATTTGAAGGGCAGGGCAGGGAGTTGAGGGGGGTAGGGAGGGAAGAAATGAAACAAGATGGGATCGGGAAGGAGATAAACCATAAGAGACTCTTAATCTCATGAAACAAATTGAGGATTATGGGGAAGTTGGAGGGTAGGGATAGGGTTGCTGGGTTATGGACATTGGGGAGGATTTGTGCTATGGTGAAAGGTATAAGCCTGATGATTCAGAGACCTGTACCCCTGGGCAAATAATAATAATAAAAAAAAAAGAAAGAAGAAAAAAAAGAGAAGGTAACCCAGATTCTATATTATTTAACACTTTTGTACCTGCACTTCTCCCCATTAGCATCTATGGCTGTTAACAGATGAAGGAAAACCCTAAGCTCAGCTCACAAATTAGTCAGTTTGTATGTGAGTGCAAACCACAAATTAATGGTGGTTGCACTGCAGGCAAGTCAAATGTGGCTCTCAAAGACAGTGGTAAGAGACAAATCTTCTGGAGTCACGTGTCTGGATAGTCATATGGCCATCGATTTTATGAGGACACAAAAGTGGACAAAATTAGTATATAAATAGACTCATGAGCAGTAAAAAAAAATAGCTTGGTTTGCTAGCCATGGAGCCTGAGTGAAAACGACTAGGAAATCAGCAGCCTGGAAAGAAGCACATAGATATACATATGGGAATGGGAATGACATGTGAAGTTCCTTGTATTGCACCAGAACCAAAGAGCATCTACCCTAGAAAATAGGTTAATGAACCAGGTAGTCAAAATTACTTAGACATTTTACTTCACCCTGCTTTTTGTCATTGGGCACTCTAATTGTCACTAAAAGTAAAATATGTGTGTTCAAGAAGCCAGGGATGGCAGCAGGAATGGTCCCTCTTAATCTGAGCCTTACAGGAGTAGCCATGATGCCATGGGTGGAGACTACAAATAGTCAAGCAGCATGAACTCCATTTATCCAGGCTAATTTATATAGCTATTGCTATTGCCAAGAGTCAAAACTACCAGAGATAAAAACCAATGCCACATCCCTTGAGGATGCCAACACCAATGGCAAGTTGACTACATAGCTCCCCAGCAGTAACAGCAAAATTATTTTAATAAGAATATAAACGTATTTTAGGCATAGATTTGCCTTTCCTTTTCTGGTCACAAAAACTCAACCAACATGTTTATCAAAATATTTATTGAGCTTTTGATCTACTTGCATAGGAGCCCACATAATATCATGTTAGACCAAGGAATTACCAAAACAAAGAATGAATTGGAGTGGGTATAAGATCATGGGATCTATTGGGGGAGATTTCTATATCACATGACTCAGAAGCTGCCAGCCTGAAAGGATGATGGAGTAGCCTATTGAAGGCACAGCATTACCTTGTGAAGTTGGACCTCACAAGCATTACCTTGTGAAGATGGACCACCTTTACCCAGGACTCACTGTACATGTTAAGTAAGAAAACGTGTCTCTAATAGATCAAATAACTGGATCTAAGAATCTAGGGTTGAAAGCAAAAGTAGACCTTGCAAATCTGTGCTATGTAACTTTAGAAATTCCCAAAGAAGGACATAGCAAAAATTCCATTAACTATAAGCTTCAGATTCCTCATGCCAAGGAACGAGTACACAAGAAAAAAGTCACCACCTTGCTGGGGTAATTGACTGCAATCATCAGAAGGAAATAGTACTGCCATTACATAATGGGTTCTATTTTGGTTACTCTCTTGAACAATTTTGACACTAAATGGAAAAATGCAGCAGCAACAGCCTAAAAAGAGCAAAATGACCAGAGGCTCCAATCTCTCACTGATGAAGCTTTGTTTCCTGCCACCAGGAAAACCTCTAAAACTATAAGAGATGTGAACTGAGAGTGAAGGGAGTCTTGAAGGTACAGTAAGGAGGGAACAAATGAATATCAGTTCTGGTCCCAAGACCAGTTGCAGCAGCAGAACTGCAGTTCAGTTTATCATTGCATTAACTTTCTCATATCAATTTTTCCAAGGCAAAGAAGCCTCCCAGAATCTACCTTAAAGACTTGCTCCTGAAACTCATGTAAAAATGTATGGTTAAGAGGTGGGCTTTAGTGAATGCTGGGACATGCCTCCTTGATCACCCCTCATGATGAGGACTTTTTCCTAGCTGCTGAGAGTGCTGCCAGCAGACAGCACTCAACTCTCAGTTCCCCTTCACATTACCATGGCAGAAAAAAGCCACATTGCTACGAATCATTCCCTCTTTCCAGAAAAGCCCATATTCGATGACTGTTTAACTCAAGATAAAGAAGTATCACCTTTTAGCTCAATCAGGGGAAACTCTGAACTTGCTGGATGACCTGAAGCCTTCTTCTCCCCTGTGCAGTCCTGCTTCCTTCTTTTTCTGTCTTCCTCAGCTATTGATCCTAAGAACACTCCCTTCCCATAAACCTCTTGTACACTGTTTGTCTGACTTGCTTTCTGGAGAAGCAACCTATGACAAACAGTAAATGTTCAAATTCTTTTTCAAAATCCTGTGTAGTGAATGTAAACTATCTCATTATTATAGGATGAACTAAATAGTTTATTAAATAAAATTACTTTGAGAAATTTTATGATCCTTAATTTGCATACTTTAAAAATGCCATTATAAAAATATTTTTTAATGTGTTATTCTTATAAGTTCTAGCTCAAATGAGTATTTAAATCACCATCATTTTTTTTTTTTTAAAGATTTTATTTATTTATTTCACAGAGGGAGAGAGATCACAAGGAGGCAGAGAGGCAGGCAGAGAGAGAGAGGGGGAAGCAGGCTCCCCGCTGAGCAGGGAGCCCGATGCGGGCCTCGATCCCAGGACCTGAGATCATGACCTGAGCCGAAAGCAGAGGCTTTAACCCACTGAGCCACCCAGGCGCCCAAATCACCATCATTTTGTAATTATCATCATCATTATTAAGGTTTCAATTATAGGGGAAAAAAGGCACCTGATTTTTTCTCCTTTGCCTAAAGACTCAATTTCTTATTTGTTCTATTAATGCAGAACTTAGAGCAGTCATTCTCTGTAAAAACTGAAGTTTAAGCCCTCATAATAATGTAAAGATCTTAACTGGGAACATTTTCAAAGTTGACCTTTCAGGTGACTCTATGAAGAAAACAGCAATAAACACAAATCCGGAAAGACCTGGAGCTTTCAATTCCATTAACATCTGAAATTTAATAAGGGCCTGAAGTGTTCATTATTGTCATTATTATTTGTTTATTTTTGTTTTTTAACAAAAATGTTTTCCACATTTAAAATTTATATTGTTAACCTAAAAAACAAAAGTGGAAGTAAATTAAAAAAAAATAATAAGACAAGTAGTCATCTGAGATTACCAAATTTAATTTAGATAAAACTTGTACTTGCTTATGACATGACATGATGTCTATTTTGATAATTATATTGGAATACTTGATTGATTATACAATATGCTTTGTTTGATCATGGTGTGAATTTTAATTTTATAGCTTGTGGTGTTAATTGTCAAAGAGCCTTGGGCTATTGATTTTACTCTGTGATGTATTGAATTGATTTGATTCATTCAGTTGTATCCTGGATGTTGTTGATCCTTTGTCGTTATTTCTCTTGGTAGCTATAAAACAGAACTACTCCAAAATTTCTGAATTCCTGTAATTAATACTTATCAGTTTGCTCATAATGTCTGTGACAAAATGTAAAGGGTATCTTGGGAAATACAGAAAATTGGCCTGACATTGTCATGATCAGAGAGAAAAGAGTAATTTCTTTTTTTTTTTTTAAGATTTTATTTATTTGACAGTGAGACACCCAGAGACAGAGGGAACACAAGCTTAGAGAGTGGGAGAGGGAGAAGCAGGCTTCCCACTGAGCAGGAAGCCCAATGCAGGGCTTGCTCCCAGGACTCTGGGATCATGATCTGAGTTGAAGGCAGATGCTGAATGACTGAGCCACCCAGGCGCCCTGAAAAGAGTAATTTCTTAAGAAGAAATGTGAATAAGGGTTATAATGAGGAAAACACAGATAAGTACAGCTCCTTCTAGATGAACTTTGGCCTAAAATTATGTCTTGACTGACACCCTCAATATCTTATTGGGATATCTTTTTCTCAAGTGTGACTTGCTTTAGGGACTGCTTATTATTTCCTTTGAAGCTTTCTCAACTTCAGTCTCAACTTTTCTCAACTGATTTAAGTTCAGTCATTTCAACTTAAATTTTCAAAATAACTAAATCATCTCACTTGAATTCTTCCCCATGTCTCAAAACAGCTTTACTCAAGTGTTGCTTACTTTCTTGGGCCCTCATGTACCAAACACCATTGTAAAATATTTTACAATAGTTTCCTCCAGCCTGTTACACAAAGCAGTAATGGAACATACTTTTATCCCTCCCATATTTCATAAATTCATAATGCCTAATAACACCACAGCTATTCATCATCCAATGCCAGGATTATTGCAAGGACTATTTAATTATCTTTTTATTCAAATATTTTACCTCACTCAATTCTTTCAGAATCTTCAGTTAGATTAATTATTCTTAAACAATAACAACAACAAAATTAGATTAGTTAAATTTCATTAAAAAATAGGTTCCTGATTATTTGTAATCTAAACAGATGACATCTGAGTATCCTGCTCAAGGTATCACAACTACTAAGTAGCAGCAATCAAGGAGTCAAACTCAAGGATTCTTACTTCAGCAGTCATATTCTTCACCACTATGCAAGCCTACCTCTTTTATTTATCACCCTGAACACAGAAAGTAGGAAATGAGATGATAAATTGTGCAGCTAACTAAAGCCCTGTAGTGGGTTAGAAAAATACACTGTAGGATAATGAGTGACTTTTAAAAATTTTAGTGGGCAAAATCTAAACTTTATCCTTCTTTTCTTAGATATAGAGGCTCATAAAGTATAAGCATGATAGAAAAAGTCTTGCTGGTATTTGTGTAAGGCACAGGAATTCCAGAAAGGTGAAAGAGTGAATTGAAAGGTCCTACAGAGGGAAGAGCTCAATGGTTTGAAAAAGCAGCAGGAAGTCAGTGCCCCTAGAACCCTGGAACGAGTGAATGAGGGTACAGTATGTTGTATGAGATAAGATGATAAATAGGACCCAGATCCTGTAAGGCCTTGAAAACCATAATTAAGATTTTGGCTTTTACTCTTAACGTGATAAAAAGTCATTGAAGAGCTTTAAAGAATGGAATAATAAACATATGACTTACTTTTTATCAGTAAAAATATGATTTTACTCAGATGTTATATTTAAAATAGACTGAAGGACAAGGAAAGAAGTGGTAATATCAGTTAAAAGGACTTTCAATAATTGAGATAAGAGAAGAATGTAACTTAGATTGGGATAATCGCAATAGAGATGATGAGATATATCTAATATGACTTAGTAAAACAGTAGATGGGGGAAAAAAAGAATCAAGAATGGCTCCAAGTTCTTCCATTTTGGATAATTTTGAAGAAAAAAAAATGCCACTTACTAGAATAAGAAATACTGAAGCAGAATAAGGATTTGGGGTCAAATACCAAGAGTTCAATTTTGTGTATGTTAACTGAAATGTTTATTACATTTTCATATGGGACTCTCTTCCAATTCAGGACGAAGGTCTGGCATACCGGTATCACTATTGGAGCTGTTGGCCTACAGATAGTGTACAATGGAGAAAATGAAGGTAGAAAATCCCAATGTTTCAAGTTTTGGAAAAAAACAAATCATTACAAGACAAAGAGAATGAAACCATTGAGATATTATGGAACCAAGATTGTACTGAGTGTTAAAAGTCAAATGAAGAAAATTGTGTGAAAGATAGTGACTGACTCTATCAAATGCTGCTAATAGATGAAATAAAGTAAGATCTGAAAACTGGCCATTAGATCTAAAAGAGTGCCTATGTTAGAACTATGGTAAGTTTCACAGGAATGGTGGGTTTCAAATTCCAATGGAAATGGGTTCAAGACAGAATGGGAAGGGAAACATTGGATAAAGTAGACAATGAAAATTCATTTCAGGAGTTTTGGTAAAAAGAGAAAGAAAGGAATATAATTGGGTCAAAAGGAAATGGAGTTTGTTAGTTTTAAGCAATGAACTTTTATCTCTAATTACCACATACTTTCTTGCACAGATTTTATTAACCTTATGACTGAAAAAAAGTGAAGAATCTAACATGTATAACTCTGATGGTTAATCTTATGCATCAATTTGCCTGGGCTAAAGGATGCCAGCTAGCTGGTAAAACATTGTTTTTGGATGTATCTATGTGGATGTCTCTGGAAGAGATTAGCATTTGAATCAATTGACTGAGTAAAGAAGATTGCTTTCACCAATAGGAGTGGGCATTATGCAATCACTGAGAGTCTGAGTAGAACAAACAAGAAAAGGACTCCCATTCAAGTACTAACCAGGCCCGACCCTGCTTAGCTTCTGAGATCAGATGAGATCGGGCACAAGACAGGATGGGGAAGGAGACAAACCATAAGAGACTCTTAATCTCTCAAAACAAACTGAGGGTTACTGGGGGGTGGGAGGGTAGGGATAGGGTGGCTGGGTTATGGACATTGGGGAGGGTTTGTGCTATGGTGAGTGCTGTGAAGGGTGTAAGCCTGATGATTCACAGACCTGTACCCCTGGGGCAAATGATAAAAAAAATTTAAAAAAATGTTTAGTTAATGTATAATAGAATAATTTACTTTACCATTTTTCTGTTGTTGGGCACTTAGATTGTTACCAATTTTTTTCTTATTCAAACTGTAATGTAATAAGTATCTTTGGATCTACTGCTTTGCTTAGATGTATTGGTGNCAAATACCCATCTTCTCCAGCCCTGGTACATCTTTGGTCCTGTTCTCAGGCCATTGGACTCAGACGAAGAGTTATACCAGGAGCCCCTCAATTCTTGGGCCTTTGGACTCAGACTTACCCCATGAACTCTCCTGGTTCTCAAGTCTTTAGACGTGAACTGAATTACACTATTACTTACCTTTTTCTCCAGCTTGCAGATAGTAGATCCTGGCACTTCTCAGGCTCTATAATCTCATGAGCCAATTCGTGCAGTCAATTGATCAATCAGTGTTCTATCTGTTTTGTTTCTCTATACATATTACTACAATAACTAAACTTGGAAGAGAATGTTATAAGAGGGAAAAGGCAGGAAATATGGAACTAGAATTCTTTGTTTTGCTAACAAATTTTTTATCTTCTACCATACGGTTAAATGTATAGAGACCAAAGAGTATACAACACTTTAGGGTTTAATATTTCTGCAGACAAGTTACGAATGGCAGAGTGAACAATTATGAGGACCAGAATTTAAGGGTTGAAGTCTCATCTCAAAACCTAAAACAAAAATGTGGGACCTTAATCTCAAGATTAAGGAAGATTCTGGCTAATAGAAGCACAATACAAAATAAGAAAAGAACCAAGAGCAAGATGAACTAGGTGATAGAAGTCTGAACTATTCATGCAGGAATTCTTCTGTTTCTCTTCCTGTGGGAGACTTGGGAAGATTAAAGGTAGAAAGCACTGTCAAACATTTTACCCTTCTAAAGAAGAGTGTTACCTTTGTAGAGCAACTGTACTCCTCATTTGCTCCATTGGGATTCCCTTGCTCTATCTCACTCTTCCCTCTGGAGGGAAGAGCAGTAGCTGTGTGTTATCATCTTGCCATCCTTTGAAACTGTTGACAATCTTTAAACAGAACAAACTCTAAGTGAACATTTTTTTTAAATTGCACATAATCTTTCCTCACATGCACATAGTATATACATTTAATGGATGGAGAGTCACAATAGTACTTATTTCATAAAGCTGTGAAAAATGATTATGCTAAGAATCAAAACTTTAAAGAAAGAGCCTATATATATCATGGAAGTTCCCATTGAAATCAGAAACATTTTTTTCCTCTTTATTCCCTTGACACATTATCTAGTTCACTTTCTAATTATTACCAGAAGTGCCTATGTTTCCTCCGTACAGCACCTTCTTCATTTTATACTCATTATCATCCCCAATGCCACACACCAGCTTAATACAAAGATTCAGAGGTTCTCAAAAACTGAAATTGCCCCCCAAAATCTTCACAAAGTGAAGGATTAGAGATGAAATTCCAAATATTCTTATATTAAATTTTAAAGCATTACATTGAGAAAAATTTATGCTGAAGTAATAGTCTATGCAAAAAAGATTATAAACTGTTTAGGCAGAATATGGATACCAAAATATCTATGTTTTAATCCCCAGAACATGTGAATATGTTAGGTTACATGGCAAAAGGGAATAAGGTTGCAGAGAGAATTATGGTTACTAATTGACGACCTTAAATAAAGAAATTATCTTAGATTATCTCAGTGGGCCCTTTGTTCTCACCTTCTTCCTTAAAATGAAAGAGAGAGGGGGTGCCTGGGTGGCTCAGTGGGTTAAGCCTCTGCCTTCGGCTCAGGTCACGATCCCAGGGTCCTGGGATCGAGCCCCACGTCAGGCTCTATGCTTAGTGGGGAGCCTGCTTCCCTCTCTCTCTGCCTGCTTCTCTGCCTACTTGTGATCTCTCTCTCTTTCTGTAAAATAAATAAATAAAATCTTAAAAAAATAAAATAAAAGAGAGTCAGGAGAAGAGGTCAGAGTGATACGAATTCAGAAGACTTTGACTTGCTGTTGTTCCTCTTGAAGACAAAGAAAGAGGGCCACTTGCCAACGTATGTGTGTGGCTTCTAGAATCTAAAAAGGGTGACCAACTTATTTTGCCTTCCCATTGAATATCCAGGAAGGAATATAGCCCTGCTGAAACCCTGATTTTAGTTCAGTGAGACTCATTTTGGACTTCTGAACTACAAAACTCTTAGATAATAACTTCAAATCACTTTTGACGACTAAATGTATAGTAATTTGTTTTAGTGGCAATAGTAAACTAACACAGAAGGGAATAAGAAAACTAAAAATTAATTGACTACACATTACATACTGCAATACTGTGCAAAAATATTTTTAAACAATGAAGAAGCCATGGTGCATGTACTATATGACTTACTTAGTAGGTAATTCACCATTACCTAAGTTTAGGATGTGTAAGCATTAGAGACAAATTATGCAAAGTGTGAAATCCTATGACAAGGCCAAGAGAAAACTAATGATAAAATAAAATAGCAAAGAAGATGGAGACAGAAACTTTTAAATGCCAACTTTTAAGGGTGAGGCAGGGAAGGGAGCTAGGAAAATAGACTAAGAAAAACTGGAAAGCCTAAGATAAGAACCAGATGTTTCCATTGTCATAGGTGCTAATAAGAAAAACTCTGTGCAAAAAAACAAGGTGTGGTCAAACACATCAAATACTTCTGAGTGAAATGAATGATGGCAAGTGGAAGGTTATTGTTGACCTTCAGTCAAGATGTTGCAGTAAAGTAATGATAATGGCAATGGTGACTGGTACAGGAGTAGTGATGGTTTAAAGAGGTTTTGGATAGAAAAGAGAGGACAAGACAGAATTGAAGTGTAAATATTTGTGTAAAATATTTATATATTTTCTTTTTTAAATTCTTCTTTATAAAATTTTACAAAATGGCTCTGGGGCCAAAGTCTCATCCTTAAGAATTTCCATCCAAAATTTGCAAATAGGTATAGAAAATTGGTACAGTGAGATATTGTTTACAACAATTAATGCAATGGCAAAAGGAAGGTACTTAAATATCAGTAATTTGTGTAACCAAGGGAATTTTTAGAATGAGTAGACTTTTCCAAAAGCTCCATGCTATAATCCTGCTTCTTGAGCATTTGTATTATATCCAATTCATGAGTCATATATCCAAAAACAAAGAGCTTCTTAGAAATACAGGTAAGGAAAATTCTCTCTGAGAACCATATCTTGATGAGTGGTCTGTGAGAGTTGACAAAACAAATCTACAAGCCGTCATGTTGATGTGCATACAAGGGCCAAGTTTGTCCAGATGTCTAATATGGCACAGATGGGCAGGCAAGGCATTTGGCTGTGGTTTTCTTGTAAACATAAGAGAAAGCAGTACCCAAAGCTAACTTTTGAAGACAGTAGCCTTCCAATTGGGGAAATGTACCAAGCTGGCTGACTGTCATAGTGCTAACTGCCATCAGCACCCTGCTGCTCTGCTACTTGGCATCCAGAGAGAGGTGCAGCCCCTATGCACACAACAGAGCTGCAGCCAGGAACAGCTGTCAAAACCTGCAGCAGCTCGCTGACTAGGGTCCATGACCTACTTAAGGACTTGGACAATATTTTCCTCTTACACTTTGTAAAAGTTGGTATGCTTTTTATATGTAAGATGTCAGATATGGAAGGTTAACTTCTGTGGCATACAGCACCACAGGAAAAAGAAAAAGAGAGAATGAGAGAGGTATTTGCATTGAGTGTTCTGCATGAATTTCTATCTCATTCAGCTCAGAAGACAGACAAATCAAAATAGAGAGATGTAAAAATTTCCATACTTGAAGTCATGGTCAGTGTGTGTGTGTGACCTCTAAAATCTTGTTTGTGCTAATGGAAGCATACACAATAGTTAGTACCCGTTAACAATCTTAAATCATTTTAATTTAGGGAAACAAAATACATTAGATGTATAACAATGTTTTCTCTTGCTATTTGCTTGCTGTTTGCCTCAAACAAAAGTAGCTTTATTTAGAAGACGGCAATACATTTGCAAATTAGGCTTTTAAATCTGCTCTTCTTTTTTGTATTTGTAGCTCTCACTCATGGTTTCTATCAGTTTATTAAAGGATAAAAAAATAGATATGGAGAAACATCAGTATACTCGTAAAATAAACATAGTTCTAATGTTCTAAACTTTTATGGTCCTTCATAACTTCAAGTAGTCACCGAAAGCACTTATTTTTAGAAATGTGCCCTGAAAGGAAAAAGAAAGCAGAAAGTGGTCATTGAGAACAACCTCTGACATATAGAAGTCTTCTAATAAAGTCACTCCCTTTTTTTTTCTGTGCTTTGAGAATGAGTAGTCTCTGTTTCTTCAAGCATTTCACATTTATCATCGTCATTTACTACTGAAAATCAAAGTTTGCCACAGATAATGACACACACTTATTTGCTTTCACATTAGATAATTAGAAAAATTAGAAGTTAGGTAACTTTTTGATTTGGTGTATTTTTCAACTATGTGCCTCTCTTGCATGCCAGAGAGAATGGGGGATGTGGGATAAACATGAAACAGGAATACAGAAGCTTCATACTGTAAAGAATGTGCTATTCTGTTGCAAGAGACTTGTGGCCTTGAAAAACTGTGTTTTGCATAGAATAAGTCCCTAAAGATATCTTGTGTTCTTCAATATCTGAGAGTTTTTCTTCCCAGTTAAAGATAGGTGTCTTATTTTCTGGTTAAGAGATATTGTCCTTTGTTAACAATGTTTTTAAATATTTTTAAAAGATGATTTGTGTATGTATGAATTTTTTTTTAATTTTATTTTTATTATTTGCCCAAGGGGTACAGGTCTGTGAATCATCAGGCTTACATCTTTCACAGCATTCACCAAAGCACAAACCCTCCCCAATGTCCATAACCCATCCACCCTATCCCTACCCTCCCACCCCCCAGTAACCCTCAGTTTGTTTTATGAGATTAGAAGTCTCTTATGGTTTGTCTCCTTCCCCATCCCATCTTGNGTATGAATTTAAAAGTATGCAGGAATTGCTATTTATACAATGTGAACAACTTCATATTAAAATATTACTCTAAGAAATGACCTGGGGAAGTAAAGGCTATGTAGCAATTGAATCTTGTTTTTATCTAAATTATTTTATGTGTACTTAATTATGCTACTTACTTATTCAAACCCACTTTAGCACAAGAAGATTTCAAAGTTGCTTTTTAATTAGCCTAGAGTATAAAATATATAATTATGATGGGCTCTTATACACTTAAAATAAACCAGCAACCTAATAAATTGGAGGAAACACAGCAAAAATGCCTTTATCACCAATATCCCTCCAGTTTTTCATTATTCGGAAGGTCATATATACCACAGAATGCAATTTATATGAATTACATATATTAGTTGGTCATCATTATGTTTTGTTAAGTAGCCACATAATAATTAAAGCTAGTATTAAAATACTTACTATATGATCTAGTGCACTATAAGTAGAAAACACTTAACTAAGACGGTGAAAATATATGAACCGGTATCTCACTTTCTCGATTTTATTTTCAAGTTATAGAACAGGTACCTATCTTCTGCCATTAGAGAATATTAGGATATGGTGTGTTTATTTTAATTTGTTTCTAAAAATACATGATAAATTAAAGCAATTTTAAAAGAGACATTCTTAAAGAAAGAAACTAATGATATGATGAAATAAAATTATAAAGACATGAGGATACATTTTTTTTTTTAATATATTATTGATTTATTTGACAGAGAGAGAGATCACAAGTAGGCAGAGAGGCAGGCAGAGAGAGAGGAGGAAGCAGGCTCCCGGCTGAGCAGAGAGCCCAATGCGGGGCCCAATCCCAGGACCCTGAGATCGCCCAATCCCAGGACCCTGAGATCATGACCTGAGCTGAAGGCAGAGGCTTAACCCACTGAGCCACCCAGGCGCCCTGATACATTCTTAATAAAAAATCTAAAAATAAATGATATCTCATATATTAATGATGTATCTCTGATTTTAAAATTACATATCAAATAAAAAAATTACATGTCAATTATTTGCCTCAATACAGAGTAGGTTATATGGTCACATTTAAGATTAAAAAAAAAAAGTACACCAAGCGGGTACCTGGGTAGTGCAGTAAGTTTAGTGACCTACTCTTCGTTTCAGCTCAGGTGGTAATCTCAGTGTCGGGAGAATGAGGCCTGTGTCTGGCTCTGTGCTCAGGGTGGAGCCTGCTTAAGACTTTCTCTCCCTCTCCTTTGGCTTCTCCCCACTGTGCTCCCTCTCTCTAAAATAAATAAATAAATCTTATAAAAAAGAAGCACCAAGAATGTTTGTTAGTAAAGAATTTTACAAAATCCTCTTTTTTAAGAAATGAATTCTAATTAGGGACTTTTTAACATTTTATTTTCTAATGAATTTCTTTCCAAGGTTTGTAATTGTTATTAATGTTTATGGGTGAGTATGGCAATATAAACATATTATTTGTCTAACCTTATTTATTCAAAAAACAATATTTCAGCACTTGTGTGAAGCCTATTAATGATGATGGTATCATTTTTTTTTAAGATTTTATTTATTTATTTGACACAGAGAGAGTTTACAAGTAGGCAGAGAGGCAGGCAGAGAGACAGGGAGAGGAGGAAGCAGGCTCCCCGCTGAGCAGAGAGCCCGATGCGGGTCTCGATCCCAGGACCCTGAGATCATGACCTGAGCTGAAAGCAGAGGCTTTAACCCACTGAGCCACCCAGGTGCCCATGATGATGGTATCAAAACCAGAAGTAGTACTGAGACTCTAGGTGTACCTCAAAATTTGGCTTAGAAAATAAGTCAAATTATTTTGAAAAATAAAATATTGGAAGTATTAGATGAAACATCAGCATGAGTTTATGCTAGCAGAATCAATTAATGGATAAGAAAGAGAAATATATATGAAAAAATTCTCAGTCACTAATCATCAGAAATATGAAAATCAAAACCATGATGAGATATCACCTGATACCTGTCAGGATGACTATTTAAAAAAAAGAAAAAGGACAACAGGTGTTAGTTAGTTGATTTTGGAGAGATTAGAACCCTTGCACACTGTTGGTGGGAATGCAAATTAAAATTGTCACTGTGGAAAATAGTATTGAGATTTGTCAAAATATTAAAAATGGAACTATCATATTATCTAGGCATCTCACTTCTAGGTATTTATCCAGAAGAATTGAAGTCAGGATCGCTAAGAGATATTAACCCTCCTATGTACATTGCAGCACTACTTGGCAATAGCTAACATGTGGAAACAACCTAAATGTCAATTGACAATGAATGGATAATGAAAAAAAAATATATATATATGCAATTTAATACTATTCAGCCTTCAAAAAGAGGGAAATTCTCCAAAATGTGACAACATGGACATAACTTATGGATATTATGCTAAGTGAAATAAGCCAGTCACAATACGGTAACTTCTGCATGATTTCACTTACATAAAGTGTCCAGAATGGTCAAATTTGTAGAATCAACAAATGGAATGGCGAAAGGCAGAAACATCATGACTAATTGATAAGCATGAAGTTTTATTTGAGCAAGATGAATAGTCTCTAGGTTCTGCTGTATTGCATTGTACCTGGAGTCAGCAAAAATGTACTGTATTTTTAAACATTTGTTAACCATTTAACAGCAAAGACAGTAGGTCTCATATTAAGTGTCCTTACTAAAATAAAATCAAATTAAAAAAAGAAAAAGGAGCACATGGAGAAAGACAAAAGTTGTAATACTCAAACGAATAGTTCTATGAGAAGGAGGTAGCTCCTTCAGGGACACTTAGCAGTTTTTCACTTTGCAAGGGGGTCCTTTTCTTTTCTTAGGAAAATCATTTACTGAAACAGGAGTGCCCATGGAAAGCTTTGTCTCCCAATTTCTGTTCCCCATATATAGGATGGACTTTAATTTGAGTAAATTTTAGACTGTGGACAAATACAAGATTTTAAGTGAGTGGTATAGTTTAGAAAATAATCAAGAAATGTTTTAAACCTTAAAAGAAGCAGAAATGAAAGAGAGCTAAAAAATATATTGGCCTTCACAATTTATGACATACAGGAAAAAGATCTGGGTAATTTCAACTTTCTTTTCACTTCTAAAATGCTTATGTTAACCTTTTTTTCCTGTCATAGCTAATGAAATATTTAAATATGTGTACAATATTTTATTTGTCAGCAAGTCTGTGAAAATGAAACAACACAGAGAGTGACCTTCAGCTTCCACAAGCTTGGTTACACATGTTATAGTTACAAAACGCAGAGGTAGCTGTTACCATTGTGAGAGTCTGCATTGTGTGAATAGATGTCTCTCAGTCCTTGGATTCCCCATGAAAAGATTTAGGAAAAGATTTCCATGGGAATCTGCACTGGAATAAAGACAACCAGAAGGAGGACAACTTCCAGTAGGAAGCATAAGGCAGTTTATTAAAGCGGAAGTACACTCTCAAGTTAGGAGAGCCCACAGGTTCCTGGAGGTGGAAGCTGCCCCTAGGTTGTTTCAGAATCGGGTATTATTGGCTCTCTCTGGGCTGGGAGAAGCTAGGACATACCACAGTGGGGTGGTTTCTTTCTCTCTCTCTCTCTTTTTTTAAGATTTTATTTATTTATTTGAGAGAAAGCACAAGCACCAGCAGAGGAGTGGCAGGCAGAGGGAGAAGCAGGCTTCCCGCTGAGCAAGGAGCAGGAGGCAGGACTGCAAGAATGGTGAAGAAATGACATACCCTTCTCAGTTCATCTATCATGGAGTACAAGATGTTCATATGTCACATTGCTGGTCATATCAACCTTGATCACTTGGTTAAGGTGCTGTCTCAGTTTTCTCCATTGTATGAGGAGTTTTTGATACCAGATATGGTCCTTGTTCTTAACTAACCCACCATCTTTTATTTATTTATTTATTTATTTATTTATTTATTTATTCATTTAAGATTTTATTTATTTATTTGACAGAGAGAGAGAGAGAGCACAAGTAGGCAGAAAGAGAGAGAGAGGAGGAGGCAGGCTCCCTGCTGAGCAGGGAGCCTGATGTGGGGCTCGATCCCAGAACCCTGAGATCATGACCTGACCGAAGGCAGAGGCTTTAACCCACCTAGCCTCCCAGGCGCCGCCCCCCCACCCGTCTTTTAAAAGAAGGAAAAATATAAACATGAACATACATGTAAGAAAGTATATTATCGATTTGATAAAGATGTGGTTATTGCTAAAGCACTTCACCGGAAAACATAACAATCTACTAAACTTAGTCAACATTTTATGGAAGGTGTGATGTTTTAACTGAGATTTAAAGAAAAACTAGGATTAGTTAAGTGAAGGAGGGCCAGAGAGAGAAGGAAAATGTGTTCCAATGATAGGAATCAGGATAAGTAAATCCAAAGATGTTTTGGAGAACTGTAATCAGTTTAAGATGACTAAAATAGAAATTACTTGTTGGTAAATCTAGGCTGTTAGGCCGAAGAGGTTGTCAGGAATCAAATCTTGAGTGCATTGTATGCCCATCTGAGAATTTGGACAATATCCTACTGACATCTCATTCAGGAAAACAGTCTAAATTTTTTAATCATGCTAGTCAATTCCTTGAACATTATTAACTCAAGCTTCTTTTCCAGCTTTATCTTCTACTAAAACCCAGCATACATGTTGTAGGAGCTTGTACTTATAGCACTCAAATCTACCATATCTTTGCATATCTCTGTGTTATTACTTTGGCCTGTGATATTATTCTTTTTTATCTGGTAAAATTCTATTTGTTTAATAAAGTCTAGAACAAATATCAACTTCTCTATAATAACACTACTTCTTTGGCGTACATTATAATATTTCTATGATGCTGGCATTTGAACATTCATTATAGTATGATTTTTGTATGTTTATGTCTATGCAACAGAAGATGAGTGATTTGAGTGGTGGAATACATTCACATATTTTTCTACTCCCATTTTCTCTCAGTGTTTGGCTTATGATCAGAGTTCAATAGGTAACTGGTGAATGAACGAATTAATTTAAAAAAAACAAATAAACAAGTACTGAATTTAATAGAAAACTCCACTTGCAATTGAGCCAGTTATTTTTAGTCATTATTATAAGAGTTAATAAAAGCATTCAAGAACATTATTCATGTTATTACTGCAGATAGAATCAGCATAGAGAGAGAAATTAATGTGAGTTCTAATTTCCTGTCATAAATATTCAGTGGCATTTGGTGAGAATGCAAATGCTTTTTAGTTTCCTTCATAGTTTATACATTAAAATCAAACTTTATAATTATAATAAAATAAATATGCAATAAGTTACTACTGAGGTTGTTACAGAGTTAAAGGCAAGGAAATAGGAAACTATTTTTATAGATTTCCTTAATTTTTTCTGCACTTTAACATAATAATCATCATTAAAATTAAGAATCTAAACTCTTTTCAATTGATGAATGAGGTAATTTATCCCATTTCAAACCAGAGAAAGAACAAATGTTACATGGATGATATAATCCAAATCTGTACATTTAAGTAGCAGTTCATTAATTGTAAAACAATATTGATCTAATTAGAGTTTTCAGTGAAGTGTTTACTTTGGTCAGTTTCTAGAAATTTCCCTTCAAATCAAAGTAACTCAGTTTGTCTCTGAACCCTCTCAAATTTTTAACAGAATTGAGTTTGAATTAATTTCAATGAGTTCCCTAAGCAGCCTTATATTATCCCATGTGGGAGACATGAAATCAGAAGCAGAACGAAATCGAGTCCGTTGTTAAAAGTTACAACAAAGTCAATGTTACTTCTTTCATAAAATATAGATTCTATGCTTTATATAGAAGTTGCAAGCTGAGATATTAGCAAGATATTGAGAAACTTATTGGAAGCATAACCTTGCTTTTACTCAATTGATTTTAACAGCATGTCTTAAAATTTTTGCTTCCTGTTGATTATTCTTGCAGGGAAAGTTAGAGTGGAGATAATGAGACGGAGATTCAGGGCCAAGAAAGAGAGTTGTAGTGCCATCACTGCTTACATTAGGATAACTAGGGAGCAAGGGACCCAAATAATGGGCAGAAAGAAGAATATGACAGACAAGATAAACACAAAAGAATCAGTACACGACCAGATAATGATGTCATCATTTGTCGTGGTACAAACAGAACATTCTCAGATTGGCAGAATCAGAGAGGTTAATGGAGTAAGACAGTCATCACAGGGCAAAGATACTAAAACGTGCAAGTAAAATAATGTCAAGTAAAACTTAAAATCATGGACAGAAACTATGCCAAAGACAGCCGAAATACCGAATTTTCATCATCATGGAGCTCTCAAACAGAGGATGAACATTGTTTGCACTCACCCTGTAAGAATAAGCAAAATCCCATCTATAAGCTTCTGGCCCAATAGCAAAGCCATAGTAACCCAGTTCTAAATAATTGAAAAGAAAACAAAATAGAAAAGATAAGTTATAATAGACCCTTAGGGGAAAAAATAAAACCTGAGCTGAAGACACAATACAGAACAAAGGGGAGCAGACTTGCCAAGGTTATGACTTCTTCTAGATTGTGTATTTTGATGGGCATAAACAAAGTGCTTTATGATAGGTTTGACTGCTCTTACGGGGACAGTGTTCAAAAAGCACAGCTAATGAAAAGAAAGAGGAAATAATTCAAGCTTTTGAAAAGAGGATTTAGTTGAAGAAGATAAAGATTTTACAGCACCTTCCTGCAGAAAATGAAACTGCCTGAGAATTTTCTGTGGGGCATACTTGAATGGCAACCAGCCAGGAAGGGAAAACATAATGACCGTGATGGATATAGACGATCATAGGTATTAAGTGGCAGGTAAAGGAGAATATAAAGTTTCTCCCTATGCTAGATTCCTTCTAGAATATCACAGTTTCTACCAAAGGATTTATTTCAGACTAACTTTATAAACAATTTGCATAAAGCATGCAACTGATGAAAAAGGGCACATGATGAGTTTTTCTTAGATGATGCCAAACTGTGTCAAAGGACCATAGAATATTAAAAAAAATAATTTCTTTCAAACTGTCTTTGTGCCTGAAACTCTATGGTAGAATTATCAATGAAGAAGATTTTCCTCAAATAAGATATACTAAAATAATAAGATATACTAAACTACACCTGTTTTTCTGGGGCGCCTGGGTGGCTCGGGCATTGGGTGTCTACCTTTGGTTCAGGTCATGATCCCAGAGTCCTGGGATCAAGCCCCTCATTGGGCACCCTGTTCAATAGGAAGCCTGCTTCTCCCTCTTCCACTCCCCCTGCTTGTGTTCCCTCTTTTGCTGTGTCTCCCTCTGTCAAATAAATAAAGTCTTAAAAAAATAAAAAAAATAAAGTATACCCACTTTGTTCACCCAAAAATAGAAACAAGAAGGGAATAGTTCTCAGTCTTAATTTTAAAATCCTCTACCATAGGTCTTGAAATTAAACTAAAGATGTCAAAATACAAACGGAATATTGACTTATTTCCTTTTCAGATAGTAGAGATAAGACATAGGTATGGGAAAGGAAGTACATTAATATGTTAATGCATATGAATAATGAGGTATCTTAAAATATAATTATATAAATTTGATATCACAATTTTCCAAGAGTTAGTTTTGAATCATCATTGACTATCCCCATACTCGACTGAAATCTTAAAATATGGATAATTTCAAATATGCCTAATTTTTAATAAAAGAGAATCGCTTTTTTTGCAAGTTGTGTATTTTCATCTATTGTGATATTTACCTGTTCATATTTTCTTCAGTTGGCTTTAATCTTTTGTTTATGGGTTTTGCCCTCTATACTCAGATTCATAGTCATACCACCTGTGAAAGTATCCTTGCAGCAATTTGTGAATATAGAAAATAAAAGTAGAATAGTGTAGTTGACAATGACAGTTAATATTAATTAAATGCTTCATGTATGCCAAAAGCTTGACTATTTTATTTGTTTCAAACTTCACTATAGCCATTTAAGATACTAGTTTTCTTCTTATTTTATAGGTAAGGAACCCGATGCTGTCAGGCAGATTTCCCAAACTAATTCTACTAATAATTGATAAGGCCAAGATTCAACTGTGATCCATCTTACTCTAGGGACTGACTTATTAACCACAGTGGGGCAGAGAGGAAATAGAAATGAGGAGACTGCGGTCATTCTCATAGCTTCTATTTCAGAATGTGAAATTGGATAAAGATTTCTCCAAATATAGTAGGATGTTTGGCCACCCACACACATACACACATACAAAAAAAAAAAAAAAAGGAAAAAAAGCCAAACAAACAAACAAAAAACCCCTAAACCTTCAAATGTATATCTTTTGCATTTTGAAATATTTAGGTTGAAAATTATGTCCAAAATATTCATCAGGAGTGCTAAACTGATCCATCACACATTTCTCAGAACTTAACTAAGTTTAAATAAACTGTTTGGGCCCACAGACTAAAGTTCTGCCTAATATTTATATAGTCCTAAATTTTCTGTGGCCTTCATAAAGAATGGTTAATTTAGTTGGTGTCCTTTCTCAGAAGATGCTCTAATATCCCTTGGAAGTTCCAGTGAGCACTAATGTATCTGGAAATGACTATGTAGTTTTGAATATGTCAATAAAGCTTGTTTGGTTATTCTTTGGCAAACTTCCTAGAGTCAAATTTGCATTCTAATATTAGTCTTCACATATAACTACATTGTTAAATCCCGTGTTCCCATCTCAAGAGATATTTGTATTGAGACTATCTGTACTTGAAAAATAAAATAATTTTATCTTATGCTAAATTAATTTTAGGGAACTGCAACTGGTGTATGAAGCCTTTCCTGTAATTTGGGAACCATGCGTATAAAGCCAGTTTAGGCACCTAGCATTCTCTAAATTTCCCCAAGAGAAAGACTGAGTGTGATGAGCATTCTTGCATGTCCATAGTTAGGGAGACATAGCAGGGGGAGACGTAGGCAATGGAAGGAAAAATAAACAAGGAAAGAAAGACCATAATATATTATCTCTACACCCATTTCTGTTTTGACCTTCCCAGATCTAGACTTCCAAGGGGGCAGTAAATCTCTGAATTCCTGGGTCCCAGAAATAGTCCCTAAGATACATTTGAAGGATTGCTACACACTAAGCTCATACATTATTAAAAAACTGAACATAGTGTTGCTATAAACTTAATTGATGTTTATAAAAAATGTTGCTTCAAATAACTTAAGAAATTCTCAATTCTATTAAAATCATCTGGGCACCTGGGTGGCTCAGTGGGTTAAAGCCTTTGCCTTCAGCTCAGGTCATGATCTCAGGGTCCTGGGATCAAGCACCGCATCGGGCTCCCTGCTCGTCAGGGAGCCTGCTTCCTCCTCTCTCTCTCTGCCTGCCTCTCTACCTACTTGTGATCTCTCTCTCTCTGTCAAATAAATAAATAAAAAATCTTTTAAAAAATCATCTATATAATATAGATAGAAAAATCTATTTTTAGAAATTGTAATTTCAAAGTTCCTCAGAGCTCCATCTTGGATCTGTTTTGTTTTGTTTTTTCCTATACATTCTCCCTGTTGAGTGACCTCTACATGTAATTCCAATTATCATTATTCCCCCAAAGTATCTGATTCTATGCTGTTAGCTTAAACCAGCATTTTAAAATTCAGATGGATATATTCTTGCACTTACTAAAGGTCTCCACTCAAATAATCTGCTGTTATCTTAATATTACATGTTAAATCTGAGCTCCTCATTTTCATTTAGGCTTATTTTCTTTTTAAATTTTTACACATGCAGTATCAGTCCCATGACCTAAGTACTTCCTGGAATTAGACCAAGAGACTCTTCATAATTGTCTCAAATTACCTTATCTCTTGCAGATACTGTGAAGAATATGCAATCATTCCCCATGTGAGATGCCTACAATGCTGTTTGGGGAATCACAGTTGCTTCTTCTCACCATGAAACTAACAAAGTTATTATGGTATTTTATATCTCCAGCAATACCAAATGTTTTCAATACTCTTGGTATAAATGGTATAAGATAGTGGTGAGGAGTGGTGAGGTGGGACTTTCTCTCCCAACCTTGTGACTCACTGGGCTACCAAGATCCATAAAATATCCCTGTGTTCAAAGCTTATAACTTTCCCTGGCTCCTTTGTTCATACTCTTTCTCCAGGAGGCCTCAAAATTTCCAAGTGACAGTGTTCTGGGCAGAAGTTCTTTTATTCACCTCTATATTCTGAGTCCTCTTCATTAAGCTGCTTCTTCAGTAAAGCTTCCTTCAGTTTTCCCACTCACTAAACTAATTTCTGTGTATGTGAATGGAAACAAACACACAGTGGACATTGTAAAGGGGAAAAAGAACAAATTTAAAAGGGCTATTTTTCTTCAAGTTTTTATATTACCAATCTTCAGAAATGTCACCACCATTATTCCAGTTACTTGACAGGGTAAACTGGTAACTCCTGGATTCCCTTCTTTTCAAACTGTCACCATTTCAATCACTTATTAAATCAACAAAATCAACCCATTAAATATTTTTCAAGTCTACCCCTTCTTACAATAAGTAATTCCATATGTTCAGTCCTTTTGTGTCCACCTGGAATCCATCCTGATACACTCTGCCAAAAATATGTTTATTAATACACAAGTTGGATCATTTTGCTTCTTCACTAGAATTCCCCTCAATTGCTTCCTATTATTTTCAGACATATGAAATCCTCCATTTTTAACAAGATATTATTTAACAGTTATGTAAGTCAGGGGCTTGCAAAGTAAAGGTGACAATGTAACATGATTATAAGCTCCAATGAACAGTGAGCAGCATGCCTTGAAGTTTCTCGAGATGGAGGTCTTTGAAAATATAGAGCTTTGTGGAAGAAGGTCACAGGTTTTCTTGGTGAAGACAGCACACTCTCCTGGCTGTCACTAGAGGTCACTTGGTTGATTTCTGGAAGTTTGTGACTTGCAAGACATGCATTATTTCTATAGTCCTTGCCACCACTCCAGCTTATAAAACATCAACCTCCTGTTTACTACTGTTTGAGGGCTAATTACTACAAAAACTCAGACCTCTGCATCTCTTCTGCAGCATAAGCATTAGTCTGAAATATGTCTCTTCTTAGTGTGGTGCACATTCACTTTGTTAGTTGATAAAGTTTAACTCTTTTGACTCCGTAATTGGAGTATCTCCAGTATTCATTTATATGCCTTTCATGAAAATGGTTTTGTCAGGATGCTCCAGGCATTCCCTTACTTTTGAAGTATGTACCTATCACAGCCCCTTGTGTATCTTGTCCATGGTCTGAACTGCACTCATTGTTATATAAGCTCACTACAGATTTACTCATGTATACACCCTTATATATTTAACTTAAAAATTAGGATAATAGTGTCTTTCATTTTCTAGGTGAATAATTCAATATAAATAGTCCTTAAGTAGACAAATAGTATAGCCCCCTTGGCAAGGTAGAAATATTCATGCAGTAGATGTCAGGCCAGACAGAGTAAGTATCATAATAGCTTGACCCACATGGGTCATTGGCAGGGGTTAACTGATCAAGTCTTTGCTGGTAAAATAGATCACCAGTCTATGGGGTGTCTAGGTGGCTCAGTCAGTTTAGCTTCTGACTCTTGGTTTCAGCTCAGGTCATGATCTCAGGGTCCTGGGATCGAGCCTCGAGTCAGGCTCTATTCTCAGTGTGGGGTCTGCTGGAGATGATCTCCCTTTCCCTCTGCTCCTTCCTTGCTTTCTCTCTCTCTCTCTCTCTCTCTCTCACCCCCACTCCCTGAAATAAATAAAAACAAATCTTAAAAAATAGATCAGCAATCCGTAAGATCAAACTTGAGTTATATAAAAACAAAACAAAACAAAACACTAGATGTAATGAGCCGAGTCTTGATGTAAATCTCCATTGTAGATTCATAGCTTTGCTCCAAGTTCCAAGACATTAGTCAGTTCACAAATCTGAGACCTTGAATGAAGGAGTCTGGGTACACATGAGAAAGGACTGCCAATTAACTCTTCAGCAAACATCTTCCTCCTAACCTTCCCAGAAGAGTTCTGCAGACATTTTACAGGGAATAATTGTACTGCGGAAAGGAAAATACCCACACAAGAACTTTTAGGTGTCCCTAGATACTGGCATTAGGCTGACACTAATCCCTAAGCTTCTGTAATGCCAAAGTGACCCGCCAGTTTGACTGGAGGCTTATGGAGATGAGGGGATAAAAGGAATTTGGGCCTGAACCTGTCTTAAAGTGTAGTGGTTCCATGAACATATCCTATATTCCCAGATGTATAGTTGGCATTTGTGTATTTAGCAGAGGCAGAATCCTCACATTTTTCTTATTCATCAAATGAGACCTGTTATAGTAGGAGAAGCCAAGAAGGAGCCCCTAGAATTTCTTCTTCCTATAAAAAAAGTAAACTAAAGGCAAATTTCCAGGGTCACCAAAGAATTTAACATTACCATCCGAGAGCTGAAAGATGCACGTGTGTTGCTCTCTATCACAACCTCATGAAAATTACGTTTGTCCTACACTGGACAAGCAGAACCTAGAGAATGAAATGGATTCTAGGAAATATGATCAGGTGGTGGCATTAATGGTACCTACTTTTCTAGACACATGGCCACTTCAGTGGTGGTCACATCTAATATATGTCTATAGATATGATAAATGTATTTTTCTCTGTCTACTGCTACTTTGTGTATAACCGAATCTGCTCATTTGCAACTGACGAGGAAGCAGTATACTTTCACCATTTTTTTCCCTCAGAAATACATTTATCTCACTTGATGCCATAGTTTAGTCTGGAGAAACTTTGATGATTTCTCCATCACAGGGCACTTCGTGCTAGTACAAAAAATTTGATAACACCATAATATTTGGGCCTGGGGAGCTGTAAGAGGCACACTTGTGTATGTCCTGTGTAAGCTACGAGGTGGGATGAGAGGCAATGTTTTTGTTAGCCAGCTTTACCGTGGAAGAAGTGGTTTGCTTTGTTGTAATGTGCCTGTTTTCTCATGAATGTCGGCAGAGAATTCAGTCCTGGTAGATTACGTGGGTATTGAGAGGCGGAGCACAGGCACCCTTTTGGCTATCATGGGTTTGGCTCAAGCAGTGTGTACCTGGGGTCAATTATTTTCATGGTTGCCTTCCTGCTTCCTACATTATGGAAGGGATGGTGGTGTGGTCTGTAAAGAGAAGTTCAGGCAGAGATTCCCTGGGTCCTCAACTTCCTGGCCATGGTAGAAATTGCAGCATGGGAATCAGTTTTGAGGATTATTCTAGGAATCATTTCTGGATGGCCAGTCTGGAGCTTACTTCTCTGTGCCTTAGAACTGTTTCACAAGAATTCAATTTTCAGTACTAAATCCCTTTCACATTAACTAGAAAACTTGGCTCCTGCCATCTGCCATTACACTTTAATTGCTACAAGATCTGGACATACAAGCCATATGCATATGTTAGGAGTAAAAGTAGGTCTGGAATTGTGTTTCATCCAAATGGCATTTTATCCAAATTCTTTTTTTAAATCATCTTTACCTCTCTTTGGCATTCCCTCTCCCACTCCTATCTCTCTGTGTTAGAATCTACATGATTAACATGACACAATTAACTCATCACTGAGCTACAGCCTGATAAATTCTAATGCAGAACATGGGCAAAGATTTATGGAGCACCTGGCTTAGATGAGGAACAGAAGAATGTCCTTCTGTTTATCTCTAAATCTAAGTCTTTTTAATCCTGCTTCCTAGGGATGTGTGGTTAAAAATACCTATCAATGGCCATCAGGTGTACACACAAATATAGAGAGCTGGAAAAATTACCATAGTTAAATACTCAATTTTGTTTACCTCTCTGAAGGCTAGAAATGTGGAATTAGAAGAAAGAAAACCACATATAGGGCAAATGATTTTTTTGAAGAAGGGCCACCCTGCCTATTAGTACTCATGATCTGATCAGTGCCCTCTGGTCATAAGTAATCCTATTAATCATTCCTCTTTCCTGGAGAATATGTTAGGAAGATAAAGAAAAGGGAGCTAAACCTTTTTATACTATAATATGAGACTTACATAATACAACATACTGTCTTTAATAAAGTACACAAATATATTTTTTTAAAGTTCCAGGAACTTAGGGAGAAGTATCAGTGACAAAACTTTATAGGATGTGAATATGAGATTACTTTAATTCTTCCTTTGATTAATCTGTGTACTACCTGGAATAAATTTTAACTAGGGATGATTTTTATCTAGTGTTTATCTCTTTCTAGGTATTGTGTCTGGCTTTCCTCTTAAAAAATCTGAGATTTATGCTTTCTCCACTTTATAGATAATGCTATTGGGTTAGGGCAATTAGGAAACTTATCTAAGGAACAGAATTGTTCTTTGACTTAGAAAAAAAGAGCGTAGATAAATGTAATCAGTATTTAATGCACTGATTGCCTCCATAGTATTGAAAATTTGATGTGTAAAATGCATGGTCTTAGACCGCTAAAATGTTGGGAGTGTCAGATGGATTTAGTAAGACAGCAGACTGTTAATGGATATTGTTATTTCTGTGAGAATCTAAAGCTCTAGTTAATTATTTTAAGGTTATATAAATCATTGCAACATGTAATTTTCTTAATTGATTAATGCAAACTTTTCTATGCAGCTTCTTTATACAAGGAAGCATTTATATTTGCTTTATTCATACAAACAATCATAGTTTTCGAAGACCAGGAAAAAAAATTCATACCTTCTTTGTACCAAGTTTGTAAGGATTGATTCAAGAGTGGAATTAAATTTGAAGCACTTTGTGCTTTTCTGATCCAGTGATGACTTTGAGTATGATGATATTTGGATTTTCTGCATCTCCCTCCTACTTATCTTTGTGACCATATCTAGTCTCTGAACGGGAATGAAAAGGAATAGTGGGTTTTTTTCTGAGAACTGAAGAATATTGGCCTGGCAAATGTGCCTATATATTTATAGTGGAGAGAAAACATTTAAGAGGAAAATGGAATTCAAGACAAGAAGAAAAGCGTGAGGAATATACATTTGGCTTTGTCATTACCTATTTGCAAAACATTATACACCAATTTAAATTGCAAAGTCCGTAAGATTTCTTTGGGGAGCTCTATTTGGTCATGTCTACTTCACTGATGAACCTAGGGAAATTGGTACTGCAGGATTTTTGTGACCTCAAAAGAACTTTCATCTTCCATTTCTTGATTTCCTACACTAGATAGGCTTATGGTATCTTATCAGCCAAATACATTGCATATTTAAGTGCAAGGCCTCTTTAAAAAAGTGTATCAAATAATGCCTGTGACTTTGGTGGCCTGGAGTATGAAAATGCCACAGTTTTCTATTTATAAAAGATTGTATGAAACCTTTTTTCAGAGTGCTACTTATAAATATGGTGAACTTGTTGCCATAGTTTTTCTTCAGATGCACAGCAAGTAGTTGATGTGCCACTTCTATTCTCTTTGAGGTGATAGGTCACTAAGAAATTAACTTAGTGTGAAAGTCACCATTTATTCAATATACTTACTTGGCAAAAGTTATTTTAAGTTTCAAGATGTAATGTAACAGTTGTTTATGACGTTGTTCTTAAGATAAGCATAAAGAACTAGTTTCAGTGATGCGAATTAGGTAGTGACCACAGTTTTTTGACAGGTCATAATTTCCTATGATTAATATTGGAAATAAAAGCTGATATTATGTATTCAATATATAAAAATTGGTATTTTGAATCTACAAAATGATTGTTTCTTTTTTTAAAAGATTTATTCTTTATTAGAGAGAAAGAAAGAACACAAGGAGGAAGGAAAGAAGGAGAAAGAATCTCCAGCAGACTCTGAGCTGAGTGTGGAACCTGACATGGGACTCAGTCTCACAACCCTGATATTGTGACCTGAGCCAAAACCAAGAGTCGGACACCCCCCAACCAATTCCTTCACCCAGAAGCCTCAAAAATGATTGTTTCTTATATCCAATATTTTGCAGTCCAATCTTGTGAACCAATGCTGGGATTTAAATATATAGTGCTAGTATTTAAGGTTATCCACTATTTGTACAAGAACAATTTATTAAAAAATATTTTTCATTAATATGAAGCCAAATGTTTTGATAGACTGAATTGCTTTAATTAAATAACTAATTAATGAAATTTACCCTTTTCAGCTAAGTGGATTTAATTACAGACATAGCCATACTCATATGGAAATCAGAAATAGTGTTTGGAGTGAGGGGAGAAATAGGACATAAAATAATTAAATAATTTTCCAAAGACATAATTTTTTTAAGTTTTATTTCAATCACCCAGTGTTCATCATGACAAGTGCACTCCTTAATCCCCATCATCTATTTCACCCATCCCCCCACTCACCTTCCCTCTGGCAACCATCAGTTTGTTCTCTATAGGTAAGAGTCTGTTTCTTGGTTTGTCTCTCTCTCTCTCTCTTTTTCCATCTGTTCATTTGTTTTGTTTCTTAAATTCCAAGTATGAGTGAAATCATATGGTATTTGTCTTTCTCTGATTGACTTATTTCAGTTAGCATAATACACTCTAGTTACCTCCATGTCATTGTAAATGGCAATATTTCATTCTTTTCATGGCTCAATAACATTCCATCATTTCTCTCTCTCTCTCTCTCTCTCTCTCTCTCTCACACACACACACACACACACACACACACACACACACACACACACACACCCCTCATCTTCTTTATCAATCAGTGGACACTGGGGCTCTTTCTATAATTTGGTTATTGAAAATAATGCTGCCACAAACATAGCGGGGTATGTATTCCTATGCATTATTTCTTTGGTATTCTTTGGGTAAATATCCAGTAGTGTTATTGCTGGATCATAGAGTAGTTTTATTTTTAACTTTTTGAGGAATCTCCATACTGTTTTCCAGAGTAGGGGCACTGGTTTGCGTTCTCACTAACAGTGCAAGAGGGCTCCTTTTTTTCCTCCACATCCTCACTAACACCTGTTGTTTCTTGTGTTTTCAATTTTAGCCATTCTGATAGGTATGAGGTGATATTTCATTGTAGTTTTACTTGCATATCCCTGATGATCAGTGATCATGAGCATCTTTTCAAGTGTTTGTTGGCCGTCTGGATGACTTCTTTGGATAAATGACTGTTCATGTCTTCTGCCCATTTTTAATTGGCTTGTTTATTGAGTCTTGAGTTTTATAGAAGTTTTTATATATTTTGGATACTAGCCCTTTATCAGATATGCCATTTGCAAATATCTTCTCACATTCTATAGGTTATCTTTTAGTTTTGTTGATCGTTTCTGTCAATGTGCAGATTTTTTTATTTTGAGGTAGTCCCCAAAATTTATTTTTACTTTTATTTCCCTTACCACAGAAGACATATCTAGAAAAAAAGTATCTTCTTTCCTAGGATTTTTATGGTTTCAAGTCTTACATTTAGGTCTTTAATCCAAGTTAAATTTATTTTTGAGTGTGGTGTAAGTAAGTGGTCCAGTTTCATTCTTTTGCGTGTTGCTGCTCAGTTTTCCCCACATGATTTGTTGAAGAGACTGTCTTTTTTCAATTGGTTATTCTTGCTTCCTTTGTTGAAGACTAATTGACCATATAATTGTGGGTTTATTTCTGGGTTTTCTATTCTGTTCCATTTATCAAAGTGTTTATTTTTTATGTCAGTACCATACTATTATGATTACTACAGCTTTGCAATATAACTTGAAGTCCAGAATTTTGATGTAAAGTTCAGCTTTGCTTTTCTTTTTCAAGATTGCTTTGGCTATTTGAGGTCTTCTCTGGTGTCATGTAAGTTTTAAGATTGTTTGTTCTAGTTTTGTGAAAAATGCTAGTGGTATTTTGTTAAGAATTGCATTAAATTTGTACATCGATTTTGGTAATATAGATATTTTAACTATATTTTTTCCTTCAATGTATGAGCATGGAAGTGTTTCATCATTCTCAGAGTAAAGGTCTTTCACTTCTTTGCTTAGGTTTATTCCCAGGATCTTATTGTTTTTGTGCAATTGTAAATGGGATGGATTCCTTAATTTCTCCTGCTGCTGTTTCACTATTGGTGTATAGAAATGCAACAGATGTCTGTACATTGGTTTTGTATCCTGTGACTTTACTGACTTCATTTATTAGTTCTAGCAGTTTCTTGGTGGGATCTTTCAGGTTTTCTATATACAGTATCATGCCATCTACAAGTAGTGAAAGTTTTACTTCTTTCTTACGGATTCGGATGCTTTTTATTTCTTTTGTTGTCTGATTGCTGTGGCTAGGACTTCCAGCACTATGTTGAATAAATTGGTAGGAGTAGACATCCTTGTCTTTCTTAACCTTAGGGGAAAGTGTCTCAGTTTTTTTCCCCATCGAGGATGATGAGAGCTGTGGGTTTTTCATGTTGAGGTAGGTTCCCTCTAGATCTACTTTGTTGAGGGTTTTTATCATGAATGCATGTTGAACTTTTTTTTTTCTTTTGGATGTTGAACTTTGTCAAATGCTTTTTCTGCATCTATTGAAATGATCATATAGTTTTTATCCTTTCCCTTATTCATGTGATGTATCATGTTGATTCATTTTCAAATATTTAACCACCCTTAAATCCAAGGAATAAATCCCACTTGACTGTGGTGAATGATTTTTTTAATGTGTTGTTGGCTTCAACTTACTAGTATTTTGTTGAGGATTTTTCGTATTGATTTTTATCAGAGATACTGGCCTGTAGTTNAAATCCACGGAATAAATCCCACTTGACTGTGGTGAATGATATTTTTTAATGTGTTGTTGGCTTCAATTTACTAGTATTTTGTTGAGGATTTTTCGTATTGATTTTTATCAGAGATACTGGCCTGTAGTTCTCGTTTTTGTTGTTGTGNTTTTTTGTTGTTTTTGTGTCTTTATCTGGTTTTGTATTGGAGTAATGTTGGTCTCATTGAATGAATTTGGAAGTTCTCTTTCCTTTTCTATTTTTTGGAATATTTTGAAAAGAATAGGTATTAACTCTTCTTTTTTTTTGAAGCCATCTGGTCCTAGATTTGGGTTTCTTGGGAGTTTGTTGATTATTGATTCAATTTCTTTGTTAGTTTTCAGTCTGTTCAAATGTTCCATTTCTTCCTGTTTTAGTTTTGATAAGTGAAACTCCTGGCTTCATTGATCTGTTTTATTGGGTGTTTTTTGTAGTTGATATTTTATTTTTTGTTTCTATATCATTTATTTCTGCTCTAATTTTTATTATTTCATTCCCATGGTTTTAGGTTTTGTTTGATGTTCTCATTCTAGCTCCTTTGGGAGTAAGGTTAGGTGGTTTGAGATTTTTCTTGCTCCTTGAGGTAGTCCTGTATTGCTNGTGTTTTTTAGGTTTTGTTTGATGTTCTCATTCTAGCTCTTTTGGGAGTAAGGTTAGGTGGTTTGAGATTTTTCTTGCTCCTTGAGGTAGTCCTGTATTGCTATAAACTTCCCTCATGAACAGCTTTTGCTGCATCGCAAAGGTTTTGGACTGTTGTATTTTCATTTTTATTTTTTTCCCATGTACTTTTCTTATTTCTTCTTTTATTTCCTGGTCTCCTCACTTATTTTTTAGTAGCATCTTGCATAACCTCCATGTATTTGTGGTCTTTCCAGATTTTTTCTTGTGACTGACTTCTAGTTTCATTGTGCTGTGGTCAGAAAAAGATATATGGTATAACTTTAGTCTTCTTTAATTTGTTGAGGCTTATCATCTACTCTGGAGAATGTTTCATGTGCTCTTTTTATTTTTTTTTTTTTTTAGATTTTTATTTATTCATTTGACACAGAGAGAGAGATTACAAGTAGGCAGAGAGGCAGGCAGAGAGAGAGGAGAGAGGAGGAAGCAGGCTCCCTGCTGAGCAGAGAGCCCGATGCGGGCCTCGATCCCAGAACCCTGGGATCATGACCTGAGCCAAAGGCAGCGGCTTTAACCCACTGAGCCACCCAGGCGCCCTCATGTGCTCTTGAAAAGAGTATGTATTCTGTTGTTTTAGGATAGAATTCTCTGATTATATCTATTAAATCCATCTGTTCCAGCATGTCATTCAAAACCATTTTTCCTTGTTGATTTTCTGTTTAGATGATCTGTCCATTGATGTAAGTGGGGTGTTAAAGTCCCCTACTATAAATGTATTTTTGTTAATTAGTTCCTTTATGTTTGTTTTAACTGTTTTATGAATTTGGGTGCTCTTATGTTGACTGGATAAATATTTACAATTATTATATATTCTTATTGGATTGACCCTTTATTATTATATAGTGTCCTTCTTTGTCTCTTGTTAGAAGTCTTTGTTTTAAAGTATGTTTTGTCCAATATAAGTATTGCTACTCTGGCTTTCTTTTGACATCCATTTGCATGACAGATGTTTCTCCATCCCTTCACTTTCGATCTGCATGTATTTAGGTTTAAAATGAGTGTCTTTTAGTCAGCCTATAGATAGGTCTTGATTTTTATCTCTTCTGTCACCCTATGTCTTTTGATTGGAGCATTTAGTCCAATTACATTCAAAGTAATGACACTTTGAAACAAAGCAATGAAAGTATTCATTCCTGTTTTATTATTTATTTTGTTGCTGTTTCTGAAGATTTTCTCTGATCCTTTCTTGTCTTCTCTCTTTCATGGTTTGCTGGTTTTCTTTAGTGACATATTTGAATTTTTTTCTGTTCATTCTTTGCATATTTATTAATGTTTTTTGATCTGTGGTTACCATTAGGTTTGTATATAATATCTTCTCCATATAGAAGATTTGTTTTCCCTGTATGCTCTTCTATCTGTATGCTATTCTATCTCTCACCCTTCTTCACAACTTTGTCTCTCTCCTCACCACAGTGGATACAATCTGTTTCTCTCTCAAGCTGCACCTTCACACTTCCCANCATATTTGAATTTTTTTCTGTTCATTCTTTGCATATTTATTAATGTTTTTTTGATCTGTGGTTACCATTATGTTTGTATATAATATCTTCTCCATATAGAAGATTTGTTTTCCCTGTATGCTCTTCTATCTGTATGCTATTCTATCTCTCACCCTTCTTCACAACTTTGTCTCTCTCCTCACCACAGTGGATACAATCTGTTTCTCTCTCAAGCTGCACCTTCACACTTCCCACCTTCTTTGATGTGACTTCTTCTCTACCTTTAGTCACGGAGTTTGTTCCCTGTCAGTCTTCAGATTAATTTCTAGATATCTAGTAGTATTCATGGGATGAGGTGAGCCTAGGATCCTCCTACTTCACTGCCATCTTTCCCTCTCCCATATATTTTTTTTTAATAAAAAGGACACTTCAGGTTTATGGCACTATCAATGTGGGAACATTTTTAGTGTCTGGCCAAATTACATCAGATCCTAAAATCTTACAGCTGACTCCTTTTCTGGAGACTTCTTCTTCTTCTTCTTCTTCTTTTTTAAAGATTTTATTTATTTATTTGACACAGAGAGAGAGAAATCACAAGTAGGCAGAGAGGCAGGCAGAGAGAGGGGAGGAAGCAGGCTCCCTGCTGAGCAGAGAGCCCGATGCGGGCCTGGATCCCAGGACCCTGAGATCATGACCTGAGCCGAAGGCAGAGGCTTTAACCCACTGAGCCGCCCAGGCGCCCTGGAGACTTCTTCTTGACTGAATATTGAACAAGAGTCAAGTTATCAGGTAAGTGACATACTTCTCTCCACAACCTTGGAGATAGCCTGTTGCCAATGATTGACTCACAAAGGTTATAGTAAACCAGACTCCGTTGTTTCAAGGGACCAACTCTGTGGTGAGATTCATGCTCCAGAGCTTCCTGTAGGATCATCCACAGCTATATACTCTGAGACACATTTTTATATTGTTCCTTTTACTTTTAAAATATTCCCTCAGTAAACCATTCATAACAAATTTATCTTTCAAGTTTTGCCTCTAGGGAACCCAATCTGAAATAATCTTAATCAATTATTACAGCAAATAAAATAAAATTTGCTCGGTGTGTCTGGTTCTGAATCATATAATGTTTCTTTCTTAAGAATAGTAAATGTGAAACTAATGAGCTTGAGTTTACATACAAAACTGGCTTGCATTTTCCCTGAATTGGTTGTTAGTAACCCAGAAGTATAATTCATTCATCTTGTGTTTTGACATTGTTTTCATCTTTCCATTGAGCAAAGAATAAGAGCAGGTGTGTCTATTTAATGTTTGCTTCTAATGACGTCATTATAGAAACCAAAAGCTAAGAGGTAAAACATTTTTAGAAGTCTGGCACACATTCTTTATTCTTATAAGTATTGAAATAACATCCCTTATAAACTTGCAATAAAAGTATCAAAAATAGATTTTCCCCTACTAGGAATCCTTACCTCTTATTAGTCACAAATATTCCTCTTCAAAGCCAGATGTCTACAAACCATAATACAGAGAATCTTATGAATATAAAAGAATTACAGCAACAGCATCCATGACAGTTCTTCATTCTTCTTCCACTTAAAATTTCCAGTGATATGAAAGGATCTCACTATTCCTTTATTAAGAGTTTTAGAATCAGACTGGAAGTGAGTTCTGATTCTCTAGTTTTTAACATATGAGACTGACCAAGTTAATTAAGTGTGCCTTNCTGAATATTGAACAAGAGTCAAGTTATCAGGTAAGTGACATACTTCTCTCCACAACCTTGGAGATAGCCTGTTGCCAATGATTGACTCACAAAGGTTATAGTAAACCAGACTCCGTTGTTTCAAGGGACCAACTCTGTGGTGAGATTCATGCTCCAGAGCTTCCTGTAGGATCATCCACAGCTATATACTCTGAGACACATTTTTATATTGTTCCTTTTACTTTTAAAATATTCCCTCAGTAAACCATTCATAACAAATTTATCTTTCAAGTTTTGCCTCTAGGGAACCCAATCTGAAATAATCTTAATCAATTATTACAGCAAATAAAATAAAATTTGCTCGGTGTGTCTGGTTCTGAATCATATAATGTTTCTTTCTTAAGAATAGTAAATGTGAAACTAATGAGCTTGAGTTTACATACAAAACTGGCTTGCATTTTCCCTGAATTGGTTGTTAGTAACCCAGAAGTATAATTCATTCATCTTGTGTTTTGACATTGTTTTCATCTTTCCATTGAGCAAAGAATAAGAGCAGGTGTGTCTATTTAATGTTTGCTTCTAATGACGTCATTATAGAAACCAAAAGCTAAGAGGTAAAACATTTTTAGAAGTCTGGCACACATTCTTTATTCTTATAAGTATTGAAATAACATCCCTTATAAACTTGCAATAAAAGTATCAAAAATAGATTTTCCCCTACTAGGAATCCTTACCTCTTATTAGTCACAAATATTCCTCTTCAAAGCCAGATGTCTACAAACCATAATACAGAGAATCTTATGAATATAAAAGAATTACAGCAACAGCATCCATGATAGTTCTTCATTCTTCTTCCACTTAAAATTTCCAGTGATATGAAAGGATCTCACTATTCCTTTATTAAGAGTTTTAGAATCAGACTGGAAGTGAGTTCTGATTCTCTAGTTTTTAACATATGAGACTGACCAAGTTAATTAAGTGTGCCTTCTTTTTTAAGTTTTCAGAAGGGAGGAAATAATAGTACATGTGTTAGGCTGAAAAGTGAGCCCCCAAAATATCTATGTCTAAGTCCTCCGAAGGTATAAATATTACTTTACATAGCAAAAGGGAGTTTGTAGATGTGATTAAGTTACTAAGATAAAATAAGTCAGAATCTTGTGATGGGGAGATCATCCTGTACTACTGTGTGGATCCTAAATGTAATCACAATTATCTTTATTAAAAGGGAGACAAAGGGAAATTTGACTACAGACAATGAGAAGGCAGGATGACTACAAAAGCAAAGGATAGAGTTATGTGCTTTGACGGAGGAAGGGGCCATTAGCCAAGGAATGCAGGCAGTCTTGAGAAACCAAAAAGGGTAATGAAACTGATTTGGAATGTCTGACTTCCAGAACTGTAAGAAAATAAAGTTGGGTTGTTTTAAGTCAATGAGACTGTGGTAATTTGTTACAATGGCAACAAGAAACTAATAGACCTAAATAACATAATGTACATGTAGACCAAGAGCCATGCCTAGGAAAGTATTAGAGGGAAATGTGTTAGAGAGAAAAATCTACACTTCATTCTGCATGACAGAATTTTGGATATTTGTTGGCCAGAGTGCTTTCAACACTGAGCCCTTCAGAACAGGTTCTTCTGCCACCACTGATGCACAGAGCATCTACAGAATAAAATAATAACTGAGAGGTGAAACAAAATGCTGAGCTACCAGTGTTTTAAAAATCATAGAGATATATCCAATCGTTATGTTTATACATAAACTTGTTCATGACACCATAAAGAAGGGTATGACACAAGATTCCATTTAAAAGCTCATGGTGAAAAATAAAAAAAGCTCAAGGTGGCTAGTGCTATTACACTGGACCACATGTACATTCTTTAAGCTGATCAATCAAGCCTAGTTAAATCATGCTTTTTACTTAGCTAGGGTCAAAGGGGTTACGTTTATTCAATAAAGACAAATATTTATAAAGAAATAAAACCATATATAAATTATAAAAGGACTGAATGTTAATAAATGAATGTTATCACTATTAACATTATTAATTATTTTTTTGTTTATATGCTAAAAGTCAAATGTATTTTGTCTTTACTTTGTACCTCCTCCCTTACTGAGCAAAAGAAAAAGTAATAACAAGACAATTATATAGTGTATTTTAGTACAGGTAAAATTTTAAGCAAAGTGTCAAATCTGCCCCATTTATGTTGTCTAAGATACACTAATGTCATTTTTCTGAAGAATGAACCAAACTGAGTGCACCCACTCTTAGTTCTTTGTCTATTTAGCAACATATCACCTATAGATTCAGTGGATACTAAAATATGATGACATCAGTAAGAATTTAGATTCTTATAATTTGTAGTAACAAACTGGTTAGTAACCCACATTTTCACAACGGAAGTTTAAGTTTCTAAGTTGTAAAATATTCTAAGTATCTAGAGATAGAAAGGGACAAAATGAAGAAGCAGAAAGTCAACATCTGTTACCTAAAATAAATCTAATATTTAAGCTATAAATATGTCTGAGCTTTTAAATCCTTCAAAAAATGAAAAAGTCACACATTAAAACTGGGAAGTATTACTGCTTTCAATTTGAAATACACATGAGCATATAGATTCTCTAGAAAAAAGTGAATTAGGAAATGTCATCATAAGCAAGCTATGTATGAGCACTCCAATCCTACTTAACAAACAAACTAGGATAATTTGTATTCTCTGTCAGTCTAGCTCAGTGTGCCGCTGGGCCTGTCTCAGCAGTGGCAGTCATGTGAGGAGGACCATTTAGACGCAACATTTACTTTGGCACAGGTTTGGTTCCACACTCAGGTTTTCCTCCAGATGGGCTATCTCCATGCACACATAGGTTTGCCTCTTAATTCAACTACTGAAATTAGGGACAATCTCTGCAAGAGCACTTGGGCCATAAGAGAGTCAGCAGGAGCAGAAGTGGGTATCAGCAAGCCTTCTTGCCTTCTCACTTGCTTCTGAGTGCCTGGATACTTCGCAAAGAAACTGCCTTACTTTGCAGCGGAGTTCTGACAAATGTAGCTTCAGAATAAATTATCACTGCCATGGCCATTGTATTAGCACTGGTCTTATGGTTTGTTAAGAATTTGTGATGATATATCAAAGAATATATTTTTTAAAAGATTTATTTATTTACTTGAGAGAGAGAGAGCTGGGGGAAGGGCAGCGGAGGGAGAGAGAATCCCAATCAGACTCCCCACTGAGCAATTAATTAAGCAACTGATTATTAAGAAGCATCAAATACCCAACTGAGTTTCCTGAGGTGCAATATCTCAACTGATTAAAGTGAATGTCTTTATTTACACTTTTGAAAGAAACCTGGGGCGCCTGGGTTGTGCAGTCAGTTAAGGGTCCAACTCTTGGTTTTGACTCAGGTCACGATCTGGGGTCATGAGCTTGGGTCTTGAGATCCAGCCCCAGGTCAGCCTCCATGCTCTGTGAGGAGTCTGCTTCAGGTTGCCGCTGCCCATCCCTCTCATGCTCTCTCTCTCTCAAATAAATATATAAATCTTAGAGAAACAAAAAGGAAAACACCTTTAGGGTGAGAATGAATGTATCGTTGGGTTTTGGGGGGATAGACTGAGCCCTCAGTGTATCAAGCCCAAAAAGATGAAGGATTCTAACATATTAATATTGCTATCCAAAAGGATAAGATAAACAAATGGTGATGAAAATAATAATATAGAACAATTCATGGTTAGATATTAAGCAATTGCTACAGAAATACTGCTCTAAGTTTAGGAATATGAGAGGATTAGGATCTGCAGTAGGCAGAATGATGGCCGCCCAAAAATATTCAACTCCTAATTCTAAACCTGTAAGTATGTTATGTCACCTGGCAAAGGAGAATTAAGTTTGCTAATCAGATTACTGTAAAATAAGAACATTATCCTGGATTTTTCAAGTGGATGAAATGTAATCACAAGGATCATTTAATGTGAAATTGTAGAAATCAGAGTCAGAAAGATTTTGGGGACCCTACACTGGTGGCTTTGAAGATGGAGAGTTGGTCACATGCCAAGGACACAGCCAGTCTCTAGGAGCTGGAAAAGACAACTCAGTCAAGTCTCTTTGGACCTTCCAGAGGAAACACAGACCCATGAATATCTTTTTTCTACTTCTTTTCCTACATCCACCAGATTTTGTGTGGGAAAATAAGGGATCATGTGGATGATAATGGAGGATTTTTTTAGTATATTACAGGCTTAAAAACACGTATTTCACTAAGTTTTGCATAAATTCCTTGGCATTGTTATAGACAATGCAAATATTGGTGTTTACAATTAATCTATGTAGTAATTCATAAGATATAAAGTGTTTTTATATTTACTCATTTAATCCTCAAGGCAACCTGAAAAGTTGTATACTGTTGTGATCATCTCCCTATATGGGAAAGTCTCATACTGCTACCAAGCTCCTGGGCAGGATCCAAATCTGACTATCCTGCCTTTAATCCTGTACTCTTCGTAGACCATTCTATAATCTCTGCAATGCCATCGTATAAACTATTTACTTCTTGGAGACTAGAAGGATAAAGTTTTGGCTAGGAATTATGGATGAATAAGTAGAGGAGGGGTAGAGGTTTTGGCCCTGGCAACTTACCTGCCCTTTCTTGTTTTCTATTTAATCTCTCTTTGCCTCAGTTTGCCACCTGGGATCTCCCCCAAGAACTGGTGTGTGTGTGTGCATGTGTGTGTATGAGCATGTGCACTGCTGGAACAAAAAAGAAATGAATATTCCAAGTGGGATAAGTACTATACCTATGGATGGACTCCAGATTGTTCACACTTTAGAATACGTTTATTTCTTACTGGGGCACTTGATGAATTACCAGGATTTTGTAAAGAGTTGGAATAAAAGCAGTATTTTTGGGGGGGTAATTTTTATTCAAATGTTTGATATAAAGTTAATTTACCTGGAAACTCATACTGACTTTCATAGTGAAATATACTGTGGAATATAATACCACATTTTAAAAAGACTTTATTTATTTATTTGACAGAGAGAAAGAGAGAGAGAGCACAAGTAGGCAGAGCAGCAGGCAGAGGGCTAGGGAGAAGCAGGCTCTCTGCTGAGCAGGGAGCTAGATGCTGGGCTCCATCCCAGGACCCTGGGATCATGACCCAAGCCGAAGGCACACCCTTAACCAACTGAGCCATCCAGGCGCCCCATATAATACAACGTTTTTATTATTTATTTAAATGATAAAACATGAAAGTTTAAAAAAATTGCCACTTATAATAATGGGCTATTTTAGTTTATATCCCCAACTATTCAGGGACAAAGCTTACTGTTTCTCAGATGATAGGTTTTTCCCTATGGAAAAGTTGGCAAGTTTATTTGTACTTTATACTTTATAATGAATCTTATTACATTATTATTATTTTAATACAATATTATTATTTTCACACTCTCTTTAGTTTAATACTCATAATAAGATGATTATATACATGTGAAGAGTTTAGTGTAATGATTGGTACATTCTTCAAAAACAAATACCTACTATTGTAACCGTTATTGGGGATATTAATACTCTCCTGCTACCTTGTAACTGTATAGGAAAGAGATGAAATGATTGCATGGAACTGAACTCTCAATATAAACTGATGCTGTATATTTATTTTTTAATTGTAGTTCTTATGTATAAAACTTGTGTATGTACTTCTTATGTATAAAAATGTGTGTTCCACGGCTGTTGTTAAGTAACAATTTTTGGATGAATCATGATTTTACATAATATGCATATAATTCACTAGGTTGGGTGACAGGGACTACTTCTAGTTAAAATAAATTTTGAGCCTATCTCTGTCTCCTGTGGAGTACAGTGAGGCCCCTTTTACCTTGAGAAGTTAAGCGCACTTTAAATGATTTAAAATAATGTGCTTACATGCGAGTACTTTTTATTAACAGTGGGTTAATGGTTGGTGAATCAGTCACTATGGTGTCCATATTTGGGCTTAGGTGAGCAATCCCCTAATTCTATAAAACTTTAAGAAACATTCTATGTTCATATACTTTTTTCTGAGGACTTGATAAAGTTTTCATCAGATTTTTGACCAAAAAATACATGTTAAGAAACAGTGCTGCATTTGGTTGGGGCCATTGATCCTGTAACCACTTTACAGGGAACCAGGATTTCTGAATATTAAAGTTGGAGAGAAAAAAAGAAGAAAGGAGAGAAAGTATGAAGGAAGGAAGGGAGGGAGGGAGGGAGAAAGGAAAGAAGGAAGGGGTTGATTTGTACTGAAACTCTAGTAGACATAGAAAAATAATTTTGCAAATAATTTAACTACTTACTTATTATGAAATCACTTACTCATCTAGCATTTCATAAGACTTTTTAAAAAAATCCTTCAGTAAAAAGTATGTAAAACTCTAACTCCAACAGTATCTCTAATATGCTTTAAGCCTGAAAATGTTGCAACTTACAGTTAATAATTTTTTGATTTATGTATTTAATATAGTTATATCTTAGCATGCAGTGTTCTGTTGAGATAACCCAACCTAATTTAGGTGAGATATATGAAAGAATATTCTATTCTGATTCAAGTACCAAAGACTAATTTCATGGAGTAGGAAGCACAGAGAAGTTTAAATAATCAGGACTTGGAAATAAAGACATAATAGGAAAAATCACATCATCAATATACAAATATTGTGCATATACAAAAAGTTAAAATGATGCTTCACTACAAAGGGGAAACTGAAAAGTCTGCTATACTTGGAAAATAATAGAATTTTTATTTACTAGACTAAAAAAGCATTATTATTTAAATACTACTGTAAAAAGTAATAGGTGATTATGTTTTTTGTCTTTATTTTAATATCTTTTTTTTCCCTTTCTTCCTATATAAATATTTTGCCATTTTACTTTTAAAAATCATGTTCTGGAAGCCATGAATTTCACACTTGTCATAAGTTTGGGGAGTAAAGTAGGCTATAAATCACCGCTATGCAAAACAATTTTTCTTAATTTAATTTTCTTCTTCTTAGAACCCACTCAGTAATTAGATTAGTGGACTGTTGTGCCCTGGAATAAGTATATGACTATACTGCTTAGCCTAAATTGTTCTGACAACAGATTTGTAGAACTAGGGCACAGTTAAATTAGGTTTATTTGAACACCAGACGCTTGAATCTTGGAATATCAACTATCCTCCAGTCATTTCCTAAGCCATGTGAGCATGATCAGAGGAAATTCATTATTTCCCCAGAAAGAGGGGGCTTCAGCTGTGTGTCAGACTTTCTGTGCCTTTTTCATTTAACCACACATGTCTCTGAGATATGGATGCTCTCTTCTGGTTACTCTTGGAAGTGCCACTCAGAACCTGCAACATAACACTTGGTAGTTAAAGAGCCTTGGAACAGCATGTAGCCATCGATCTCTAAGGGTCTCACTGAAATTACAGAGCTAAAATACAATTCCGTGTCTTTTTAAACATATGAAATTGAAAATAGTTATTGAATAGCATTTATATTTATAGTTCCATCGGGAATGCCATGAGCTTAATTGTGTAGATTTTCAACAGATGTCTGCATTAAAATGTTGAGGTCTCCAATACAAGTTCCTATAAAGGAAATTCACATGAATATGTTAATTTTCTAACTTGGAGAAGGTGGAAATTTAAGTAAATTAAGCTTCTTCCTTAAAAAAAGAGATTATCTGATGTGTACCATAATAAATATATAAAAATAGTAATATAATAAATTCTTGTTAGTACCAACTTTGGTATTTCTTAATCTGTGACAATTTAATCATGTAATGGCCTGGCCTAGTATTTAATCATGTAATAGCCTAGCCACCATGAATAGAATAAAGTGTTTAAAGTTATGATATGTAACAAAGTAGTGGTATAAAAAATGACAAAAAAATAATCCCTTTAAAGAAAGACAGTGATATTAAGTTCTCTAAAATTATCACTTTCATAAAGCTTACTTAATTATATGTTGTATACTAATTATAGATTACACCTATCTTATCAGTAAGACAAATCTCATGTACTGCAAGATTCTGTTGTTACTCAAAATAAACTCTAAAAATAAAAATAAACTCTCAAAAAATAAAATTGTTATCAGTATATTTTTCCGTAACTAATCACATTTCTGATCCTAATGATTATAACACAGTCTGTGGAAAAAATAAAAATACTACTGAAGTTATATTTTTCTTCCAGGGCTACGTTGAAATGTTCTGCAAGTGAATGTCATATAAAATGCTTTCTAAATCTGTTTGGGAAAGATTTTATAGTCCCTCTCTCTGTCTGTGACAAAGATAGTGTGTGCTGATTGTTGAATGAATAATAATCTTTGTCATCATCCCTTTACTACTCTCCCATTACTCAAAAAAATATTTCTATGTTGTTTTCATTTTCTGCTAAAACCTATAACCCCATTGTTAAACATGCTTTTGGCAATAGCAACTCTTATTAGAGTTTTTTTATTTTATTTTATTTTATTTTATTTTATTTTATTTTATTTTATTTTATTTTATGTTATGTTATGTTATTTCGCATGGTGACCTGAATATAGTATAGTAAGCCTTCTTGAGAAAAGCTTTACCATTTTTCTATTTTTTTCCATAAGTAAACCATGGGTATTATACTATAATTCCAGAAAAATTATGCTATAATCTTAGGCAAACTATACATCGAAAACAAAACAAAGCAAAAACCAAAAACCACAACAAAAATGAAAAAAGAAAAAACTTTAACAGAAAATGTTTATTTATTTGGTTTTTAATTTTTCCAGAATAAGTATCTTCTAAATATATGCTATGGAATCAGGAAATATCATCATCATACATACTCACTAAAGAGAATATAAGGAATGGGAAATATGATAATGGGTGAAACTGAACATAAAAAAGAAACACTAGCATAGGATTGAGGTTTTCTGAATAGTTACAATCAAAATTCATTATGTAGGAAAAATAGCTGTTCCAGTCAGATTTTTTTGGTTGCAAATGACAGAATTCCAAATAAACTAACTGAAGTGGAAAATGGTATTTAGTGGAAGATCCTGTAGTGATCACAGAATTAACAGAAAGTAAACAGGAATTATCAAGTGCTGTTAAGATTCTCCACCCCTTCCCAATCATTTTTTTTTTCTTCTTCTTTATGCTGCTTGGCTAAATCATTTCCTACTGCAGTCAGACTTTATCTATCTCTTTCCCCCTAAGCTCTAATATAGTGTACCATGTTCCAGGGAAGGCTGTGACTTTCCTGGATTGAGTCATAGTCTATCTATATTTTTTAAAGATTTTATTTATTTATTTGAGAGAGAGAGAGAGAGAGAGAGAGAGAGAGAGAGAGAACACACGAGTAGGGTAAGGGGCAGTGGGAGAAGCAGAATCCCCCCTGGACAGTTTGCCCAACTCTGGGCTGAATCCTGGGACTCAGGATCCTGACCTGAGCCGAAGGCAGAGACTTAACGACTGAACCACCTAGGCACTCTAATCCATATTTTTTTCTGACCATAGGCATGAAGTGATGTAGTTGACCAGGTCTGGGTCTATTGGCCCAACTTGATAGCTAGACTGTTAAAACATTATGACCGGAAGCCCTTTAGGAGCATAGCATTTCAGTGGAGGCAGAAACAGAGTATTTCAAAGAAGTGAGGGGTATGTATTACCATAATCAAATGAAAATAATTTTGGAAAGATAGAACCAAATTCAGGAGATGTTAGTATTTCATATTTCATAATTATTTTTTCAGCAGGAAATAATTGATTAAGGCAGAGAGTGAGATTTTGAAAAATAATGAAACAAAGAAGAATCCTAACAATTGCTCATATTATCTTATGTATTAATTAGATTGGAGATTGCTTTAAAAAAAGGATTTTATTTATTTATTGGAGAGATAGAGCAAGAGAGAGCATGAGTGGGCAGAGGGGAGGGATAGATAGAGGGGAAATCATACTCCCTGTTTAGATGGGGCTTGATCCCAGGATCCCAAGATCATGACCTGAGCTGAAGGCAGACACTTAACCCACTGAGCCACCCAGGCATCCCTAGGTTAGAAATTGCTTTGTGAAGATAGAAAATAAATAAAGTTGTTTCTCTATAGACATTTTGTTGTGTAGCACATATGACTTCAAACATATTTCTACTTTAATTTAGAAACAAGAAGGATGACAGAATATCATAAATTCTCTGCTAAACTTATGACCTTTCTGTGTTGAAAATTTCACAGCTTGTGTCTTTCTCTATCCTCATGTCTACTTAATGGCAAATCTTTTGAAATCATGGCCTCTTGAGCATGACCATAGCCACTTAGTGGAAATTACTGCAGATCACAAGTATTGATAAGATATACTTTGGATGCTTGTGTAGATTGGCTTCCCATATTGAATTATATCTGAGACAGATTGGTTAAATACTGTACCTCAAAATAATGCTTGTAAAAGAGAACAAATGAAGCAAACAAAAAACCCCTTCCACTTACTGATTTTATACAACTCTAGTGATCCTTAAAAGATTACAGTTCAAAAAAGAAGCATCCGCTGGTGATACCATTTAAACTTGCAATCAATATAAGTGATTTTTCCTATTTATAATAAGCAAAAGTACACAAATATGGAACTAAAATTCAAAGTCCGATCAGTAGGCTGGTTTGGCCCAGTATAGATTCTGATTAATCATCCCTTTCAACATAGTGTGCTTTCGTAAGACAATAAGCAATAAACCCCAGTAAGTGCCCTGATCACATTTATAGGATGTTTCTTTCCTATTTCAGTGAAGTTAGATTTCTCTTCAAAATATTGACATGGTATTTAGTAAATCTTGATTAGTCTGCCTCATTCAGACATCTAAAAGAAGCTCGTTTTGTCTTGTTTGTACAATTTATGAAGTCTAATATTTACTCAGAATTTGCCTAACCTCGAGATATCTCATATGGGGGAAAAAAGCAAAACAATTCATCAAAGTGTGTAAAAATAAGTATTTATTTATTATAAATATTCATGATGGGTATTATTTGTAATAATGCTACACTGCCACCTCTTTTGGTGACTCCATGAAAAACAATTAAATAAACATCATTGGCTGGTTGCCATCTCTGGGGCTCCAAAAGGTCTCTTGAGGATTCAGGTAAAAGCTGTTATGTAGGTAATTTATAACTATATAAACAACTTCATTGTGGTAATGGACTATATCACTTATGAGTGAATTCCATACAAAGAATTAGCCAAATATAACCAATTTCATTATACAGAGATTTTTTTGAAAAATTATTGTACGCTGTGAAGTACATTTTATTCAGAGAATAAAAGAATATCAGATTTCAAGTCCTGCATCTTCCCAATTAATATATTCCCATATATTAATCTTTCTCCATCTCAACCTGTTTTTCAATTATTGAAACAAAATTATGCCTTTGTTCTCTAAAAAACATCAACATTCAATCATTGTGTGTATCATCCCACAATTTTCTAATTTTGTCATATATACACACTGTGAAGGATCCTTTGAAATATTTTTATGTATGAACTGTTTTCCAGGCAGTATACTTTATGTTTAGAAATTAGTAATGGGAAAAAAAATCCAAAGTGATATAATCCTATGTTTATGTTGACTACCATCTATTAAAAAGTCAGCAAATTCAATTAGAATTAAATAAATTTGAAAATTCAACTGTACTATTTTCAATTATAAACATGAAAGGCAATTATATAAAGTATAAGATTTATTTTAATAAATTTAATAGTATTTTTCCATAAAAGGACAGATTTCTAAAACCTTTGAAGTTATATAATCACTTGAAATAAAATTATTTTTATAAAGTTCAAATCTCCACAATCGAACTTTTCCTACAATACAAATATAACCCTAGATTTGCTTAGGGAAGGCAAATGCTGAATTAAATGTAGATTCTTTCTGAATTCTAAATTATTTGAATACACCTAATATAATATTTACATAGAAATTCATTGGTATATTTCAATTTATGCTTTTCAAGTAGAATATATTCTAAAATACATAATGATTGTTTTTAGTCCATTTATGTAAATATCAGATTTGGAAGAATTACTAAAATATTTCTAATTAGGTCTTAATAGAGTTACTTCAATAATACACTATCATAAATTATTGATTACCTTTATATGTGTATATGTGCGTGTGTGTGCGTGAGAGAGAGAAAATGTGTGTGTCTGTATAACTTGTGTTTGCAGGATATAAGCACTATTGCCCAAATTTCTACCCCATCTATGCTAACTACCCATTTTTTTTCACTTTAGTTTTTATTTCTCTATTGAACAATTGCATGATTTTATAATGGCATATATGTGACAAACATACCATCACTCCTATTTTCCACTCCTCTGCTTGAGATCAATAATTAATCATGATAGTTTTCCTTGCTAATCATTACGTGTCATTATATTTATCCACTTCCCAACTGAATATAAGACAACCTCTAACAATTGACCAGAAATGGCATGCAAATTGAAATCCATTGGCTATCTCCAATAATTGTGCTTAATATTGAGAGGTCAAGTTCATTAGTCCATTCTACTTATATTTATTGCATGGCTACTACATATTGAAGAATTATTCTTGTCACTCTGTATTATTTGTCTAATTGTATTTTCAACCTTCAGTATGTCAGTTTTACAAAATGAAACCTAACTGACCAAAAGAAGCTGTTAAAAATACAAAGAAAAGAGAATATTAAACTAAAAAAAGCATAGCAACATGACCCCAGATCCCAATTTTATGAAATACTTTGGGGAAAAGTTATCTCATTTATCTGTCAACAAATTTATGAAAAATATTTGAATGAAGTGAAATGCAAGTGCATATATCCAATTGTTTTAATCATTTATGACTTTTATTTAAATTAAATTAATTAACATACAATATATTATTTGTTTCAGGGGTACAGGTCTGTGATTCATCAGTCTTATATAATACCCAGTGTTTGTTTATGATTTTTTAACAGACAAATATTTCACTTACGCCTAACTATCCAGAAGTGTATGACTCAGTATATTCCTTTAGCTAATCATGCATTTTGCTCATTCAAAAGCATAGTTATTAAGTATCATCTGTGGACCACATAAGGCTTAAGGTACTAGGTGTGGAATACTGAGCAAGATAAATACAGCTCCTGCTTTTATGGAGATTAAATCTCCATCAGGATGACAATTTCAAAAATAAGTGCTGTGATAAGACAAATAAGGGGTAGATAGCATGGGTGAACACAATAGGACCTACTAGAGCCTAGAAGGACAAAGAAATCATCCTAGAAGAAATGGTCATTAAATTGTGCCGGAAAATGCCTAAGTGTTAACTAGGCAAAGCAGAGAAATGGGAAAATATTCCAAATCCGTTATTGGCATATGCAAGCTTCTGGAGGCTAAGAACTAGTTAGATTAAAGAACTAAAAGATAAATCTTGCTGGAGTTTAAAGTGGAGAGGTGACTTGAGAAGAGGTGACTGGAGACATAGGCCAGTGAACAAAAACAACAAAAAACACTGCCCTGTAAGTTATAGTGGAGAGTTTGAACATTACTACCAAGGAAACATGAAACTATTGAAACATAATCAGGAGTGACATGATTCACATTTCATTTTCGAAGAGTGTCTCACTCGTATTGGCAGATATTACACTGAGTAGGTGAAACTGGAGGGCAGCAAAACAAAGAGAGACCTGGCACAAAGTCCAGACAAGAGATGATGGTGGCCTGGATTCATGGTCATGGTGATGAGAGGGAAAACAGCAGGTTCCTTCTTGGGTCAGGCAGTCGTGCACTTAGTGGAGTCATCAGTTTTGAGAGAAGTGGGTCTGTGGAGTTGGATGGGAATAGAAGTGCATGAGTTAATTCAGTTTTTGATGTGTGAGTGTCTGATATATCCAATAAATAGAGCATATCGATAGTTTGAAATATAAAATACATCTATGCTTGTGTATAAGTACATCTACATGTCTATGTCTATCCCTACGTGACATTTGTGTCTATTTCTATATCTCCACTCATGTTTTATTTTTGTAATATATGCATATGCTTAAGAAACATCATACAGGTGATAAAAGTTAAGTTTTAGGAGTGGCAACAATTATCAAAGTGTGGATACAAAAAAGGCTTCAGGTATTATAATATAGTGCCAGAGACACAAGAGATAAACCAAAGAAGTTGAGGTGGAGATTTAAATATGTGTTAAATGGAATAGTGAGAAGCCAAGAAAAACTGCTGCAAGTATTCATATGTGTATAACTATGTGTGTTAGCCTACAAACAAAAATAAAATTTTCATTTGACAATATTGATTCTTAAAGTAACAAGTATGAAATATGTCCATACAATTGAATATTTGGTGAAATTAACAAATGCACAAATATAATACTCATGGGTAACACCAGCTCATTCAAAATCATGTCGTAGGGCGCCTGGGTGGCTCAGTGGGTTAAAGCCGCTGCCTTCGGCTCAGGTCATGATCTCAGGGTCCTGGGATCGAGGCCCACGTCGGGCTCTCTGCTCAGCGGGGAGCCTGCTTCCTCCTCTCTCTGCCTGCCTCTCTGCCTACTTGTAATCTCTCTCTCTGTGTCAAATGAATAAATAAAATCTTTAAAAAAAAAAAAAAATCATGTCGTATAGAGACTGGAGCATGATAACTGAGCATTGAATTCACTACATGTTGAAGCAAAATCTGGAATGCTGGAGTTTTTCTCTTTTCACAATATCACTGAGTCTCTTCTGATTAGAATGAGAGTATATTAAAGTTTGGAATCTAGTCCATCAATCATTTGCCTAAAATAAATATATAATGTTAGGTTTTGAAAATAAGCCGAACTAAAACCATAGGACAACAGTCTATGGATGTTTCTAAACAACAATAGCGTGCCTGATTGATTATTTTCACTTCAGTCTAACTAGCAAATGCAATGGAACAAAAAATGTAAGGAAAATATAATAAAGGTCCCTAAATTTTTTATCCTTTTATAATCCACATCTTGATTTGAACATAAAGATATACTTTAATCCTATTAAGAACAATAGTATACCAACCAAGAAAAGCCATCTTACAGCATCTCATAGTTGGTTTTCTTACATTCTCTCTCAGTCAAAATCCTAATTAATGTACCTCAATGTTCTTATTCACAAAGCAGACCCCCAGGTCTACCCGAGAGCTTTAATATCACGAGAAAAATCCCCCAGTCCTGTTCTGTCACCTCATTAAAACCTATACTCATTATCACCTCATCCTCTGCCATCTTACTCTGTCAATGCTGTGAATCCTAGTGACTTTTTTATTCTTGAAATTTTTGGTGAATTCCATATTTTCTGGTCTGTTGTCAAAGAAGTATTCTAGATAGAAGAGGCTGGGAAGAGAACATGACTGTTGATGCAGCAGTTGCTGTGCAATATCCAAAATATACACTTAATCTTCACACTAAACTGGCATTTTTGAAATTACTGTAGACTGATTGGACCCACAGAAGCTTTGCTACTGTCAGTATTTACAATTCTGACTGACAGTGTCAAAGTCAATAGATACATTCACCCACATCTAATGGTAATAAAATGAGCTAGACAGAGGTTAATATAAAATCCCCCATTTATATAGTGATTTATCCTAAAAGTGAAAGATACCATTTTCTAAAGTATTATAAGTATAAGTTGGACTATTTCTGGAAGTAAAAAGTAAAATAAAAAAAATTTATTCCCAGAGGCATGCTTGAATGGTAGAGATTTTAAAAAGTGAACAGAAGTGTCATCATTTCATGATTTGTTTTCATCTGCTTTAATTAGAATTAGATGTATATTTAAGCATCTACTTATAAATATATTATATTAAGCAATGGATGGAGAACAACTATACCATTTTCTTATTTAGGTATTGCCTCAACACTCACTTTACAATTCACTGTGAATGTGGACCACATGTTATAAAAGAAAAACAGTGTTCATTAAATTACATCAAAAGCCAGGTTTCTGATTTCTACTCTTTTAGAATTTCATTAGTTATTATGATTTCTTTTCTCTTTGTTCTTAAGAAATGAAATGTCTAAGATAGAGTTGGAGCCCTCTGCATATCTGCCAATACCACTCTACAGTACTTTACACCAAAGAAAACATGATCTGTAATTTTTACTTCTTATTCTCATACATTTTTTATAACTGTGATAAATGTCTGAATCCATAAAGTTTTTATTTTCATCTTTTGATATCTATCTACAGTGCTATAGCCTATAAGTTCCTAGTTTTGTTTGAGACTATGAGTTTTATGTCCTGAAAATTATAAATTAATAGAGCTGACTCAAAAATTAATCCTGTGGAGTCCAAACACATTGTTTAAAGGGATTCTTAAGTTTCCACCACCGAAAACTCTTACAAACTACTAGATGGAATGTAAGGGGGTACATTTTGAGAGAAACTTGTCAGTATATAGTAAAGTTTAACATGCATATATTCAACAGTAGCAATTCCACACATAGGTAGAAAGGGGGCACACGATGTGATGAGCATTGGGTGTTATATGCAACTGATGAATTATTGAACCCTACACCTGAAACTAATGATGTTCTATATGTTGGCTAATTGAATTTAAATGAAAAAAAAAAACAGAAAATTTCATCCATATGTGCAATGGAGTCATGTAAGTGACTGTTGATTGAAACAGTTCTTATGATAGCAGCATATTGGAAACTTCTCAAATGTCTGGCAAAAACAGAATGATTAAACCGTAGTATAATCATACCATGGAGTTTTATAACCTTTTAAAGTAAACCAAAATTACATACGTTAATATGAATAAATGGGTGAAAAGAGCCCTCACCTTTGGTCTCTCTCACTTGGAACTTAGTTTCAGCAACAGGTGGCTGGCGGCAGGATGAAAAATGCTGACACCCACTCCTCCCTGGAGGATAGCCCTCCACCTCTGAGCCAGGAGGAGGAAGGAATCTTGCGTTCTTGGCCGCACCAGCCTGGAGAATTTCCATCTCACTGAGCTGGAGCAGGGAGGGAGAGCACATATCTTGGTTCAAAGAACACAGACTCTTGATTTTGTTAAAAATTTTCATTTGATTTTTTGAATAAATGTTTTTTCATTTGCTGATTGCCCTTAGGACCATTTTCAGAGATGTTACATATGTATTTAAAAAATAAATTTGATCCGGTTTTGTTGAGAGCTCTTCATATTGTCACATAGAAATAGAACTTCTCTATTAGCTCTTAGGTAGAATCCCAGAAGTATGATAGGTAGAGTTTTAGTTGTTCTTTAATGATGTAAATATATATTATTTTACATTATATAATATAAATTAATAGTAATTAATTATAAATCCATAATATAAAGCTTAAATTATGTAATATATATATTTATAATGGTCACATTATTCATTCTTACCCTCTATTTAGAAGTTTATGTTCTATTTTATTGTATTATTTAGTAGGCTGTAATATAATTGAGTTATTTGTTGCCTCCCATCATAGTATAGTCTCCTAATTGCCCTTCACTTATTTTGAGACAATTTTTATTATTTTATTTCCCCTAAGATTCCAAATCCAAACTCACACATTTCTTCCTTACCATAAGCAGTCATGTTAATAGATCTGATGCATGTACTTTGCTATGAACTCATCTTTATAAGACCTATATGTAACATTTTAAATACAGGAGTTTTTATTTTTATAAACTGTGCCACATTATAAGTGTCTTTGTTGCTTGACTTTTTTTAACCTAAAGTGTATTTTTAGATGTCTGAAACTAATGATGTTCTATGTGTTGCCTAATTAAATTTTAATTAAATTAAAAAATAATAATAAAGTATATTTTAGTATGTACTCATGTTGCCTTACATAAACTAGTTTTTCTTTTAAGATACAATTCCAAAATACATATGTAACAAGTGTTATTTATTTTCCTAGAGGTGATCTTCCATATTCCCTTAAACTCTCTTTTACTAGAAATATCCATGCAAGTTTGGACCCCAGCCCATACACGGGGCCTGATGGAGGCCTTGATTTCCTTTCAAGGAAAAATTACTTTTCATCTGGAATTCCAGTCATACTGCAAACTTCCTTACATGTGGTCCATGCTGATGGGAGAGGTATTCTTTGTTTTAAGTCCTGAGTTAGGGGAACACTATATTGCTTAGTTTTTGATGGTGTGCCTCACGTGGGCTCAATAACAGGTTTTACCTTTTTTCAGTGGGCATTGGAAATCCAGATCTCTCCTCCCATGTCTTGTCTTGATTTGAAGCCTTCATATGGATCAAAGAGAGACATTTGTCTTTTGTCTTAGGACTTGTCTCACTGTGCTTCCTTAATTTAGTACTTGAGGCTACTTGTTTCTTTTGAATTAAACTTTTATTTTAATTGTTACAATTTATCTAGCATTTCTATTTGTCATAACAGATAAGGGCAAGGTGTGCATCATCTGTGCTTGTCATGTTGCTAAAACTTCCCCAAGTATTGCTTTCCTAAATTTAAAGCATTTATATAGTTGGCAGCTGAGAATTTTGACTAATGAGAACATAGGGTACTGTCAGTACAACAATAGCATGCTACTTAGAATAAAATCAGTTGTCTTTCAAAATTAATCTTTACCCTTTTAAGTATAATATGCACTACATGCCCTAAAATACAATGCAAAATATGCCTCCTGGAATTGTAAAATGTGGCAGTATGGTCAAAAAGGGGAACAACTACTGATAAAGCATAAGTGCTCATAAAAAGTAAACATATTATAAAGTCAGGGTTTTTTTTTCTGCGATTAGGTGGGTGAGAATAAATCAGAGCAAACATTGCATTGTAGCTCGGATGGAAAAATGAGACTTTTTAATCAGTATTGCATTTATTCTTGGTTTCTATTTCTTATTTTCTTTCCTCCAAAGCAAAATTAGGATGTCAAATATCATTTCAGAAAGAAAGATGTCTATATTGTATGCCATGTATCCTAATAGGTTTATTGTTGCTCTTACGATGTATTTATTAAAGTACAATTGTTGGCAGATCATTTGGAGAACGAGAGCGTGGAAGAAGTGGATAAATTTGAAAGATTGCTGCATTGTTCTGTAGCAATTTTCTGAAGCTGTTTTGACAGGAATATCATTTTAATAGTTTTATTTTCTTGCCAGTAATTGCTATTAGCAAGCAGAGGTATGGCAGAAATAGAAGAAAAGTAAGTATAATAGTAACATGATCATTTGACTTTCAGAGCTCTGTTCTAGATGTGTTGAGGGTGAGGAAAGAAAACTATGAATGGTATTTATGACTCTGAGAGTGCTTAGGGGGTCATTATTATAATATATCATTTGATTGGGGAGTAAAGCTCATAAGTGTTCATTGTGATTTGCAGTATTTTTTAAAACTAAGTTAAGAATGTATGCCTTAGAGTTAATTTAAGATGATTTGAGGCCTCAAATATTCCAGATAAACAAGGTGGCATTTAGAATTTAAACATTTTAAGACATGATTCATTAAAATAAAGTTAGGTTAGGTCTAAAAGACATTTTTTCAAAATAGAGGAATTTAACTTAGCATTGCTAATCATACTGAGAAACAAATATTAGAGAATATCCTTGGTATCTGAGAGCTATTGGAACTTCATAAAGCTGAATACTAGAATTTTATTTTGGTTGAAGAATTGTAATAAGCTTTAAAATAAAATAAGTCATTTTGTCCTTTCAAAACTAGTTCTATACAAAAAAATTAACTACCTATAAATGGTGAAAATAAAAATTCTAATTCTCAAATTTGATTTCTATAGTGATCTTTTATTTTTTATTGCCAAATAACATATGCATAATAAATGACACAGATTAATTGGAAAAATGGTGCTATTAGGAAAAATGTGTATAAAACTCTAAGTGCCTTGTACAGCAGGTCTTTGTGTGTGCATGCGTGTGTGTGTGCATGCGTGTGTGTGTGCCAGGATAAAATGTTGGAATACCGCACTGACTTGCTATTTACTATTGATTTTCAGGATCACAGAATAGCAGAATCAGTAGAAACCCTGAAAATCATAAAAGCTGATCTGTAGCCCTGAAGCTATCTTGATTAAATTTGTAGTTTTGCATGTTTGCCATCTCAAAGACTTGCAGGGACAATGTCTGTCTTATTATCCTGATAGTCAAAAATATGTTTTACTTTGTTGTTTCTCTGTCTAGCTAAAGTCTCTCTTCCGTTAAGATGATTTACTTGGATTTGTTCCTTTGAGATAGGGAGAACTTGTCAGCATTCCTTCCCGCCCACACATGCAGAGATACATATCAAGGGATTTGAGATTGATTTTGGCCACCTCTTTTTCAAAGGCGTTTAATTTTATTGCTTTTATTTGTTTATTACTTAGCCACCTAATTGAGGTTTCTTATTTCACAACAAAGTCAAGATCTTACTTTACAGAAGAATTTAGCTGTCCTTTAAGTAAGTTTGCCATTTCTCAATGCCACTGAAAATTTCTTACAGTCTGAATAAATCGACCCAATGGGAAAGACTAGATAAAACATTATAATATTATATTAGACATGAATCTTTACTACCACAGTACAGTAGTTATATTTTCCCTGATCATACTAAAAAAAATTCCTTTTTAATATTTTGCACTGACTTTTGTAGTAGTTTGGACTTTTTCACTTAATAATATGATTTTGCTAGCTCTTAGTAAACTTTTAATGAACTATAAATTTCATATTCTTTTCCAGTTTTGTTGTACTTGACTCATTTTTTCTCCACTTTATTTATTGTTTAGAACTACATGTATCACATGACTCAACCATTTACCTCTCTATTAAAAACATTTCTTACTGTAATAAATGTTATACCTAAAACTCAATAGTTAATGTAAAAGTTTTTCTAGATTAGGAAAAATAATATATCATAGTTTATTAAAGAGAAAAATTAGATTTAATTATATCGGGGCAATATGTTTACCAATGACTCAAATAACTATGTATGGTCAAAACGATATAAAAAGTTACAACCAAGTATCTTGTTTTTACTCTCCATGTAGGTAGATATTTTTATTAGTTTTCATTGTGTTACTATTTCTATATGAACATAGAAGCAAATATGAATATATTTTCAGATTTCTTCTTCCTCCACAAAATTGTAACAGCTAATATTTCCTTAGTGCTTATTGCTTGTGTAAAACTCTACTTAATAATTCACCACCTCTAATCTATGAGGTAGGTTCTATGTTATTCCCATTTATTACGGAAGAAACTGAAGTGTAGAACATTTTAGAAATTTGCCATAAATAACACTATTAAGTATGAGAACTGGGTTTGAATCCTGTCTTCCAAACCTGAAATCTTTTTTTTTTTAAAGATTTTATTTATTCATTTGACACAGAGAGAGAGAGAGATTACAAGTAGGCAGAGAGGCAGGCAGAGAGAGAGGAGAGAGGAGGAAGCAGGCTCCCCGCTGAGCAGAGAGCCCGACGTGGGCCTCGATCCCAGGACCCTGGGATCATGACCTGAGCCGAAGGCAGCGGCTTTAACCCACTGAGCCACCCAGGCACCCTCCAAACCTGAAATCTTAATCAATAGGGTCCACTGCTATAATTATAGAGGAATGTCTAGGATGAAGTGTTAAGATTAACAGTAGATCCATGATCTAAATTCCATCAAATTAGTGCTCATTGATAGAAGAATGGACAGTGAATTAAAGGTAAGATAATTTGTGTAAATGCTTCTACATACTCTGCTGGTGTTTATAAAGCAAATATATAATGGGAGAGTAACACTGACTCTGGTATTTATCCCAGCATTCCAATTCTGTGATCTAGATCTAAGTACTTAACTTTGCTAAACTTAGATTTCCTGATCTCAACAAAGGAAATAAAAATAGCATGTGCTCACCTCATGGTGTTGTTGCAAGGCTTAAAAGAGATCATTCACGTATAGTGCTTTGCCCCAGACCTGTCATACTCTAACTGCTCATTAAATGGTAGTTGAAATTCTCATTCATATTATGAATGGCACATGAAATAACTGCATATTCTTCAAGAAAAAAACAACTAACTGTTTTTGATAAATCAAACTACATCACTGATGTTAGTTCACTCAAGCCGATGACATAGCAATAAATAGGTCATTTTTATTGAACAAAATGTCAAATTACCTGTTCACTTCTTTATTTTTTAAAATTTTTGTTATTTTTTAAAAATTTTATTTATTTATTTGAGAGAGAGTGTGTGCATGCACACGAGTGGGGGGAGGGGCAGAGGGAGAAGCAGACTCCTTGCTGAGCATGGAGTCCAATGTGGGGCTCCATCTCAGGACCCTAAGATCATGACCTAAGATTTTATTTTAGAGCGAGACAGAGAGAGCATGTACATGCACCAGCGCCTAGGAAAAGGGGCAGAGGGAGGGGGAGAAGAAGAGGGAAATAATCGCAAGCTGACTCCCACAGGGCTAGACCTCAGGACCTGAGCTTATGATGCTGAGATCATGGCCAAGATCATGACCTGAGCTGAAACCAAGAATCTGAGCTTAACAGCCTGAGCCACCCAGGTGTCCCTACTTGTTCACTTCTAATTGTCATTCACATGGTTAATTTCAATCTCGTGTATATGCTTAAGAAGTTGCCTTAGTAAAATCCTAAATCATTAGATGAGTTAAGACTATGTTTTTTACCTTTCTGATTTTGAAGTAAATAGTAATACATAATGCAAATCACCTGAGAGAATTCATTGACACTCTCTTGCAACAATTCTGTTCCAACAAAGATTTGCAGGACTATATTTGATTTTGACCTTTCAACGTTAATTCTAGTACATTTCAGGTTAGACACTCCAACTGATTCCATTCCCAACTGCATAGAGTTTTAGCCTCTGAGATGAAATTTGGAGAATTTGAATAAAAAAAATATATAGTACATAGTAGAATGGATTCTTTACATTTATGAGCCTCTTGGAAAGAGAAATTATATCTTATTTTCTTTTTTTTTAAACTCTGGGACACAGCAAATAAAAAATAAGAAAAATGGTTGAGTGGGTTATTCAAAAAATTCAAAAGTACCAAATTTTTTAAGTATAGTTGGGCACTATAGATAATGAAATTCAATAAATTCTTATCACTTCATATGGTCATCTTTGGAGGAAATTGAAAATGAAATTCTGAGATATGATTATCTACACTAGTGTCTATTACAAAATGTAGTTTTACTTTTTATGGAGAATGCCAAAAACTCACTTTCTATTTTAAATATATATGAAAATAATGGCATTTGAATTTGTATTTCCTTAGAAGAAAGCAGGACCATAGATGGAAGAGCTATGTGTGTATTCAGGCATTTCTGCCGGCCAGGATGCCATGAGAGAGTCAATTAGTTATAGGAATATTCTTTTCTTTCTTTCTAAATTTTAATTTTGAAAATTTAAATTTACACAATTGTCCCTACTAAAGATGACCAGAAATATCTAGTCTAGGTATTTCTTCTACAGATAATGTGTTATCTATAACAAAAATAATCCTAAAATCAATCAATATATAATTCTGGGAATCTGATAGTATCTCAGAACAAGATCCATTTCTATTCAGTTTCAATTTCTGACAAAAAGACATAAGGAAATCCACTTTTCAGATTTCAACCATTTGGGGAATTAAATCAGTCTCTCTCTCTTTTATTTTTATTTTTGATTATTCTGCAGAGAGTCATAAACTTTCTGCTAACAATTAATTGCACTTAATGTGAAAGTGAGTGGATAATCACTAATCACCGGTAATCAAAGCTAAGCTACAAATATGGTACTTTATTTAGAGAAGGAGGAAAAAAAGAAATAAGAATCACTACAGATGTCATCACAGTTCTCCTTTCCTTTGCTTATGAGTGAGTTTTGATGGAGTAAAGGGCCACAACATAATTAGTTGGCCTTTCTACCAAGTGAACATTTGTAATATATAATTTGGAGGCAGGATGATGGGAGAAAGCATAAAACATTTTGATATGTAAGCAAGTTTCACCCATCTGTGAGGAAAACAGATGATTTATGAGGCCTGTCTCCCTATAATTAAAAACAACAGACAGACCTGCTGTTTCAGAAGACACAATGATCGGCCTAACTCATGGAACTATGAGAAGGCATTGAGTTAATGCACCTAAAGAAATTAGACAAGTGTCTAGTATATATTAAGTATATAACATATGTTTATAATAACAATTATAGATGTTTTATTCCTGTTGTTTTATTTTATTTGACTGGTAATTTTTTTTTCTTTTGAGTTTTGCTTTAGCCTGCCTCTACATCTTATCAACTAGAAGACTTGAACTGGCCTAGTCTTTAGGCCAAGAACTTAACCACCAAACCAAACCACTGGCCACATCATATAAATTGGTATACGATTGAATCTTTGGCTGTTTCCTGTTCCAAGAAAAATAAACAATGAGATGCACTGCTCAAAATTCTGCTCTGAGAGGATCTCTGTTCACCACTGTCCTTCTTGAAAGGAGTGAGGCCCCAGGTCATTTGGGCCATTTCCTCATGTGTCACCCCTGCTACAGTCCCTTGTATCTCCTAGCCTGCATCCATGGTCTTATGAAGGAGTTTTCTACAATCAGTTAGCTAAGAAAGAGAGAAGAAGCCTAGCTACATATTGCTCTGTGCAGCATACAGACAGCACCTAAAAGTGGGTAGCTTCCCCACTGCAGTGCCTTTCTAAGATATCCCTCAAAGCCTGGTGTGAAGAAATCCTCCCAGTAAAGTAATTTGTTTCTTCAGGGCCCATTTGAGCTTGATCTTGCATAGACCACTTCCATTTGATGATGGAGCGCTATTGTGCATACCAAAATTTAAGGCTTGGTGGGTCAGACAACACCCAGTTCATGTTGAACAGCTCAGGTTACCTAGCAACTTTGTGGTCCATGGCTAAATATTTAGTCACTAAGTCCCTCTAGCAAGTGCAAAGTTTTCTTAAAAGGAAAGTATCTCTCTGCAGAGAATGGCAGGGCTTCCTTTCAAAATCTTAAGGGTCTGCGCCGTGATTCACATAGAAGAGCCTGCCAAAGGTGAAAAACAGTATCTCTTTCTGACATTGACACTTCAAGCACCATTGAGTCTGCTGAATAATGTGGCCAAACTGGCAAAGCAGCTTGCACAGCAGACTGGACTACAGCAGAGCTTTCTCTTATTCTAAGGCCACTGAAAAATAACAGGTAGGAGCGCCTGGGTAGTTCAGTGGGTTAAAGCCTCTGCCTTCAGCTCAAGTCATGATCTCAGGGTCCTGGGATCAAGCCCCGCATCGGGCTCCCTGCTCAGCAGGGAGCCTGCTTCCTCCTCTCTCTCTGCCTGCCTCTCTGCCTGACTCTCTGTCTACTTGTGATCTCTCTCTGTCAAATAAATGAATAAAAATCTTAAAAAAAAAGAAAAATAACAGGTATTTGAATCACTTGGTACCTACTGTAGTACAACTAAATGAGAAAAATATTGTTTCCAAAGTCTAAAGACATCGCCTAGGTTCTGTGCTTCTTTTTTGGTTGTAGGAGGGACCAGATGCAACAATTAATTCTTCACCTTAGAAGAGATATCTCAACATGTCAGACACTACAGACACTATAGAAGTCACTGGGATGAAAGGCCCCTGAATTTTTTTCATTTTTATTTCCCATCCTCTGACAGGCAAATGTCTTACCAGTAAGTACAGAGGAGTTGCTACGTTTTGTTCACTAGGTCCAATCAGCATAATGTGATCAATTCGATATAATGGATCATTGTGATATCTTGTGGAAGGGAAAGACAATTAAATTTCCCGGGGACTGAATTATGATATAAGGCTGGAGAGTTGATATATCTCTGAGGTAGGACAGTGAAGGTGTATTGCTAGTATTGCCAGCTAAAGGCAAACTGCTTCTGGTGGTTTCACTGACAGGCATCAAGACAAAAGCATTTGTCAAATCAATTGCTGTATACCAGGCACCAGGGTATGTGTTGATTTTCTCAAGCAAGGTAACCACATCTGGTACAGCACCTGCAATTAGAATCACCACATGGTTATGTTTATGTCATAATCCACTGTCATTCTCTAAGATCTGTCTGTTTGCTGCACAGACCAAATAGATAAGTTGAGTGGGGATGCGGTGGGAATTACCACTTTGCATCCTTCAAGCTGTTAATAGTGGCACTTTATCTCTGTAAACCCCAGGCATGTGGTATTGCTTTTGGTTTACTATTTTCTTTTTTTTTTTTTTTTTTTTTTTTAAGATTTTTTTTTTTTTTTTTTTTTTTGNTTTATTTATTTGACACAGAGAGAGAGATTACAAGCAGGCAGAGAGGCAGGCAGAGAGACAGGGAGAGGAGGAAGCAGGCTCCCTGCTGAGCAGAGAGCCCGATGTGGGCCTCGATCCCAGGACTCTGAGATCATGACCTGAGCCGAAAGCAGAGGCTTTAACCCACTGAGCCACCCAGGCGCCCGGTTTACTATTTTCTTAGGTAAAGGCAGTTCTAGTGGCTTCTACTTGACCTTAACTACAAGAGTGGCCCTCACTCCATAGATCAGGGAACCCCCGTAGGGATTCTGCCAGTTGATTTTATGTCTATTGCAAGTACATATTCTAAAACTGGGGGGAAAAAAACACAGGATTTGGAAACCCACTCTGGAATGGATCTGAATTCATCAGCTAGAATTCCATCAATCACTTGACTTCTATAAGCCCCGAGCCTAACTAGTTGATCATAGTGACATTTTGGGCCTCCTAGAGTTAGTGTCAGTTCAAAACAAGTGCCCAATATTCTCTGAAAAGTATTATTATTTCCTTTTCCCCAGTGTTCAGGCATCCTGGTAAAAGGATGCATGTGAAATTTTGGCAGCATAGCGGAGTCTCACTTAAGTATCCCCTGCCTCCTTATTCAAGTGGTTCTGGATCTGTAAACTAGTTCATGTCTGGAAATTGACTGAAGGGTTGTGATTGTCTCTTTTTATGATTCCAGTTATACTTCTGTTCACTTGGCCTAGAACCCTTCCACTTATGAAGACTTCATATGAATTTAGTAGACCACTCCTCTATTTCAATTTTTTTTAAGATTTTATTTATTTATTTGACAGAGAGAGAGAGAGAGAGATCACAAGTAGGCAGAGAGGCAGGCAGAGAGAGAAGAGGAAGCAGGCTCTCTGCTGAGCAGAGAGCCTGATGTGGGCCTTGATCCCAGGACTCTGAGATCATGACCTGAGCCGAAGGCAGAGGCTTTAACCCACTGAGCCACCCGGGAGCCCTCTATTTCAATTTTAAGGATACTGTAATTAGATAGATATCACTATAGGTCTAGTGAGTCAGGCTATTCTGGTTACTGCTTTGACTCTGTTGTCCATCTTGGTAACAATGTTTACCTTGGTGGTGAAGTGCCACTACACGGTCCTGCCACCCCTGGATCCAACTATCCTCATTGCATCTCAGTTCAGGGGCAGCAGTTTCCCGCTGGAAATTCTGTCCTACAGAGATGATCAACCAGAAAGTTCTCCAAGGATATTAAGGCTCTTCTCACAAATTTATTCCTCACAGGTGTGGTAAAAAGTGTACTTCTGAGACACTCCCTGGCTTTTTACCAGGGCGAGTAAGCAAGTCTTATATGATAATCGCACTCTAACATTCCAGTCACCTTAAAGTCTTTGGATCTCTTCTTCTATCCCTGAACTAAACATCTAATCCAGAATCTCTGTTCAGTAGGTCATGTCAATGATTTCAACCACATCCAACTTTATGCGTCTTCCACCATTATCCTACATCCTCACTATCATTCCCATACAAATCCCGGAGACTTCTGTCTATCCATGAAACTCGGAAATTCCAAACTTCTTTTGGAATGTACCCCACCTCTTCATGTTTCATACGTTTACCTCACATTCAGGTCCTGCTGGGACTGAGTGTTGTTACAGGTGTAGAAGCAATGAGAGGTGCTGGAAATGGGTTCTGGATAAAAATCAGCAGAATTTTACAAGAAAGTTACCTCAGTGGAGACCCTTACAGGTTTCTCAGGCAAAGAAGGGTTAACTTCCTCAGACAAGGTTGGTAAGACAGCTTCTCCTGCTAAAAAGAAGTCATCAGAATTTAGAGGTTCAATGTTCCCAGCTTCATCAAGATATTTCCAATGTTTCCATTTCAATTTTCATTTTCTGATCTTTCCTAGTCAAGTTCCTCATTTTAACAATAGACATCCTACAAGGTGGACAATTCAATTTGCACTGGAATTCAGTCGCTTGCATTTTGAGAATCTACTTTTGGGTTTTAGCAATCTCATCTCTGAGATTACAGGAGATAAGGCGTTTTTGTTTTTGGCTTTCAGAGAAGACATAGGAATTTTACATCATTTGATATAATGTTTGAGTATGGAATTGGAAGTATTGAGTTCATGTTTCCTCCCCACCCCATTTTGTCAAATTCAATTAGGAACAAGTAGCCAATTTCATTATACTTTTCAGTTTGATAAAAATATTGTAAGCTAAAAAATATTTGGTAATCTAGAACTTTGTTTCTTGTAAATATTTCATTGGGAGTTACACAAAGGTGATATTTTGCCTGTCTCTATTCCATATCATACTATTATTAATCCGTTCTCTCTGTTACTGAAAATAGTCATCAATACCTCTAAAACTGAGTAGAGTACCAATTCTGAAAAACCTCAGATAATTTAGAAAACACATTCTGAAGATTCTGTTTCTCTAGGACCACTTTCAGTATCAAAATCTGTTCTTCAGAGAAACATATGGATGCATGTGGGTGCATGTGTATATAAAATAAATGTTCTCTTTATACACATGCATGTATAAAAATCAGCAGTGTGTATATATATATATTTATATTAATCACATATATATTCCCTGTAGGTAGTGTCTATTTCTGTTGTGCTCCCAGTCATGCTTTGTCCTCATGTTCTCTTCTTCCTGTTATGGAACTTAACATGAAGTCTTTTTCAAACACACAGTTTAAAGTGTTGTTTTATCAGGTATTTTAGAGTGAATTTATCTAAAATAATTCATTTCTACAATTCAGATTTTTACCATCATTTTTTTAAGATTTATTTTTTTAGAGAGAGAGAGAGAGAGAGAGAGAGAGAGAGAGAGAGAGAGAGAGAGAGAGAGNTGGGGGGGGGGATGGGAGAGACAGAGGAGAGAGAAAAGAATCCTTAATAAAGACTCTGTGCTGAGCAGAGCTAGATCTCATGACCATGAGATCATGATCTGAGCTGAAACTAAGAGTCTGATGTCCAACCCACTGCACCACCCAGGCACCACTTTTATCATCATCTTTGACAATTAGGCAGTGGGGGGCGCCTGGGTGGCTCAGTGGGTTAAAGCCTCTGCTTTCGGCTCAGGTCATGATCTCAGGGTCCTGGGATCGAGGCCCGCATCGGGCTCCCTGCTCAGCGGGGAGCCTGCTTCCCCCACCCCTGCCTGCCTCTCTGCCTACTTGTGATCTCTCTCCCTCTGTGAAGTAAATAAATAAAATCTTAAAAAAAAAAAAAAGACAATTAGGCAGTGAGACATCCCGGGAGCAACACTCTAATACCAAGTGAGTGGCTGTCTATTCTATATTACTTGAAAGGGAAATGCACACTATTCATGATAGGTGTTTCAAAGGTAATAAATAAATTCCAAGCAAACTTTCTGAGAATTTACCACTTATTTACATGAATGTTCTGGATCAAATATAAAACTCTGATTAAAAAAAAACTGTGGAGAATGTGTGGCCTGGGGCTGAATTGTAAATGCATGAATGTAGTTGTACTCTGCTAAGCTGGGCCTATATATCAATTGATGTGACATTGTGAAATATCAGCTTAATTTGGGGTAGAAGAGCAAACTCGACCTTATTGTTGATGCCTGGGGGATTAATGATTCTACATTTTCATTTTGATTCACTTATTTTGATCTTAAATTGTGAGACTCAATTACTAGAGATAAATCCCATCTAGCCTTATTGCATAATTGGTTTTTTGTAGAGTCCATTATCCTAATAATTATACTCTAATTGGCATAAAAATAAATGTTCTGATAAGGAACATCAGGAAATAATAACAGTAATTAATAGTAATTAAATCCAGTGCAGCCCATCATAGAGAACAGAGGTTGGAGGTAATTTTAAGAATAAATTTATCTAGGATTTCAGCAAAATCATAACAATATATATTTTTGTTTGCATGCTAAAAATACATCTACCCAAGCTAAAAATACATTAAAATTCACAATAGAGAATTTTTTAATACTTAAATCCATTCTGAGTAATTCAATGAGTATACTTATATTAGATAGGTTTACTTTCATTCATTCATTCAATTCAAAATGTTCAGGCATTGAGTTGAATCCTGAAGGAGAAATAAGATATATAAGACACATCCTAAAACATAGGGATCATAAAATTTCACCAGGAATGTGTTGTAAGATGAGGTCTTCTAATAGGGTAGTAGGGTAAAATATAGCATCTGTTGGTGTTAATGGTGGGGATGAAGAGTAGGAAATCCTTTCCACCCATTCCATGTTTTCAGGTGTGGAGATATTAAAGATGACATTTGTGTTTCTATTTCTTCCATTGCTCTCTATCCCCTGAACCTTCTGGTAAAAATGCTAGACAGGTAAGATTGCATTCCTATAGCCAAATCCCTCTTCTTTTTCTTTTTAGGTTGTTCCTGTCTGCACAGGGCATAATCAGTTCTGTTCCTTCATGCTGCAAATTTTATACAAGGAAAATTCAGCACCTATGGGGAAGAACTTTCAGTTGTTAGGCATTTTCCATGAATGTTCTCCAATAGCTTTGTCATTTGATCTACATCAGTGTTTCAATTACTTATTGCTATATAGCAAACCAGCCCAAAATTTAGTGTCTTAAAACAAAAGTTTATTTTTTTCTCATAATTCTGTGGATTGGCTGGGTTTAGTTTGTTAGTTTTTCTTCTGTATAAGGCTTAGCTAAGATCACTCATATACACTGTACTCAAAGGAAGTTCAAAGCAAGTCACATTACCAAGTCTGAGGTCAGTGTAGGAGGGTATTATACACCTGTGTGAATACTAAGATATGTTTTTCACTGGCAAATACCACAGGAAAATTTACCTCGATCTACCTGTTGTCTACCTTTCAACTGAATTTGAATAAGAAAGAAGATCACCCTTCATTAGAGTCTGGAAACACTGACATTCTTTCCAAAACTTCCTCTCTTAGTACTATTTTGTTTTCCCTTAAATGTACCCTATTTCTCAATAATATTTGTTTATATTTCCTTTTTCGTTTTTTTCTTAAAGTAAAGCCCAATGAGGGGCTTGCATTCACTACCCCAAGATGGAGAACTGAGCTGAGGTCAAGAGACTGAGTCTTAACTGACTGAGTCACCCAGGCATCCTTGTTTATATTTCCTTCATGGTGGCTGTCCTTTCCACAACAAGAATAAGTTCTACTTAATTAAGGAGTTATTTTTTTCACCAAATATTTATTATTTTTTTATATTTCTACAGTTGTCATGTTTTAAACTTGCTAATACCATGTTATGCTTATGTGTGAGAGATTTAACAAAATGCTTCATCATTTTATTCAAATGCAATCTATTAAGTTCCACTTTAATGTAATCCTTCTAGCACACTGTTTTCCCTCAGAGTCACTTATAAGAACATAAGTAATACAATGTTGAGGAGTACTGTTTTGTTTGGATTAAGAAGAATAGTATGAAATGCAAAAAGAAAGAAGGAAGGAGAGAGGAAAAGAAAGGAAAGGAAAGGGAAGGGAAGGGAAGGGAAGGGGAAGGAAGGAAGAAAGGAAGGAAGGAAGGGAGGGAGGAAGGAAGGAGAGATGGAGGAAGGAATAATTGCAAAATAGTCAAGGTTAAAAAAAAAGGAGGGGGAGAGTAGTCTTAACAAAGCACATGTTATGACACAAAGGGCAACAACATTGGATTCCACGAATAGATTGGCCCACTTAGTCCTGAACTACTCTATATGGCTAAGAATTCAAGAAAATATATTTTTTCTTTTCATACAAATTTTCATAGAGTTAGCACTCTCAACACATACAACCTTTAAAGTGGGAAATACAACAATACTTACTTCTTAGTGTTTTTGAGGATTATTGAGATAAAAGTATTTTAGAGTACCTTGAACAATGCCAGGCTAATTAAAAGGACTCAAAAAATATTAGTTGTTTGTGTGCGTGTGTGTGTGTGTGTGTGTGTGTGTGTGTATATATATATATATATATATATATATATATATATAAAGATTGGACAATGGAAATAACTGGATTTTTCTAGATAAGCATTCCAAATCTAAACCAAATATGCAGACTAATATACTTAAATGATATCCTAGATCTCAAATATGGAAGACATATTTTTGTATTACTTTTTTCAGCATTGGGACAATTGTGCACTGATGTATTCATATTTCCTTATCCTTTGCCATTCATGATCATGCCAAAAATATTAATAAGAGATAGAGGTACCACTTGGAGTAATGAGATTGAGTAAAGATAACTGATTCATGGAATTCTGGAAACAACAATAAATGAATAATATTTGAAGGAGCTTGCTAGCCTAGGGAGAGAATATGAAAAGAAGAAAAAATGAAATCTGTCTTCAAAAATTGTAAGAATTGCCATATAAAAATTTTAAAACTTATTTTCTGTTATTCTAGAGGAGACACTTTAAAATCTAAATATAATACTTACTTGGAAGCAGATTGTAACTCCGTGCAATGCAAAGCTTTCTGGAAATTAAGCTGGTAGAATATACTGAAACTGGACCACAGACCATTTTGTTTGTTTGGCTCACAAATGTTTTAAACTGCATCTTTGAGTAACATTTAAAAATCATATTTCAAGTAATAATCTGGCTATCTGATTTTCATTAAAAACAGTCACACTATTGTCCTTGCATTTCATCATTCTTGACCCTTTAGATAGAGCATATATATTCTGATTTGCCACACTTCTCACATTCCCCTGTTGTCTCCTAGCCACAAAATCTAAAGGTTGTTGACATTTATTAGCCTACAACCAGCAACGTAATGCCCAATATGTTCTTGGTCCTCTTCACCTCTGGGGTTTGGAATTCCTGAGACTAATATTTCCTCTTAAGATGAAATCTGGTGCTCAGCTCTTTAATATAATAAGAAGGTGTATGCCATATGTCTTCTTTCTGCTCAGGATGTATACTTTTTAAAAGAAAAATATCAGAAAATTTACAGTGATGGAGTGGGAGTAAGATGCAGTGAATAAAGGTTTATTGCAATGCCTTTATCTATAAAGATGAAAGTCTTTGTTTCACACAAATGCTAATACAATATAAGTAATCCTACATATCCCATTCCTAACACAAACACCATTATAATTCTTGAGCTACAAGATGTCAAAACGGATTCATTCAAACAGCAGTATAATTAATTAGTGGAAAGTACAAACTGACTGACCATATGTTAAAGAAACATCAACAGAAAGAAACATTGTATAGAGTTGGGTATGCAGGCTATGGTGTCAATTCTAGCTCTGATATAGCTAGACTGACCTGGAACAATTAATTAATCTCTCTTTATCTCAATTTACAACCTTTAAAGTGGGAAATACAACAATACTTCTTAGTGTTTTTGAGGATTATTGAGATAAAATTATTTTAGAGTACCTTGAACAATGCCAGGCGAATTAAAAGGACTCAAAAAAATATTAGTTGTGTGTGTGTGTGTGTGTGTGTGCATGTGTGTATATATATATATATAAAGATTGGACATAATAGGTAATATTCAATGTTATATTTTAGTATCAACCCTTCTCAGCTTAATGTATTTACAGAGTAAAATTTTAATTGTACATCTTCACAATAAATAAACAAGATGCCAAGTGTTTTGTTGTTAAGACAATGTTGCAAAATTGATGGATGATAAATTTTCAATATTTATACACGGTTGCATCTAAGAATAAGTGCTTGTATTTTGTAATTTAACAAAAAGAAATGTATTTCAAATGAAGCTCTTAAATCCCATACTTCACCTGGCAGAGTCTAGAATCTAATGCGTAAGAGATTATTGAATTTGCCTCCCAGTCTATATATCTGTGCCAATGCTTAAGGAGAGACTTTCTTTGAGTACTGGCAGAAACTGCAAGTGAAATATTCAAAATAGTATCAAATGACATTTAAAACTATCTTCCTGGGTTACCGTGAGGCGGACTTTATAATTCTTACTAGCCTTAGCCAGGAAAAGGCAACTGGACTGAGTGTTACCTAGAAATTTCTTTCATTACTTGGAATTATTTTTTTTATTTTGTTTCTGTTTCTCACTATTACATTTTCCTTAATATTAAAACGTGAAGTAAAAATTAAATTCATTTCAACATGGGCACAAATTAGAAATCTATTGCTCAATCTGATAGTCTATACACTGCTCCAGATACAATCTGTACAGCCGAGGGGAGTGAGAACGAGTGTTGACAAAGGGCATGTCAAGTGATTTTGAGTGGGGTTGATGGCCAGACTAAGATAGGGTTTTGTTAATTTTCTGTTACTTGCTTTTGTGATTATTTCCAGATGTCCTTGGAGATTATAGTTGTTCAAAACTTTTTTATTGTTGGCAATTTGGTAATGTAATTATTTTGGGTCAGAATTTTGATACAAACCAAGAACTTTATCAATGAAAAATTACTTCTTTCCAAAAATTTTATAGGACTCAAGCCACTTACCAATACTGTTTAGAATTTGGATGTCATACAACTTATTGTTCAAATTGAGACACTTTTGAGAATGGAAGTATAATTAATAATTACAATAGGAATGTAGGATTAAATCAGACCATCTCAGGCAAACTAGGGTATACAGCCTCCCTGATTATAAGAATATTTACCAGCTATTTTCTCTTTCAAATAATTTGCTTGTGTCAACAAGTTAAGACTTGTGAAGCAATTCTAAGAATTGCTTGATATGACACAGTTTAAAATGAGACGTTATTAAAGAAAAACTGAAAAAGAAAATCCTGTGGTATTTTAAAGTGAGCATGGGGGAAAGTGATAGTTTTCCTCTCTCCCCAGTTACGCTGGTATTAGTGTATTTGTCCATTTGCTTGATGTTGCTTCTTCTGCTGTCTTCTAAAATATCATTTTATGCAACTTAACAGAATTTGCTGGTGAGTTTGTTTTTATGTACCTCTTTTTTTTTCTGTATAAACCTGCTATGGATATATGAGTTGAGAATTTTATATTCTATATTTTTGTGAGATAATGGTATAGATAAAATTCTGCGTCTAAGAATCAATAAGGACCCATCCTTGACATACATGCCTTTCAGCAGGTTTCTTAATTTTAGTGTGCCTAGGAATCTCATGAGTGCATGTCCGGAAATTATCTGTTAGAAGTTATTGGATGGGATCCAAAGACTTAGCTATTTTAACAATGTCTCAGATGATTTCGATGTAGGTAGTCCATGGGCTTTGTTTTTGTGAAATTACTTTGCAACAGACATTGAGAAATAAGAATGCATACAGGTAAGTTTCCTATCAGTTGTTCCTGTGTAAGTTCCTATACGAAATTTCTTGATATTTCATCAAGAAGCTTAATAGACCATTCATGGACCACTGAGTCCTTTCATGCACTCAGTAAATGTTTACTGAGAACTCTGCTGATGCTGTGGATAGAATGCTACGCAAGAAAAAAGGGTTCATTTCCTCCAAGAATCTAGCATAGATAGACAGGGAAGGCAAGACTGTGAGGACTACAGTGGGATGTACATGGTGGTACAGAAGCACTAGAAACACTCTTCATCCAGAAGGAATTTCAGTCAAGGATTCTCAGAGGAAGTGCCATCTAAACAAAGAACCAAAGAGTAGTAAGATGCAGTTAGATGAAAGGAAAAGAGAGGGCCAAAATGATCGTGCACTATCAGCCAGTCTGGGGAACAGAATGATTAGAGGTCCTGGAGCATGATGTATATAGCACTGGAGAGCAACGAGGAGGGATGAAGATGAGAAATGTGACGCATGTGGGAAGGTACCATCAGACCATGAACTGCCTGGTAAGCAATACCACGGAGTTTAGATTCGGTCTGAATTCTTATCCTTAACAACTTTCATTTAGTCCAATGTTCTCTTTAATCGAGTTAGTATCTCCTTTTGTTTCACATGCACTTTGTTTCCAAATGATTATGGTCGTTTTCCAATAGTTAGAGACTATCATGAGGTTTATTAAAATATTTTAAATACATCTTTTTTTATAAGTTTGCCATACTAATTATCTGAATTTTTTAAATAATAGTACTTTTAATTTCTCTAACAAGGTGCCTTAATTTAAACAAAATACTCTATGCTTATTTTTGTCAATAGTTCCTTTTATTACAAGCATGCTGCTTCTAATTGCATAGATTTCTCTTTGCTGTTTTTCTTATTAAGAATAAACTGAACTGATGAGCTCAATACCCCAGCAGCTTTAAAATCATCATTAATTTAATGTCACTCACTCTTCATTTATTAGTGGTCCTAATTTCTCATCAACTCTGAAATGTTTGGAGAAGCGGACCTATATGATTTGATCCCAGTTGCAGGTATTAATTAATCAAGCTCTCTGACTGCCCTTATGCTTCCCTGACAGCTTTAATATTGAAACAATCTTTACTTGAATTTTTTCTCCCCTTCACTTGCAGTAGTCTTAGGTTGGTAAAATTTGGAAAGACGTCTTTAGAAAAGTGATGTGCAATTCTTATCTGAATGTAAACATAAGCATTTCAAATTGCTTAATATTTACATAAATCAAATTTTACTTTAATTTTTGACTAAAGATATCAAATAACTTGGACATGTACACTAGATATGATTCCTAGCTAGTCTATATAAAATGTGACTCCCATCGCATTTATTGTTTTCAGCAGAAATTAAATATTACTAACTCCTATAAAAATGCTTATAAATGTGTGGTCCGTAGACCACCTATATTGCTTAGGACATTGGTTTTACACATACCCACTGAAGCAGAAATTTAAATGTAAGCCTAGCCAACAATATTTTAGTAAAATTAAATGATTCTTCTTCATACCTAATTTTTTTTTTAAGATTTTATTTATTTATTTCACAGAGGGAGAGAGATCACAAGGAGGCAGAGAGGCAGGCAGAGAGAGAGAGAGGGGGAAGCAGGCTCCTTGCTGAGCAGGGAGCCCGATGCGGGCCTCGATCCCAGGACCCTGAGATCATGACCTGAGCCGAAAGCAGAGGCTTTAACCCACTGAGCCACCCAGGTGCCCCTTCATACCTAATTTTAAGAATAGGAATGATTTGGCAGGTAAGCAGTTTAAGAAGCTTCTCTTTTCCACAATACAACATTATATCTTTACTTTCAGAGATAGTTGTGAATATGGTTTATATAAAAGGCATATGGAACCAGTTTCTTTTACAGGAATCTATAAATATGGTATGGATTCTTATTACCCTGTGTTATTAAATTGTGACTTCTCTACTATGAGCAGAAATTGAGCACCCAACACCACTGTAGTCACACACATGGATTCCAGATGGATACAAATCAACTGGGTGGGGTTGTTATTAGGTATACAGATTTGAGAATTATCATATTGGTCTGAAAATTGATTTCTAGTATTATCAACAGAAATATTTTTCTATCAAAAATAAGGAAAGTGAACATTAAAATCTGCTGCAATTTTCATTATAAAAGTAAAGGTTAATTAAACTAAAAAAAATACTGTATTTTTGTGCTGAAAATTACCTCTTTTAAAAATTTCATTTTAGGGTATCACACAATGATGTACCAGGAATGTTTACCAACTGGCTCTCAAAGAAAAATAGGAAAAAAGCCCTAATTTTTAATATTTGCTCGCTTTTATTTTGTCAATAATCCTATCATTTCCGAGTTCAGTCTGTAAATATGATACCACTTTATAGAGATTTCAGAAGAGATGCAAAGTAGCATATATTTTATAGTATCCCAATCATGAAAATATAATAAATGTAATTAACATAAAGAATATAGATATAGTAAAATATAATGATATAATAAGAAACTATGACTTCTGAAACTGTACTACTATTTTCACTATTATTTATATTGTTAACAATTTATATAATTTAACTTCAAAGAATAACTGAATTTAACAACCAGATGGCAAAATTCTCGAAAATCTAAAATTTGCTCCCACAAGCTGATTTGAGTCAGATCAAGAACAACAATAGCACAATGGATTTGTAACTCTTTCGATATAGAAAAGATATCACAGTGTGTGTCTATAAAGGGGCATCTGTATGTGTGTTTATGTGTGTTTCATATATGGTACTCTTTTCCACCTATAAATAGCTTATGTACTCTGATTCTCGGCTGGACTCATTTTCCTTTTTGTACACCCTTAAATCACATGGTAGAAAACTAAGCACTCTGCCAATAGCTGAGCGTCCCAGCTACCCTGTGTTCCTGCTTCTGCTGATCCTTATTTCTGTGTCCTGTTTTGGGTAAGTTGTTTCTTTTCTCTACTTTCAGTCTCCAAAATGTCACTGTTTTTTGGATCAAGACAATTCTGTGTCTATGTGTGTGAGAGAGTGTATGTGTTTTTAAGTCAGGAAAAATATTGTATCCCAGTTTGAGGGATCAGAGAGTGCATAGGCTTGAAGCAAGTTTGGGTGAGGGGATTTTACATTCTGACCCCTTTATTTAATGAGTTGTGCCCTGGTATGTTTATAACACTTGATGCAAAAACATTTTCACCTTGACAAAATATTTTTTGGAAAACTTTATTCTTTAGTGTCTAAGAACTTTTGCCAAATTAGTCAAGATTTTATTCTTAAAGTAAAAAGAACTAAATTAAGCCTGGAGTAATTTATTCTTTTGTGACAGTGCTATCTTTTCCAGCAATTAAAATTTATTCTGGTATATATTTGTATAAAATAAAAAGTTTATTTGACTTAAATGTTAAATATCTATTACTCAGGTGAATTCTTGCTCAGTTTTGAATCATAGATATAGATTTAAACACAGCTAAAAAATATCTTATTTTGAAAGCCAGTAAGACAGTAGATGTTCAAGCAATACCCTCTTTTGTTAAAACGGAAGTTCAGGTTCTAAATATTCTTAGTAGTATTATACTCCAGAAACTATGAAGCATACCATGCTATGAAATATTATTTCACTAACTGTTTTTTTAATTTAAACTCAGCTAGCCAATATATAGTACATCATTAGTTTCAGATGTAATGTTCAATAATTCATCAGTTGTGGATAATACTCTTTGGGTTTTATTAAATTTTACTATCGATCTTGGCAGAGGCACATGACTATCATTTTTGATAAGGCTGTCCTTTCCTATGAGCTTTTTTTTTTAATTTTATTTATTTATTTGACACACAGAGAAAGATCACAAGTAGGCAGAGAGGCAGGCAGAGAGACAGGGAGAGGAGGAAGCAGGCTCCCCGGTGAGCAGAGAGCCTGATGCGGGCCTCGATCCCAGGACCCTGAGATCATGACCTGAGCCGAAAGCAGAGGCTTTAACCCACTGAGCCACCCAGGCGCCCTCCTCTGAGCTTTTAACCTAGAGCTGGCTGACATTGACATTTTGCACTCTTTTTGCCCACTAAATAGATTTTTTTTGGGAATCTGATTTAAACAGATTTTACAAAAACATATATACATGATTTTATATAGAAAGTATGCAAACTGTGAACAAAGACTCTAACTCGCCATCACATTCTAAGCCTTAAATCTCATGGTTGATTACAATTAAACCTTTATTACTGAAGGATGGCTACTTATACTCAAGCAGTAGGGAATGGAGCCTCCTCTTCCAGTCTGTCTAACTAAAACAGAAAGCAGGACCACGCCACCATGCCCAGCCACTATCCACTCATGACTGTCAGAACCTTTTTGCTCTTACCAAGTCCCCTTCTCATTCTGGTTTTTTGGTGTTGTCCTATGGCCTTAATTATATAATCATATTATATAATTATTACATGAATTAATTAATCATGTAATGTAATAACACCTTGCTTCTAAATTTCTTCAGCTTCCTCAAAGTTGTCAGGCAAGATTGATACTTTTAAAAATCATTTCAAGCTCATGGCTATGAAATACACCCAGATGGCTAATCTCAAAGAATATTTTAAACACCCTCCATGCAAACCAACATATTTTCCCATGTTCTCTTAATAAACCAAGCTTTTGACATTTTTAACAACTTGACATCAATGTTTCATGGAGTAATCAGAGTTTTTCCAATCATACAATTCTTAAAATTTTGCTCTAAGTGTTAAATGACAAATCTTCCACTGAATGGAAAGATTTTGAACATTTGCAAAACCCTAAAGTGCTTTATTATTGCATTAAATCTGGGTAAATCATTTCTAAAGTCAGAATTTAATTAGAAAATAAATATTAGAATTGTTGCTAGAAGTAAAATAACTCAGGAACAACAAATCTATTAAGAAATGTGAAACTATAATATTGATGAGACAGTTTTTATCTTACAGTTTTAAGCAGTAGAAACTTTTTCCATAATCATTCTGAAAGAAATTCAAATAGTGCTGAACCCTTCAGAGGCGTCCTATAGGAAAATATATAATAACCATAACTTACAAGACTGTTTCTTGGCTCAAATTTATTGGATATTTAACTACTTAATCTGTTATGTTTTTTAAAGCAATTGCACAGCTGGAGAAATAGAAATCTATGTGAATTTGTGCTCTATTTTATTATTTTTTTAAAGGTCTTCTTAATACAAAGTAGTTGTCACAGCATGAATCACTTCTAATAATATTTGGCAATTTGAGAAAATTGCTGACCATTCAGCAACTGTTTCAGTATCAGCAGGAATTTGTGTGGCCCTTCAATTAAAAAGAATCATTCTAATAGTTATATTTTGATACTTTTCTTATTCACATATTCTTAAACGGGGTTAAATGTTCTTACAATTAATGGTAATGGTTTCTTTTAAAGTATCTAGGTTATCTATAGAAGGGAGGTGGTTAAAATACCTATCTGTTAACTGCTTTTTCTGCAAAATTACTGGGAGAAATTTCAGTAAGTCCTATAATAAACTTTGAAATCATTTGGGACAAATATTCAGAAAACTCTAGAGCAGAATTAATAAGAGTAGTCACAAAAATATATTTGCACTTTCCTACAAACATGGTTGGGGAAAAGGCAGTCCAATCCAAGCATATTCCCTTTTTATAATGGTACTTTTTCTATTTATTAAAAAAAATTCAACAAAGCGAGTAACAGCCAAGACTTTATTCACTTGCTGCAGTAGTGTAAACAAGAGGCCAGAAAAAGTGATGCTAGTGGTTTTGTTTGATTGTTCGTTCGTTTGTTTGTTTTCCCCTCCTGAAATGGCCCTGGGCAAGGGTTGTAGATCACCAGAAGTATTAGAGTGGGAGGAGTCATGTCATTCTGGAAAGACCCTAACAGAAGACTCCTGATGTTTTATGGACCCAGGGGTCAAGAACAGGTAGAAGGGGAAAAAAAAAAAACAACTCACGTGGAAAAGTAGTCAGGAGTGGAGAAAATTATCTTTATTGACATCCAATAAAGAGGTATCAGCAGGAGCTCCTGAGAAAGGCCTCCACTAAGGGTCCTCTTAGAGGTGGGCCTCCAAAAGGAGGCATTAGGCCAGGAATGCAGATCCGCATAAAAGTATGGAAAGCTAGCGGATGGGGGCTGAGTCTGATTGCAACACCCTTCAGAGATTATTACAATGCACTGACTATGCAACGTGTCTGGTATTGAAAGAGTCGCTTCTCCACCTGCCAGGTAATCACATGAAATATAGCACATAGAATTTTATCCTGGAGCCTGGCCCTTCTGATTTTATTTAAACAAAGGAAAATTTCCTAATCACCATAAATGGAAAATTGTGTCACTTGCCATAATTAATTAAGAAAGATACATAACCATTAAACTATAAGAATTTATATTCCATGTAAAATCACTTCTGTACCAACTGAAGTATGAAAAAGATATGACTAGATAATAGCCTTTTAGTGAATTGCTAAATGTATATATAGGAGGTAGAAAGAAATATTTTGAAATATGATTAAAATGATTAATCTAGTTTACAAACTCAATTTCAGTATGTCTGATTCAGAGATTCTTGGTCCAAATTATATTCCTCCTCCAGAGTCGGCTACTTTTATTCATTTTTAAAATCAGCTTTATTGGGCGCCTGGGTGGCTCAGTGGGTTAAAGCCTCTGCTTTCGGCTCAGGTCATGATCTCAGGGTCCTGGGATCGAGGCCCGCATCGGGCTCCCTGCTCAGCGGGGAGCCTGCTTCCCCCTCTCTCTCTGCCTGTCTCTCTGCCTCCTTGTGATCTCTCTCCCTCTGTGAAATAAATAAATAAAATCTTTAAAAAAAAAAAAATTAAAAAAAATAAAATCAGCTTTATTGAGGTGTAGTTTACATGTAACAAAATCAGTAATTTGATAAATTATAACAAATATATGAAGTTATGTTAACTATTACCAAAATCATATTAAATATTTCCATTGCCCAAAAAGGTCTCCACATGTATTTTTTTAGTAGAACTCCTTCCCTTATCCCTGTCACCTAGCAACCACAGATTTGCTTTCTGTCATGATGGTGTTTTCCATTTCTATAATTTCTCATAAGTGAGATCAGAGGGAATGCAGTCTTTTATATCTGACTTCTCTCACTTAGCATGATGCTTTTGAGATTCATCAACAGTGATGGGACTACCAGTATTTACAGTTTATTGCTAATACTGTATTCAATTATATAGATACCATAAAACATGTATCCATCCATTCACCAGTTGATGGACATTTGGGTTGTTTTCAGTTTGGAGCTATGATGAAAAAAAGTTGCTAAGAACATTCACATACAAATCTTTATGCAGTACAATGTTTTCATTTTTCAAAGGTAAATAGCTCGTAGTTGGTTGCTGTGTCATATTATAAGTATAAGCTTAACTGGATAATAATAATTACCAAAGTGTAGGTTTATTAAGTATATGTAATAATTACCAAGTGCATATTATTTGTGTATATATTTAATAATTACCAAGTGTATGTTTAACTTGATAATAATAACTGAATGTTTCAGAGTGGCTATGCCATTTTGCAATCCCATCAGCAAAATAAGAGCTCGATTTCCTTAATATCCTCATCAATATTTGTTACTGTCAGTCTTTAATTTCATTACAAAGAATATCCAATGGTAGTATATTGTGGTTTTAATATGTATATCCCTGATAAGTAATAATATGCAAGTTTTTATGTGCTTATTGAACATTCTTATATCTTTTTAGTGAAGTGTATGCTCAATACTTTAGCCCATTTTTTATTGGCTTCATTGTCATTTTATTATAAAAACATAAAAAAATTTTATGTAACTTTATACATATTGGCTACCACATACATATTTTGAAATTTTTTTTCTAGTGTTGGATTGAATTTTCATTTCCTTAACATTGTATTTCTTGAGTGGAAGATTTAAATCTTGCAAAATTGCAACTATTTTTTTTCTTTTTTGGTTCATGTTTTTTTGTAACATTCATTTTGTTTTGTTTTGCTTTCATTTTAATTCCAGTATTGTTAATATATGGTGTTATATTAGTTTTAGGTGATGCAACAATTCCATACATTACCCTGTGCTCATCAGGAGAAGCATACTCTTTAATCCCTATCACCTTACACCCATTTCTTCCCACAGCCACCTGCCCTCTGGTAACCATCAATTTGTTCTCTGTAGTTAAGAGTATGTTTCTTGGTTTGTCTCTCCCTCCTTTTTCCACTTTGTTTGTTTTGTTTCTTAAATTCTATTATGAGTGAGATCATATACTATTTGTCTCTCTCTGACTTATATTGCTTGGCATATACTCTCTAGCTCCATCCATATAGTTGCAAATGGCAAGTTTCATTCCTTTTTCATGGCTGAATAATATTTCCATTATGCATATATATTTATATCTATACATATATATAGTCCCATATTTCACTATATTGATATGTAGATATTGCCACATATATAATCCAAATCTTCTTTATACATTCATCTATCAGTAGACACTTGGGCTGCTTCCATAATTTGGTTATTGTAAATAAGGCTGCTATAAACAGGGGTACATGTGTCCCTTTGAATTACTGTCTTTTTATTTTTGGTGTAAATATTCAGTAGTGCAATTAAAAAGTGATAATTTTTTTGTATATTCTAGCTTTAAAAATAGTTTTAACTATTACATTTAGGTCAATAACCATTCTGAGTATTTTTTCATATATATGTATATATAATGTGAAGAAGATACATTTCTTTCATATGAATTTTCAATTGTTCAAAAAAAATAAAATGTTGAAAAAAACAGTCTTTTTCCAATTGAATTACTTTGTTGACCTTTGTTAAAAACCAAGTGATCATGTAAGCCAATCTATTTCTGGACTTCCTATTCAATTCTGTATGTTTACATTATCTGTTTGTGTATCCTTAATTGACTTGATTACTACAACATTCTTATTAGCCTAGAACACTGTTATTCAGATTGTTCTATCATTCAAAATATTTTGATTATTAGAGGTAATTTTCTTTTACATATAAATTTTAGAATGAGCTTGCCTATCTCTACAATATGAGTTTGATAGTATTTTGACTGAGTTTGCTTTGAAGCTATAGATCAATTTGGTAAGAACAACTTTAACAATATCCTCTGTGACCCATGAACATTGTATCTTTCTTCATTTGTTTACATCTTCTTTAGACTTCAGTGAGCTAGTGTGTGGATTGGTGACCATTAATAACATTATTTCTGTAAGACAATATGTTACAGGCTCAAAAAACATGAACAAACAAAAGCTTTACATATATTTTGATAGAGTTAGTTTCTAGGGGTTTATAGCTCCTAATTTATTTAGTTAAATATCAAAAATGTCATAATGAACTGTCGTGAGAAAATTCCTCACAATCATAAACCAACCTTACTTAGGTTTGTCATTCAGAAAGTAGGAATTTGGCTATATAAAGAACTTTGAAAATTTTAATATTTATGCAGAAAGGCATGAATTATCAATTTAAAAAGAAAGGACATGACAGCTGCAAATAACACACTAGAAGACAATTTTACTAATCACGAATCCTTAAAGTGCCTGCCTTTTTTTTTCAAGGAGGAATGCTTGAAATCACTAGGAAGCAAAATGTGATGGCTGTTTCATGCCAAATCTATTTCAATTTTTTTTTTTTGCCACAGAATGTCATAATTCTAAATTTTATGTTTTTGAGCAGGGATTACTTTGTAACCAAAGGGGAATTTCTTCAAAAATATTCATGATGAACTTATTTGGGAGACGAGAAAGTGAAAATTATGAGAAAGTTGAAAACAGATTTGGAATGTACTCCTTTAAGTGGAGGAAATAGATAAAAGCATCTTACTTTAATTAACAGACGCCTTCTTCTTCCCCTTCTTCTCCTCTTCTTCCTCTTCCTCCTTCCTCCCTCCTCCTCCTCCTCCTTTTCCTTCTTTCCTTCTTCCTCCTCTTCTTCTTCTTTTCCTCCTTCTTCTCCTCCTCCCCCTCCCCTTCCTCCACTCCTTTTCCCCTTCCCTAGCTGCCGGCTCTGCCAACCAGCTCCCAGCGCGAGCCGCCGCGGCCGCCGCAGCGCCCCGCCGCCGGGACCTGATGCGCATCCATATTAGCCGTCCGAGCGCAGGAATCCGGCCCGACCCGCGCCGCCGCGCCCGCCGCGGAATTTATTTTTAACCAGCACCGCCGGGACTCGGATGGTGCGCGCACCGCCGGCCAGAAACATCTTCCCAGCGCTGCTCTCCATNACCTGTTTCACTTGGTAAGATAAGGATACTGAATCAATATCTGGTGTCATCCTAGAAGCAGCTAATGCTATTCCTATGTTCATAGCCCTGAGTCACTAAAGAGCAGGAAGCCTGCATGTGCAATCAACTGAAAAGGCAAGATTACCTATTATGACCTATGCATTGTCACAGTAAGATAAAGAGAAGTGTGGGCAACTATGCCCCACAGGATGAATTTTGACCAGTAATAAGTAAGGGCCTGGAAAGGAGCCTACTGATCATTTATTCTCCTTTCTTCCAACAGTTAATCTTATGGCTTCTGAGAACACAGAAAAAGAATAGCAATTACATTTGATAAGAAGTTTGACCACATCATTAATATACTCCTTGCTATCTTTTCCTCCTCTTTCTTTGCCTCACATCCTTTCTCCCTCTCCCTGCTTTCTTACATTTCTTTTAGGGTTTATCTATGTATAACTCTTTCAATCAGGCTTTCTGTTCTAGGGTATTTTCACTAAGTCAAATGACAAAGGTGAAAATTCATTAAAATTTCAACTTAACTTTCCAATGGATTTTATGTTCTGGTGTATATTGGAAATTGCTTTTTTAAAATTTGTTAAGTCTTTAGTTATAATACATTTATTAAGCATCTTTAGTTCCAGGATATTTATGTAAATACAGTTCATTAATAAATTACCAACAAGTCCCCATGTTAAGGAAAATCAAACAGTGAAAGATCAATGTGTTATAAGCACATTATAAATACATTATAATTACATCCTCTTTTCTTTTTTTTTTTTAAAGATTTTATTTATTTATTTATTTCATGGCGGGAGAGAGATCACAAGGAGGTAGAGAGGCAGGCAGAGAGAGAGGGGGGAAGCAGGCTCCCTGCTGAGCAGAGAGCCCGATGTGGGCCTCGATCCCAGGACACTAAGATCATGACCTGAGCCGAAAGCAGAGGCTTTAACCCACTGAGCCACCCAGGCGCCCACATCCTCTCTTCTTTAAAAAATGTTTTTATTATGTTATGTCAGTCACCATACAGTACATCATTAGTTTTTGATGTAGTGTTCCATGATTCATTGTTTGCCTATAACATCCAGCGTTCTGTGCAATACATCCCCTCCTTAATACCCAACAGAAATTGCTTTTTTTAAAGCTGCCCTAACACAGAATATGACAAACTCAAACTTGGGTTTATATTTCTTTAAAAAATATATATATATAGTATTAATAGTAATATATACTATTATATATATTATAATAATATATAATATTAATATAATATATGAACATGTGTGTGTGTATACAAGCACTCTGAAGAAAAGAAAATCTTTAAAGTCACTTGGATCAATTTATGCATAGTTAAAATCAAACGGGTGGCTTTATAAGCTCCATTGTCCTTCACAAGATTTTTCACAGGGATCTCTTAACTGGAGCTGTGCTTTAACTTCTTGGCTTCTTAAAGTTTATGTCCACACGTATTTTACCCATACAACTTTTTTCTTTAGATTTAAATGGTAAAATTTTGCTCAGTAGAGAGCAGTTTCTTTTCTGTTTTTCTATGATTCTGTAATACTGTTTACATTTGTTAGGCCTGTTCAATATAAATTACTTTTTTTTTCTGTCAACCTCTGTTTCTGTCTCTTTCTCTCTCTCTATCTCTCTCTCTTTTTCTTTCTCTCCCTCCCTCCTTCTTTCCCTTTTCTTACACTGAATTACATCTTTTCTTTGTTAAGAACATTAGAGTTGACAAAAGACAGTTTAACCTAACACAAAACTCTTTATCACCTAATTGTTAATATTTCTTCATTATTTTCTTTTAATTAATTTTTCTATGTAACAAAACAGAAACTGGAACACTCTCAAGAATCTAATGGTAAGTATTTTCTAATTGTCAACTGCCAAGAAACCAAAATAATTTAAACATTTTCATTTACATTCCAAAATATTGTCCTTTATTCCAAACTATTATTATTTATTACATTCATTTCTAATTGAAAAAATATTTTTCTAATGACCCAGAATATTATTTTTTAAACTTGTACTTTTGAATACAGAAGTAATATGTTAATAGTTTCACATGCAATGTATTGCATTCTTAACACATGCATTTTACAAAAGCTTCTTTTTTTAAATTATATATTTGCCAGGATGGAAACACTAGTATAAAATTATCCTGTTCTTTTTATATTCCTAGCCTGAACTGGTCCAATTTGTATGTGGAATCTTGCAAATTAATCCATTCAATAAAAATTTATTTATTTTTTTATTTTCAAATCTGAATTTTTAAATCATTTGGTTGAAACTTTGAGTTGAATATAATAAAACTTGCATATTTACCAGTAATGTAGCCATATGTATCTGAGAACAACTCACTTTTACTTAATCCTGCAAATTTCGTTACTCTGTGCCTACCTGTTTTATTTTGTTTACCATTTTATGATAGATATCCAAGTATTTGATGTTTTGTACTCTAGTAGATTTTCCACAAACTTTATATCAAAGTAAAATGGACTTTCTAGCATTAGATCATTAACCAGATTGCAAGAAAGTTAGACACAGAAGGTATTAAAGTTAAAACACCAAAGGTACTATAAAAAAGACCTATAAATTGGACTATATTAACATTGAGTACTTCTGAGCTTACTGGAGTATTTTAATCTCCCCAAATCCATGACCACCACCAACATAAAGTATTTCAGTTATTTAGTGCTGTGTAACAAACCTCCCCAGCCCTTAATGACTCAAGACAGGGATGTATGTGTATATGTGTATGTGTGTGTGTGTGTGTGTGTGTGTGTGTGTATACACATACACACACACACACACACACACATATATATATA